>OY856188.1:54834520-55443267 GCA_963693315.1 Diogma glabrata
AACCAAGTACCATAAAAAATGATCTGCCATAGTTCCGTATAGAAGAAATGCGAAGAGAACGAAAAAATCGTTAGTCCTAATTCAAAATGCTTAATGTTATGGCATTAATTTGCTATTCTGTTTTGTCAGGGCCAAGAATAATGACCAAAAAGGATATTAGCTTGTAGGATTCCTACAAGTGGTAAATAAACACTTCATTAATCCTTGTTCAATCGGACTCTTGTTCTTTAAAGGGGGGGGGGGAGGGGGTATGGTTTTAAAGACGAAAAAAAGCAGATTTTTGTGATTTTTTTTGCGGCGACATGAGTAATATAATTTTATTAAATTTAATTACATATTATTGTACATCTTTTGAAGTATGTCAGAAAAAAATTTCAAATAAAAATATTGATAAATAAGCCGGTGACGTTGAATCTCTAGAGGCGCCTTGAAAAAAAAATGGTTTTGCGGTGAACATTATAACTCGTTACCGGATCATGTGAAACAATAAAATTGATATGCGTTTTAAAGGTGATGAATTTCTCGAGGTAATCAGGAAGAGTTTTTTTTTTTTTCTCTATTTTTTGCAGCACTTGGAAGTGAAAAACGCGATTTTAGCTCAAAAAATCGCGTTTAATTTGTTATTAAAAAATAGAAAAAAATAAAAAAAAACTCTTCCTGATTACCTGTTGATTTATGTGAAGAAGTAATGTTCAAATTTTCAAAAGGATCGGTTCAGTAGATTTTGAGTTCTAATGTTCACGAACTTCAAAAATGACGTTTTCGGGAAAATGGGGTCAAACGGCAACCCTGTTGAAACGCTGTAACTCCGTTAGTTTTACTCGGATTGACTTAAAATTTGTACACAATATTCTCGACATATTTTTCATTCAGAAAAAAAAACTAAAAAAAAAATGCAAAAAAATTTATTTTAAAACCATACCCTCCCACAGTGGTACAGATCAATTTCAGTTCGGCAAAAATTCATTTTATGAGTGATTCTTATGTATTTTTTAACGCTGAATCCGAATCTGCCATCGGTTTTTCCCCAGGTTAGCCATTTCCCCGAAAAAATATAAGCTATACTAGACATTTGATTTTGATAATATATCTTTTAATTATATATTTTAAGATTTTGACATTATTATCCCCCCATAATGCCCGGGTTTTTTATTCGAGATTCAACTGGCTATAACTTTTGCTCCCAAAGGTGCCCACTCATTTTTTCTTTTGGAGCTTGTAGAGAAAGTACCAGGCTTCAATTGGACACTCATAAATTAGTGAGGACTTTTGCGGAAATTAAGATGTGACCTCTCAAAGGTCACGTGAGGTCAAATTTAAAGTTAACAAACTAGTAAAGTTTTATATCGTTTCTACCATACTTTTGGTCGCTGAATCCGAATCTGAAGTTATTTTTTACCTATCTATCATGGAAACCCGAAAAACCGAAAATTCGGATCGAAAAAAAACCGGGTAAATTTAAAAACTCTGCATAAAATTTAAATGACTATATAAAACCAAAGGAATCATAAAAAAACACTTTGCAACTTAACTCCGAAAATTCGGTTTTTTCGGTTTTGCGGGGAAATGGCTGACCTGGGGTTGGCGAAAAACCGATGGCAGATTCGGATTCAACGTTAAAAAATACATAAGAATCACTCATAAAATGAATTTTTGCCGAACTGAAATTGATCTGTACCACTGTGCCTCCTCTTCAATAACGATTTACTCCAATATTAACAAATGGTTAAACGGTTTTAGACAAATAAAATTATGTTTTTTCTTGTGTAACTATGTGCATGCCAACTACATAAACCAAAAGCATAAAGCTACAAATTTTTAGATGATTCCAATTATACCCAATATTGCGCTTTTAGGCGGAGAAAATATTCATATCGAGAACAAATTTTGTATTTCCACTACAAAAGCTGTGGTCCATTTGATTCGAGTCGGCAATTGGTTGCGCCAAGAACAAATTTTTTATGTTTAGTTTACATAGTACCGGTCGATCCGACTCAAATTGCACTTCTAACTAGTTTCACTAACTTTTGCAAATATTCAGAAATTCCCAGATCAACACAAATAAATTTTAGTGGATGTGTGACCATTGCCACAGCCTCTGAATAAAGAATCGGTGTGTATCTGCCCGCTAGCTTTCAGTGATGTTGGGGTGGGCTTTACCGATAATTCAGAGCTTTTATTATACCGCTTAAAACAAAAATAAATAGGAAGAAACTTTAATTCTCTAAGGTTTCTTCATCATCCAACGAATCGCTAGCTCTCTTACTAGTGGAAGTTTAGTCGTGCATACTTACAATAAACTCGATATAAAAGATAATTATGAAAGAAAACAACATTCGTTATTTAATGAAATATAATTCCAATAAACAAAAAAAATTTTATAATAAAATATTACCTTATTATAACTTGAGGACAAACACAATACAGATATTAAATTTTTTTTCGGTTTTAATTTGAGGACGAACACAATGCAGATATTAAATTTTTTTATATGTTAAATTAACAATCTGATTTAATGTTGACTTGGCATGGAGGGATCAGTTTTTATTAATTTGTTAATTTTTTTATCTATTTTTTGATCCACGGGTGTGACAACCCCGCGCACTCCAGTCCCTGTTATTGGCACATGAGTTAACGTGAGATATCACATACCACTGGCAATAGCAGTGAGATATCACTAGCCAAGGTGATATCTTAGGGGTGCTGGCGGATGAACTGTATTCAGTCAACGGTAGCACTCTCAATCTTAGCTAATGAATATTCCCTGATGCTGGAACGCTGTTTTTATTTTCCCTATCCTATCACGAAATATTGGCCTATGTCATATTTTATATGTGATAGGATTTATAGTTTAGTTGTCCATTATTTTACAAAAAATATTAAAAAAACCAAAAAAAACAGATTTGCGTCCATTAACATCCTTAGAACGCATGTTGTTGTGGGACCTTGGTCTTAAAAGGTTTTTATGTGTTGTTGTGACACATATTGTAATGCCTCCTACACATCACATTTTATTAAAAAAAAAAAAAAAATCGGGCTTAGCTAAATATTAAGGTAATTAATGGTACTGATGGTGTGATAATGCTAAATTCTTCGTCTGCTTTAATGAAAAAAATTATAAGACATGTTTAAAATGATATATACCCATATCATTTCCCTTTTCGTTTTTGCATCTAATGGCCACATTTCCTATTTTTTCGCTGACGAAAGCCTTTACGAACTATGGGGCGAGTTTAGCTGAAAAACGCTTTGTAGCGTCACTTTGGACAAAATTACGAACACGAACTTGTTGACCCACAGTAAGCTCACGCTTACGACTTCGCAAGTTATACGAATGAGCATGTTTTCGGGAAACCACATTGAGGTTTTTTAGAATATCATCTCGTATAACTTCTAGATTTGATTCTAAATTGATAACGTGAACGTCGGAATCTTCTAATAAATCGAGCTCACGAAGTAGACTGTAAGTTTCCCCGTGACATATCAAGTTCCGACCAAATAAGGCTTGGTACGGACTACGACCAATAGCGTCATGAGAAGCAGAGCGAATCGCTCAACCAATTTCATCTAGATTTAAATCCCAGTTACGGTGATCCAAGTCTAGGAAAGATCTAATGGCTGCCAAAACAGTGCGATTCGACCGCTCTGAAGCGTTAGCTTGCGGGCTGTATTTTGCAGTAAAAATGTGTTGGATTTTAAGCTTAGACAAGTATGATTCAAATTTGGAAGAAACAAATTGTTTTCCGTTGTCACTAACTATTGTTTCTGGTACTCCGAATACATTGAATATTCTTTTCCGAAGAACGTTGATAGCGTTTTCGGAAGTTGCAGATCTTAGAGGTTCGAGTATTATAAATTTCGTAAGACTGTCTACAACAACCATTATATGATTATATGTGTGAACTCAGACCGAGAACGGGGATAAGGTCCCAAAATATCTATGTATATTCGTTGCCATGGAACCGATGGAGCATGGAAGCTCCCCATTGGAGGACGGGTAGAGAAGTTAGGAGCCTTGGATGTTTTGCATTTGCTACACCCTTTAACATAATCTTTGATGGTTTGAAACATTTTCGGCTAGCCCTGATGAGAATGATATACTTTTTTAAAGTGTGATAAAAAGTTCTCATCGGTTCGAAACTAGATCGATCGACAATTTTGTGGATAGCAAAAAAATTTCATAAATTGCACACATATTTTGTTAGATTCAGTCTTATTATTCATGATGGGATAATTTCCATCGGAGTGATGTGATATCACAAATAATTCATTGAATTAATTGTAGATAATGTATCGATAGACACTAGTGAAGATGGTCATCTTCTTCTCGCCGATACAAGTTTGTTATCCAATTCTAACTTGGTTAGAGTATAACAACAATAGTAATCAACTAGAGAAATAAATTGACTAAACTAGAATCTAATAAATACATGTTTATGAAAGTTTTTTGTTTTCTTATACTTCGCTAGAGTAGTAGACCAATTTTGGTTTATATAGCGTTAAATTTTTTTGGTAGTGTATCTAGTCGGCTAGCCCTGATGAGAATGATATACTTTTTTAAAGTGTAATAAAAAGTTCTCATCGGTTCGAAACTAGATCGATCGACAATTTTGTGGATAGCAAAAAAAACTTCATAAATTGCACACCATATTTTAATTTCCATCGGAGTGATGTAATATCACAAATAATTCATTGAATTAATTTATATTTATATTTATTTTTTTTTTGTATTATTTAGTAAAACAAATATTTTATTTAAACTTATTATTATAATAATATACTATAATAATTCACATTTCGTGCTAATTTTATTTATATCTCTCATATATTTAATTATTTTTAGACCGATTGTGGTGAATGACGAAACTTGATTGATTTTATGATTTTTAATTTCATCGAAGTTAAAAATTAAAACGAAAATTACTTTTTTTTTATGCTTGTTTAGGGCTTGTAAACCTACAGGTGTCAAAAATGACAAAAACAGTATAACGGTTGCAGTCGTAACCAAATCAAATCGTTTTCCAAAACCAAATCATATCGTTTTCTACATCCAACGACTGTCGTTTGAATTTAAAAATGTCTAAAAGATTCAAATTATTTATTTGTGATATTCGCAAAAGTACAAACTAGGTTTATTTTAGTTTTCGAAATGTTCTCAAACTCAAAACCTAATCATTAAATAATTTGAATCTTTTAGGCATTTTTAAATTCTTCAAACGGCATTCGTTGGATGTAGGAAACAAAGTGATTTGGTTTTGGAAAACGATTTGATTTGGTTACGGTTACAAACTTTACACTATTTTTGGTTATTTTGTCATCCACTAAAAGTAATTTGTGTGGATCTGAGATTGTTTGAATATTTACAAAAGTTGGTGAAACTCTCTTCACAAAGTAATGCCCAATGGGAAAGGTATATTTTATCTAAAGGTTCACCACAAATTTTCCAAATCTTCACAAGAAATTTGCAGGAAAAGGAAGAAAAAACACAGAAAGTGTTTTAAAACAAAAATACGCAAAACTCCAAGTGATTGTCCCAATAGTGCCAAATCAATCAAAGATCTTAAAAATCTTGATCGATCTAATATTTATTTTTGAAGTGAAAAAAATTTTCCAGGAATCATTTACAGATATTGTGACTAAGAAATTCAGGCTCATTTTGCAGTCTAAATAGTGTTTTTCAGAAATATACCACCATCCATATCCCATATTACGGTCTAATAAATCATTACCTTAACAAACTAGGCCTTGTCGCCTCCGATAGATGCAGATTGCAACTCGGAGGCGGAAACCATGGAACACATTATCTGCAACTGCTCTGAACTAACAGGGCGATACAATAAGCTCGGACAGGTCAGACTTTTACTTCCCTTTCAGTGAAGTGATAAAAAAATTTGCATTCTATTGCACCATTGTGATTTAATATTAGATAAATTTTTTCACATTTATGAGGTAAAAGCAACACTGTAAGTGATTCTGTGTGCTCTTTTTAAAAAAAAAATGCTTAGCCTTAAACATTTCAGGAAAAATATTCGCATATTATTATCCTTATAATATAAATCTTTGTCGAGCAAATTTGAATGAATTTTTTTTAGTTAATTTGTAAAAAATAGGACAAGTTGAAGAACAGATAAAATATTCTAAATCAATTTTCGGCACAGAAAAATGTATTAAAAACATTTTAATTCTAAAACTTACCCGAAGCGAAAGTTCTTGCCACCACCTTAACTGGAACTTTTCCTCGTGCATCCACCAGAAACCCTAACCGCATCCAACTAAAACAAAATTAAACATTATTCGACCCTTATAACAAACATTAAATCATACAAAATAAAACATAAAAGGGAAAGAAATAGAATTATGTTAATTATGTTAATAATACTAAAATAAATTGTCAACTATTTGAAAACCACAAAAAATTCAATTTAATTTCATTCAAATTTAACCAAAAATAAAATATATATAACGAACGAAACACAACTTAAAAAAATTATTTTTGTTGTTAATTAATTTTTGTGCTCTTACAACATTCAAAATATAAATATATTTGCGGTAAAATTTTTTTTTTTTTCAAAATAATTTATGCAGTTATTATGTTCAAGATTATCTGAAGATTTGTTCAAGATTCAATATATACAGTTTTGTGGTGAAATTTGTCGTGCAGAATTTTAATAAACTATTAAGATTAGAATTTAAGAAGAATATAAACTTTGATAAGAAATGAAAATTTAATAATTTTAGCTATAACATTTTGAAATTACTTTTAAATCGTTTAAAGATTGAATTATTCTTCAAGATTAAAGTGTTTTTTTTGAACATATTTATGATTTTTTTTATAAGCTAAAATAATAAGAATAATTTTATTTACAATATAAGGAAACAAAAAACTTTAAGTCTTAGAAAATGAATTAGAGTTTTTCTAAATAAATAATCCTCTCTCTCCATGCCAATTTATCTATAAAAATAATAAGTAACAAAACACAAACACAAAAATCTTAACCCATAACCTGTTTTTTTTTTAAATTTTGCCCAATTAAATTTCATACAATGTACAGTTTGCGGTGGAAAACCATCCAGAAATGAAAAACCGGAAGTTATGTTGGAGCATTATTGTGAATCATCAGTCTCATCAAGTTTGATTTTAAAACGTTCAAAAACATAAACTTATTCACTATTTTAGATATAAGAGTATATTGGAATGATTTAATGCTAAATCAAACAATAATAATGTTTAGAAAAAAATCGAAAACAAAAGATTATATACCACCCTATTAAGGGGTGGGTCGATGTTGAGATAAAGGATAACCAATTTAACATTGGTTAATTCATGATATCTTTAAAATCACTATTACAATTTTTATAACACTCATTCTTTATAACACTCATCATTCTGAAAATTTTGAGTTTTATCTGAGAAACTTTTAACCATACCTTTGAATTGAAAAAAAAAAAGAAAAATTTCAATTACTTCCTTACTTTAGTTTAATTGCTCTCAAAAATTCCCAATAAATTTAAATTCCCTTAATGTTATCTAATAAGCCTATGGAAAGTTATAAACAAGTTAACCCTTTCTCGACGAAACAACTGCATGATATAATTCAACGATATTCCTATAGAACGATATTCCTTCACAAAATTCTCAATCAAATCAACGTTGGACTGAACCAAAAACAACTATGTGCAAGGACAATTTTAGTCGCACACGATTTGTCAAAAGCGTTTGACACAGTATCGAACGTCGCACTACTAATCGACATCCTACATACCAGCTTGCTAATAAAGCGTTGGTTGTGTAACTACTTAAAAGACCTATAAACATGGATTTTAGAAACTCTAAATTGAAAATGAGAACACTAAAAAAAGGGGTGTAACGACGGACTATTTTCAATTTTTACTCTAAAATAATAGTATTTATATTTAAAGAAATTCGCTAGCAATTTATTTCTTAAAATGCAATATTTAAAAATATACTTTTTTATAATATGTTTATTTTTAATTTTTTATTTTATTAATAATAATATAAACTGCCTTATAGTAACAATGAATTTTTATTTGATTGAATATCGATTTCGACTACCATCATCATCAGTTCTTAAATTATTATTACAATTTTTACTTAAACTATTGTCTTATATAATATTTCAACTGATGTTTTTTATTATTATGTCATATATTTTGTTAGTTTTAGTGTTGATTTTGTCATTTAAATGTTGTTATTGTTTTTATGTTTATATATTTCTATTTCTTCCAATCTATCCAGATGTTGCCCTTTTCTTTTTTATGTGATATGGTTAAATTTGTGTTGATATTGGTGTATTTGTGTTTTTCTATTTTTAAATGTTGGGCATATCTTGATTTTGGATCACTTTTCTTAATCTCACTGGCGTGTTCAAAAAATCTTTTTGTGAAGGACCGCCCCGCTTGACCTATATAAAATTTATTGCAGTCATCATAGGTAGTTTTATAAACACCTGTGTCTAAGGTTTGGGTTTTTTTGGTTTTTAGGTAATTTTCTATTTTATTTTTGTTTTTGTAAGCTGCAATATATCCATATTTTTTAAAGTTTTTTGCATTATTTTGAATGTTGTTTTATTATATGTTACGGCTATGTATTTTTTGCCTGCTAAGTTTTCTTCATTCATCAATCGAAATCGATATTCAATAAAATAAAAATAAAAGTCAAAATCAAATGTTACTATAAGGAAGTTTATATTATTATTAATATAATAAAATATTGAAAATAAACATATTATAAAAAAGTATATATTTAAATATTGCATTGTAATTCAAAAGTTTATTTATTTAGCGTATGGTTTTTATGACACATTAAAAAATAAAACTTGAAAAAGGTAGATTTTTCTATAAAATCTACCTAAAACAAAACATGAATACACATTAAATGAGCTTACAATCAATTTGATTGCGCGTTTTTAGTTAAAAAGTAAAAATATTTGAACATTGGGCATTACATTTGAACATTAGATGTTTACATCGAGTGAGTCTATCCATGTTACTACATCGGGCGTTGCCAAATGGATGTCTGCGATGTTGCCATTATATCGTCGAATTGGACACACAGTTGCAATGTGTTTTATGGTTTGTTGTGGAGCTCCACAGTGACATTGAGGGGACTCTGAAATGCCCCACTTGTAGAAAGAATCAGCACAACGTCCATGATTCGTTCTTATTCGGTTTAGTGTAGTCCAGGTATGACGTGGCAAATCAAAACCAGGTTGGGTTGAAGTCGGGTTAGTAATAGAAAGCCCAAGTGTATTGTAATGATGCCAGGAGGTGTCCCAGGCATCCAAGATATTAAAATTAGTTGCCAACAGGTTGCTGGCAGTTTTATGAGGGGGCTTTCTTGACTTCAATCGACAACGAGTATGGTCACCGTAATATTCGTGAAAGGGTAACGTGATGTTGTTGGTTACATTTTTATGTTCACGCATAAGCGCATGTGAGCGTCTGAGTGCAGGTGGAGCGATATTGCTTAATACAGGGAGCCAAGGTAAAGGAGTAGACCTGATAGTACCACTTATAGTACGCATCGTGGCATGCAGCTGGCAGTCAACTTTTGCAGTATGTGTGCTATTCAACCAGGCTGGTCCGCCATACTCAGCCACTGAGTAAACCAGACTTAGAGCAGTTGTGCGGAGGGTAGCTGGAGTAGCACCGCATGTCGACCCTGTCCTGACGTATTCTCTAGGTGGAGTTTAAAAGAAAGATTTCTATCGAGAGTAATTCCCAGGTACTTTGGTTGTTGATTGTATTTAATGACAGTGCCGTTAAATGCCACTGATAGTTCGTGTTTTGCCAATTTGTTGTTTAAGTGGAAACAAGAACTCGCGGTTTTACTTAGATTAGGAAATAAACTCCACGTTCGAAAATAGTCATTCATTATCGCCAGGTCAGTTGAGAGCAAATCTTCCAAGACACGCATATCTTTATTTTGAGTGGCCAGGGTCCAATCATCAGCGTAACCAAATTTCTTTGATGTTGTGTCAGGAATGTCATGGATGTACAAATTAAAAAGTAATGGCGCCAGGACGGAACCTTGTGGTAAACCATTGTTAAGCATTTTGGACCTACTACAGGAATTATTTAGATGGACTTTGAATACACGATTACTCAGCATGTTGTTAATTAAACGCGAGATGGTGCTACAAGGTATTGCATTGAACAGCTTATATATAGTTCCAATTCGCAGGCCGTGCCATATGCTGCAGTGAGATCGATGAATACTGCGCCTGTTTTTAATTGTTTTTGATACCCAGCTTCGATGTAGGATGTTAAAGCGAGCAGTTGGTCAGTGCAACTGCGATTGGGACGGAAACCAGCTTGTTCGACTGGGATCTGGTCATTCAGTATCGGAGCGATACGGTTGTATATGAGCCGTTCTAACAATTTGTAGCAGGTGCTCAAAAGGGCAATTGGACGGTAGCTTCCTGGTTCATTAAATGGTTTACCTGGCTTAAGTATCGCTATCACTTTTGTAGTATTAAAATGTTTTGGGAGATTGCCGGTTTCTAGGATATTCGAGAAAAATTTAGTTAGCCATTGTTTTACATTTCTTCCCGCATTTCTAAGAAATTCTGGAAATATACCATCGTACCCAGCTGCTTTTCCGTTTTTTGTTTGGGACAGAGGTGAATCAAGTTCTTCGCTACTAAAAGAGTTCGCATACTTCGATGGAGACGAGCAATTGCGCTTCATTTCTCTTAATTTACGTTTAATTGTTCTTTTATGAAGACTATTAATAGAAGAACGAGATATGTTTACGATATGATTTGCAATGTCCTCTGGATTTATTTCATCGTTAGTACGAGCAATTGAGTTTGAGCCAACGAGCTTCCGAAGGAGACTCCAAGCTTCCCTGCTTGAATGGGAAAAATCTAAGTTTTCAACAGCGCTAATCCACTTTTGCTTTCTTGCGGCGTCCAATGAGTAAATTAAGTCACCAGCCACGTCTGCCTCACCACTACTAAGGTACTCCTCATATAATTTATCGCTCTCTCTACTCCAGCCAGGAATGTATTCTTCACGGAAGCCTCTTGGGATGCATTTCTTAGCAGTTGAGATGATGGCTCCAACGAACCTATCGTAGTTTTTAGGAATGGGTTGGATCCAGCGTATCACTGCATCCAACTCCAACCTATATTTATCCCAGACAGTTTTGTTAAAATTCCATCTAGGTTGAGGAGTAGAGTTAACGAGTGGAATTTGGATTCCTACCTCAAGATTTACTGGACGATGTTGAGAGCGTGGTTAAACATTGTGAGACAGCCCTAGATATTGGATTAGGATTTGCCTCATAGGGACCACCTATGGAGTCGAATGACAGTGGAAAAATTCAACTTAAGTAAATAAATAAGTAATGATGATGTTTCAACTTCGAAAAAGTCATCACCTCAGTGGTGTAACTGATAGCGTGTTTGCCAAAGGATGAGAACATGGCACTGAAGAAGATTCGAATTCATCCAAAACACGCAAAAGGAGAAGTGGAGTTTTTGTCTGAGAAACTTCCAACCAAACCTTTGAATTGAAAAAAAAAAGAAAAAAAATTTCAATTACTTCCTTACTTAGTTGAGTTTAATTGCTCTCAAAAATCCCCAATGTTATTCTCTATTTTACCAATCAAGAAATAATGAAAACCTTCAACATTATTACTTTAAGTGAGGAAAAAAATTAAACCAGAACAAATTTGGTCATTTCTGTTCACCAAAAATTGATCAATTCGAATTGTATCCGTCATATAATAACGGATTCGCCGCAAAAATAATAAATGGTTGAACTGACTCTAAAAAAACGAATTCAGTTTTTGCGATGCAACTTCTTGCTTGTGCTCTACAAATATCTTGATGATTATGGGTCCATCGAGGATTGATTTTTAAAAAAAACATGTTCTCTACAAATGCTATGGTTGTATCGACTCGTGTTCTTCATAAAAGGAACAACGACAAATTTTCAATTGTGTTGACGACCTCTAAATTATGCATACAAATTCGCTTTTTGTGATATACAAAACATTCAAAACCTGAATAACGTTTGGAAAAAAAATTCAAATCATATTCCAGGCCTAACAGATTGCACAAAATTTTACAAATGTGCAGATGGCTCGTATCACCAATATGCAAACCAACTAATAACTCCTCTTCACAAATTTCTAACAGATCCGACTCGTGCTCTACATCCAACGAGTTGGACCTATGTTACAAATGGGACGTGTGAGGACACGCGGGCAGTCACCTGGCTCGAGAAGTCTATTCATAAACACTATGTGTTTGAAGAGTTGGAAAAACCCGTTTTTTTTTTGAACCCGACCCGATGGGTCAAGTGTTAAGTTTCAATTACAAAAATGGGATATGTTTATGGGTGCTCAGCACACTGAGCACACCAAACAAATAATAAGTGTACAGAATCACTTTACAATTCCCACCAGCCCGGTATATAGCTAAAAACATGGAGTTATGCCTTAACAAAATGTTTTTATTACTTAACAACATTTATTATTTTTTTAATAATTAATATTAAAAATGTATTTATTAACGATATCAACAAAATTTTAAATAATGTACAATTGTACAACAAATACCTAAACCTTCAACAAATGTTATCTCAAATAAGAATAACATTAGATAGTCTGCAAGGTGATTCCACTTTAATTGCCATGACTGTCGAAATCTGGTATAACTTGCTGAAGAACGAGATCTTATTAACAAAACCGCCTTTAATTGAAAAACGAATGAAAAGTATACTCACTTCGCCTCACTATTTAGCAAACATGATGCATCCAAAATATTTGGGCAAACTGCTTAGTGAAGAAACAGAGAGCGCAGCAGAAGACTGGATAAGCCAAAAACGCTCTATATTTTTGGCACACCGTTTGGCATTTAAAATTAAATATGTAGACTACTTTTCGGAATCTAGGTTCAAACGGAGGTGCTCGAAACATTTTGTTGCCACTAATCCAGCCAATGGCACATTCCTTGATCCTGTGACACACTGTCTATCTTAATGATCAAAACCAACACATAGTTACATAAAGGCTCGTTTCTTTGAGGAACCAATAGCGTCTCATCATCAAGGATTATTTCACAGCTAAGATTGAGGGTGCTACCGTTGACTGAATACAGTTCATCCGCCACCACCCATAAGATGTCATCTTGGCTAGTGATATCTCACTGCTATTGCCAGTGGTCAATAGCAGGGACTGGGATTGTCACGCCCGTAGATCAAAAATAAAAAAAATTACAAAACAACAAAAACTGATCCTATATAGTGAGGTTTTATGGGACAAAGCGCACGACTTCGTCTTCATAGAATTAAATATCACAAGATTTCGTTTACTTCAGTCCAGAATTAATTCAAGATTTAAATCCAAGGATTCAACCACTTTTCTACATTGACAATTAGAAGATAGACTAGATGGCTGTTTTTTGAAAGAATAGGAATGGAAGATGGTACTGTCATCGGCAAAAGTATATATTGGGTTTGTGGTGATAGATAACACATCGTTGATGAAGATCAAAAAAGGGTTGGTGATTGAACCGAACCCTGAGAAACACCAGCCTGAATCGAAAATTTAGACGACATAGCACCATCCAACACTACTCTGATAGATCTCTAACCAACAATAATCTTCCAACAATAATCTTCTAACCAACAGATCAAGGTCTTACAGTCCGATGCCAAACTTTGTCAAACGCTCTAGATATGTCAAGAGAAATGATATGAGACTCACCAAAGTCATGAATTGCTTTACCCCATTTCTACGCGACTGACATTATATCACCAGTAGACTGTGTTTTACGAAAGCCATATTGGCGGTCGTGGAGAAGATTGTTGTTTTCAAAATATGCCATTAGTTTATAATTGATAATTTTTCCATATCTTTAGCAAGTATCGATGTTATTGCAATGGGACGATAGTTTGATGGATCAGACTTGTTGCCCTTTTCGGGACTGGTTGAACATTAGTCAGTTTTCACACCGATGGATAAATACCAGAGCTTAGAGATAAATGAAAGAGACTAATTAGTGGATAAACCAGGGTATCAGAGCAACGTTTTAGTACAATAGGTGGTATACCATCCGGACCAACAGATTTGCTAAAATCTAGATTAAGCAGTGTTGACCGCAAAGTTCTAGGACGAAAGTAAATTTTGTTCATTGATGATTGAACAGTTGGCAGGATCGGCGGATATATACCGGCATCATCAACGACAGAGTTAGCAGCAATATTTGCGATAAGTTGATCTTCTGCCTTCGGTATGATGTCGGTTGCAGGGTTGCCTTGCTTATCAATTAATGGTGGAATAGAAGATTTGATAAAGTTGTTGCCAACCTCTCGGATAAAGTTCCAGTATAGAACGGCTGCCTTTAGTGGCACATAAAATTTTTCGCTTGGCTTTGAAGTTAAAAAGAAATTTAGCTTTTCTAAATATACTATGGCAGTTGTTTCTAGCCTTGATATAAAGAGATCTACTGCTGGGAGGTTTATCACTCTGGTATTTGTCAAACGCTAACATTTTGATAATTTTAGCTATATAACATTAGTCAGAAAACCAGGATTTGGATCCATTTCTACTTTTCGCAATACTGGTAGGTATAAAAATGTTCATTCCCAGTAGAATAATGAATGAGATGAGTGCAGTAGCTTAGTTAACATTTTTATCTTGCAAAAATAGCCGCAAGTTGATTTCATTGTAGAATTTATTAAGTTTCCAATTTTGGACTTGAAGCTTTGGAACTTATTTCGAAATAGGGTGAAACTAAACAATGATTTGATCTGCCAAGAGGAGCATCGACTGACAAAGTATATTTGGCAGAATGAGTTGTCATGAAAAGATCCAGTAGGTTAGAAGAATGGCTGGTAATATTTGAGGTATGGATAGACCTATCTACTAATTGAGTAAGCTGATTGGAATCAGCAAGAAATTTAGCATATTCACCTTCTAAAGATGTTTTGGTTGAGAAATGTAACCAATCTTTGTGATGGACGTTGAAATCACCAGTAAATATAATTTCTGCATTAGGCGCGGTAATGAAAATGTCATCGATTGTGTTTGTTAGAGAATTAAATGCCTCCAAGGTTTGATTAAGGTGGTAAGTAGGGCTACGGTAAATATAACCTAAATATATGTCGTGTTTATTTATGATGATTTTGAACCAGATAAACCAGAATTCAGAAATACTACTTGTTTCATACTGCAGGAGCAAGTAAATTCTGGCGAATAATTGTTACAGCCGAATCGTGCATTATCGATATTTGAAACTTGTGTTTCACCTAATGCTAATACATGAGGTTTTTTTTGGTTGAGATGGTATTGGATACTAAGAAAATTTTTTGAGAGACCCTGGATGTTGGTAGAATCGATTATGTACGAAGTTGGAGAAAGAAGTAGGCATTATGTTTTAAAAAATTAATAATTAATTATTGTAAAACTAAAAATTTTATAGGGAATTACTAAAAAACCAAAGCCAGAAAGAACAGGTATGTGATTTATCCATTATAGAGCACTGTCAAGAACCCAAATACCAACCAGTCTTACTGATTATGCCAACTGGGAGGTATTCGGCATCTGTGAAAGAAACAGTACAATCTGTGCTTTATACACATTTCCTGGACTGAGAACAACTTACTGCATTTCCAAATAAAGATAGTTGGATCTTGGCTAGGATTGTAGTGAATAGAAGATGTGAGATGGGCAATAGATTCCTTCAATCCCTTCAAATGGAATCTATCCCTGGTTAACCTGGAGACTACTTACAAACTCTTCAATGAGTGTAGGATATTTGTAGGACGCCAATGACTTGGTGCCCATAGTCGCATTCCGAACAACGAGCAGTCATACTACTTTTAGGTCCCAAACCCGTATTATGGTTATCAAAAAGTTTGCACTGTCATTATCAAAAAATGATGCGCACCTCAAGATAAAGGTCTTGTTGAATGCGTTATCAATAAGCAGACAAAGTAAGATGTATATCAGCATTTCAGAAAAAAACGTTAATTTGTTTTTGAGGTTAAAGAAGATAACTCTCAGCACTATGGTCGGTTTCCTAAGCACATGCGTATGCCCGAACACGTCTAGTATTAGAGCTAGACTTTTTGGCTCTAACACTAGAGGCCCGTACAATGAAAATGACGCCAAATCAGGCGGTGTTAGACTTCATTAATCCGTCAAAAAGCTTGTGGAATAGTTGTTATGAGGCCAAATTCAAACACGGTGCTATGGAGCGTAGAGACTGCGTGGCAGGACAAGTTTCGCCTGTCCATCCTATCTAATCGAATCCAATCTACAAATAGGATAGTTGAAATAAATGTTCAAATAGAGAAAACTAAGTCCATAACCACACAATAAAGTGCCAGGTGTACTGACTCTGGAAATTATTGATAGAGTAAAAATCCAAAACTGTAATAACATCTACATTTGCACTACAAAAACTTTCGGTCAATCTAAATGATAACGATAAATTTCAAAAAAGTCTTAAAGATTGACCCAATATTTTTTTTTGAAATGGAGGAAACAAATTTGGCCATTTGGATTATGCTCTACAGTCTACATCAGAAGCCAAACGCAAAATGCCATGCAAATCACTTATGTTTGCTTCGTTGTTTTCGATATATGAAGGAAATACATAATAGATATCGGTCTTGAGAAATATATCGGCATTTAGATGCCTTACCCATCGACACTGCATCTTTTGATTATTTTGGAGTTAATAACGAATGTGTTCTTACCTTTTCTTATCAAGATTTTTTATGGTGCTTTCAGTGCTATGTTAGAGGTTTTTAGTTTCTAGTGTACTTGCAATGCATGCACCAATAAAGTAATCGTTCCAATATTACCAACAATAGTTTTTAATTTTTTACCATAAAAAGAACTGATTTTACCTCTGTGGTCTAATTGCATTTAGTTGGTGAAGTTGCTATAGAAGAAGAAGAACTTCAATCATTTCTACTATATTTTGTAGCACAATGTCTTACATGGTATCAGCCTAAATGATTTTTTACTAGTAACCTACTAACTTTATTTTTATCTTCCTTTGAAAACTAAATACCACTAACATCCGACTGTTTCTTTACACTTTGCATCGTGATTGGTGGATTGGATTGTTCCTGATCGAAACTGAGTTCTGCACGATTACTGAAATTGAATTAACAACAACGTGTTGTTACAAACATGTTAGATGTTCTAAAATAGGCAAAAGCAAAACAACAAGACTTTTTGACCATTACCTACTACATAGTTAGGGTTCTATCGTTTTCATACCAAATTATGACAAATTTTTCTCTTCAAATTCAATAGTACCAAGGAATATTTATTTCTCAAATAAATAAATCCATTTCCCATAAGAGTCATCTATTTTGCAAGACACATACTTCACACCTAATCCTCGTTTAATTTAACGTATAAATTTTAATATCTTACAAACTTAAACGAAACATAAGAAAAGCCTTCAAAATAGAATATTAAATGAATCCATATATAGATAAAATAATCATAACATTTGTTATAAATAATATAATTAAACTAAAAAATTATAAAGTAAAAAAAATTAACTTACTGTTTCATTAAATTCGTTTGCGGGCATCCATTATTAATTTTATTGTTATGTGTTATTTGGCGTAAACCTTGCTGCCAGATCTGATACGTTTATATTTAAATCAAGTTTTGTACAGAAAGAAGAGTTTTGCATACACAGCGTAAAGAATATTTGATTTGTTGCCCCGATGAGTATTGATGATATATGTTTTGTGTTTTGTAGGTTAGATTATAGTTGATAGATTTTATTTAACATAGTTATCAGTCAAACAGAATCAGGCACAAAATGATGATTAACGTGTTTGATTTGCAGAAACACAGTTTTGTTTTTTAAATTTTGATTTTCATTCATTTGAAATACAAGCAGCATGCAAATTACATAAAACAAAAAAGAAGAAAAGAAAAATAAACAGCAAAAACTAAATTAAATAAACGATTAGATAATATTATTAATTAATTAGTTCGATTAAAAACAAACAAAATAAATGTTGGTTATGAGTTTTTTTTGGAGCGAAAATGAAAATATGTTTTGTATTGTGTGGCGGAAGATAAATTTTGTTCGCGAATTTTTTTTAATAATTCTATGTTTTGGTTTATTTTGTTTACTTGATAGGCTATTCTTACAAAAGGTTTTAATTTAATCTTGATATATTTGTGAATTGGATCATTAGAACTGATAGTTTAATTTAACTATCGTTTTTTTTAAGAATAGGGCTGTCTAGGTTTAAGAATAGGGCTGTCGGAAATTTTCAAAATTTCGATCGGGCTAGGCCGTCTCCCGAAAACTTTATGAGATTGGGGTGGTAGGACCCACCCCTACCCCTCAACACCCTCTTTAAGTTTTAGCATATAAAAATCTATATAAAATAGATGGGAAGAGATACAAAAAATTTAATGGCACCATTATATTTTATTCAGAACGGCGCAACTTTTGAGTTCAAAAGGTGGTTTGCACCCCCACCCCCAACCAACCCCGTGTGTGGGGTTGACACATTAAATGAGTAAAATATAGTGGGGTATCGTTAGAATCAGAATTTCATAACAAATGCAATCCCCCATATTAACCTTGATCGGTGACATGCACATTTTTTACTCCCATGGGGGTAGGTACCCTTATCGTAGAAAAATATATTTTTTTTGCATGTATAAATAATGTAATACATAGTGTTTTTCATAGTACAAATTTTTTATTACGTGGTTCTGCATTTCAATATCACCATTGGATTCAGCATTCTCAATTCATAGAAAAAACAATATTTATTATGTATATTTGAACATTACTCCAATTTTAGACCCAAATCCTTATCTTCTAGTTTCTTCCCTAGAGCCCAAATACTAATTTCAGCATGACCATTGAATTTAGTGCCCTTGATTTATCCAAAATCAATACTCATAATATATATATGTGAACATTTTCAGCTTTCAGCCCCCAACTCCCACCCTTTAGTGACACCCTTATATTTTTTATCTCAATTTAAACATCACTTACATCACGATGTAAAAATCGATAATAATGACAATAATTTCGATACTTTGTATAACCGACCCCCCAACCCCCACCTATTATTGAACTACCCTAAATCCAACCCCAATTTTTATTATGACGATAATTTCGATATTTTTTACAACCGTTCGAAGTTCGAAGCCTATAAATATTATTTAAAAACTTTATTTTTTATTTACAGTTAGGAAGTTTTAGTGTTAACTATATATAATAAATTCTAAATTAACGTCTCTGAATATCCGAAGATACCATGCCAACTAGGATTGAGAATAAGTTTGAAGCTTCTTTAAGAAATTTTAGGAAGGCATTCCAAACATGAGAGACTCTGTTGAAAAAAAAACGTTGAACATTTCTTCACCTTTTTATATGAACCGTAAAATGAAGGGCTGCAACATTTGCTCTGTTATTATGCGATAGGTTTGCTAGTGCAGGTAAAATTGATTTTATCTTAGTGGAAGTTTGTTCATTCATAATGTATTTATAAAAAATTGTCAGATCAGCAACATTTCTTCTGTGCTGCAAGAAATCAAATTCATTAGTAAGAATTGAGTTGCTGATCAGTTTGACAGCTCTGCGCTGAACAGAATCAAGACACTTCAAGATCGTGAGATCAGAATTCCATACAGGGACGTATAAATGATTTATGCATTAAAACGACATCGTCTCATAAACCCCAATTTTTGAAAAGCCCAATCCTAGCCAGATTTAATAAAATTTGTTGATAGTCGAATTTTAAATCAAGGAATAGAATTCAAGTTGGTCATCTTGTTATTATTTTTCATGATTCGTACTTTGACAATGGAATAACGAAATATACGAAACGATATATTGCGCGCTTTTGTCCCTATATTTGATTTTTTTATAATATAACAGAGGGAAAAGGTTTGCATCAGTTTTGGTAATTCCTGTATTGACGTATAGTATTATTTTGATTCAACAATCGCACTTACATTAAGCCCAACAATATTAATATTATTTTGTTGATGTTATTATTCACATTCAACAATCGCCAGAACCAAAGGCGCAACGTTTGATTATTTTATTATATTTATTTACAGTTTATTCATTATGATTTGCTAAATTACTGAGGCACTAAGAGTTGAATCAACGGCCAATAACGGAATGAGTGAAACATTTTAATTTTTAAATGTAATCGTAGTTGGAGTGGTGTGTGATTGTCTTGGTTCCTTCGACTTATGGGGTCGTCAGAGTCCCTATTCTTTAATCGTTTGAATCCGTCTTCTTGTGACACTTGTTCGTAAAGTTTAGCATTTGTAGTGGGCTGAGGAAAGGCATAATCGAATTTAGAGACTACGCTAGTCGGCAATTAAAATCTCATGGCATACAACCCCTCTAATGTTACTCATAGAGATTTACTATCAGGAATGCACAGTGTTCGTTACAATTATGTAGCGGTGTTGAATGAGTCTGTGATGGCAATTTGCATATAAATATTATGTTTTTTATATTGATGCAACATATAAATCCGGTCCGCCATTTATTTGTTTTGTGGATCCCTCCGACTCAGCGCTTTTTCATTGTGCTATTTTTCACTGCGCGAGATGAGGTTTTAATACAAATTAGCGCACTGCGCGATTAAAATTTCACACTGCGCGATTTTTAAAAATGTTTTTTAAGAATATACATGGGAAATTTCGTAAAATTAAAATAAACAAAAAAATGGAATTTACCATATGGGTCGTTCTTTTACAAATCGAACAGTTTTGAACAAAATCTAACAGACGCATTTGTGAATTGGGTTTAAAATATTTTGACGGGTATGATATCGAAAAAAATATACGTATTCGAGGATTTTTTTTGGAAAATAGATAAATCAATCTAAATTTCGAGAATTTCGTGATTTTTGGCTTGATGGAATATTTTCAAAAATTCATAGCTTCGGTTCTGTTAAAGATTTTGTTTTATTTTATTTTAAAGTTAAGAGATAGAGTTTTAATAAAAAAAATATAGTCAATAAAAAAATCTTTTTTCCATCTTTTCTCCATCCTTTATCCATCCTTTTTCCATCTTTTTCCCATCTTTTTCCATCTTTTTCCATCTTTTTTCCATCTTTTTTCCATTGTTTTTCCATCTTTTTTCCATCTTTTTTCCATATTTTTATGCATCTTTTTCCATCAATTTTCCGTCTTTTTTCCATCTTTTCTCTCTCTCTCTCTCTCTCTCTCTCTCTCTCTCTCTCTCTCTCTCTCTCTCTCTCTCTCTCTCTCTCTCTCTCTCTCTCTCTCTCTCTCTCTCTCTCTCTCTCTCTCTCTCTCTCTCTCTCTCTCTCTCTCTCTCTCTCTCTCTCTCTCTCTCTCTCTCTCTCTCTCTCTCTCTCTCTCTCTCTCTCAGCACACAGCATTCGTTCGTGAATAAATTTTGATGAGAATTAGAACTACGCGAAATCTATAACATTGGTTATTGGTTGGTTTTAATCAAAGTATTTGATGGATATTAGCTCATTATATATCCAGAACACTATGTTTCCAGAGCTGTGGTGAAGTCAGCCTATGCATCAGCGTCGCAATATTTTTTTTTGTTTTTATCAATTATTTGTATGTATACTTACATTCAATAATTGATTGATTATAATCGAAAAACCTATTACATAAATAAACATATGTGAAAGAGTTTTTAACAGTTCACACTTTCCTACGGAGCAATTACAGACCAAAAAACAACAACCGGTCCAAAATGGATAAAACCTGTTGACAAGCTATAAATTCATACTACAATCAACTAAACATTCAACATAAACATTTTTCGAATTTAAAAGCTCGAAGTCTCCAACCTCAACTTTGATACATAAAAATTGTTATTTTATTAATTTCAATTAGATTTTGATATTCTCAAAAATTGTCACTTAAAAAACCTCTAGCTAAAAAAATATGTACTTTCAGTTTTTATAAAAAAGAATATTATTTCGAAAAGAAATAAAACGAATAAAAAAAATCTAATAAATTTCATGCAAATGTATTAACCACTAGAACATTTGAAGAAACATCTAATAATTTAAATACATAACAAAAAAACAAAAATATTTAACATTAGTTAAGTATAATTAATACCCACAAATCTTATAATATTAATAACAATTTGAAATGTTTCTTCAAATATGCAACGAATCACCTCATATTGCTCAGCGATGATGTAAAATAAGTCACATTGGTTGGCACAAACATCGTAGCTCTCACTTAAAGTAGCGTATTTTTTTCTAAGATGTTGTTACATATTTGAACAAGAAGCAAAACAAATTGTATTGTTACAAAATATTTTTGTTTTTCTTGTGTGTACATAATAACAGAAGACTAATAATAGGAAAATTAAATATCACATAAAAATCAATCAAGATGCACATAAAAGAACTATTTTTAAGAATTTTTAAATAAACAAAAAAAAATGGTAAATAGTTTATTTTAAAGTTCGATTTCGACTTACTGCTTTTTTAGGCACGTCATTGGGCATACATTATTTGCTTTAACATTATGTGTTATCCTTCTAAGCCCATCCAACCAAATCTATATTTTAAAACAAAATTTTATTGACGGGTTTATACTTTAATTTAATATATTAATGTTTTGAATAAATTCATGGAATGTCGAATCATCAGAAGCTATCAAACATTATGAACTTTTATAAGTAAGAGAACGTATTCACAAATTATTTATGTATGGAACAACAATGTAGACTGGAATACCGAGACATAAGCAACAGATTACAAAAAATATTAAACTTTCTTTGACTAGTTTCGTGAAATTTAAATTAACAAAATTTAGGTTCGTATACAGTATGATTCGGTTCAGTATGCCACACCAAATGGCGAAGAACCAGCATTCTCACTATGCCATTCTGTCTTACCTAATAATATACAAGGAAACGATTTATCATAATAAACAGACTAATCAATCTTCTGCATACTTATCGCCCACACAAATAAACAATAACAGTTCCGAAGTGTAGATGTAACGGCAACTTGTATACCAACCACCAAGTTTCTACGCCATTTTAAAAAAATTCCATCTGTCCGTTTACGCAGGTTAGCATAAATTTCCAAATCAACACAGCAGACTGGAAGAAATAGGTTATATGAAAAACAACCAAGTAGCTGTATATCAAGGTAAAAAAAAAAATTTCGACGTCTGTTAGATGTTGGACATGAGTCGAATCCGCCGGCCCATCGAAAGCCAAAAAAGAATTCCAGTTCTCCTTATTTTCTCCATTCCGAAAACCAAACATAGATAGATTCGGTAGCATCAGAGCCATTTTGTAAAATTTATTAAAATCTGTTGGATTAGGAACAATAGCATTTCTGGTCGTTTGCAAAAGCCGAGAACGTCTAAACATTTTCTAAAAGTTATAATTCTTTGAATATGATTACGATTTGTACTGTTCTGTAGAGGTTCATCAAAAACTTACATGGATGTAGACTTCCAAAAAAATTAATAAAGCCGGACGTCGGTACGGCAATCAACGGGAGCACTAAAAGCTACCGCTTATTTACTGATACGACAAAACAAATAAATTAATATTTCTAGAAGACACGGGGGCAAATCTTTCGGTGCTTCTAGTAAAAATTCTGCGCCAAATCAACTAAGATCGAAAACGAATACGGCCTGCTACTAAAGAATTTTCGTGGTACATCGTATTCATACAAACCGCAGGTCACTATCCATTATCAAAACCACGTGGGTTATATCTCATACACTAAAAATCTGATTTTAAAGAATTTGAGCACATGGTTGAATTAGGTATCTTTCGAACCTTCCGCTTCTTCTCTCCCATACCCGTTTCACATGGTCAAGAAAAAAGACCTTGTTTGGAGACTATGTGGAGATTATCACAAGTTAAACAGAGTTACTATGCCCGATCGCTATCCGATACCGTACATTCAAAAATTCTTTACACTTGTATGGGCCCAAAATCGATGGGCCCTTGTTACAGCATACGATCTCATTTCAATAGCGAATGAATACATCCACAAGATGACAATCCCAACTCCTTCTGATTTTTTCGAATTCACCAGAATGCCATTTGGCATACGTAATGCCGCAACAAAATCGTTAGATTTCCTACTTGTCTACACTCTACACCTACATCTTCGTGGTTTCGATAAATGAGGAACAACTGTTCCGAAAAACTAAGCGAGTTTGGTGTTAATATAGAGGTCTCAGATTTTCTGAGCCACACAATAACACCTAATGATCAATCAAACGAATTCAGCAATTTGTCGGTGGTATGATGTCTGAAAATCTTGCCCCAATACATTCACACTGTGACTGCTTTACCAAAGAAGACCAAGACCCCAAAAAATTTCGCTTGGCTAAATGAGTTTCAACTCGCATTCACACCGAATTGGGAGCCATCAAATTATTAGCACATCCAGGTAATGCATCGAAGATTGCCATTGAAGTAGTGTTACAACAGCGAAATAATAATTGTGGGGAACTATTGGTATGCTTCTCTATAAGAAACTTTCAGACGCTAAAATTAAATACTCCGCTTCCGATCATAATATATCTAGCAATAAAACACTTCATCACAACACTATAACACTGTCGCGGCTGCATTATCTCGTGAATCCGACGATGAAACGACCACAGTCGAGGCTCATTTCGATTATGAAACTTTCATCGTTGCACAACTTTAGAATTTACTATCTGGTTTCGTATATCACGCTTGTTAGGTCATCAATGAAACTAGAGCTATTCAAACTGCCAGGTTTCGAATATAGTATGCGAAACATCAGGGTAACAATCACCTATATATCACAGTGCCGTTACGAAAAAAAATGTTCGATACTTAACACAACCTGTCACATTCTGATGTCAGCGCTACACGTAAATTGATCTCAGCCTAATATTTTTAGTCAAGTATAAACAAGGATATAAACCGTTTGAGGATATCGTGTTTCGCTTGCCAACGCTCTAGGGTTCAAAAGCACATTAAAAGTTCAACTAGACAATTCAAAAATCTACAAAGTCGTTTCGAACAGATTCACAGATATCGTAGATCCGCTTCCTCCTTCTAATGGATACTCTTATATCTCAACTTGGTTTGATCGATTAACTCGATGGCCAGAAGCTTTAAGCATGTCTACCATGACATTTGTTAGCAACTTTGTATCACGGTTCGGTATTCCACTGCATATCACAACCGATCAGGGATTACAATTCGAACCAAAATTTTTACCGAATCAACAAAACTCCTAGACTCACATCCACAAACAAACGGGGTGGTAGAACAGTTTCATCGTCAGTTTAAACCAGCGCTTATGGCCAGAGGAAACAACACACAGTGTAGCTCTGAAATATCCTTCATATCCAATTGACAAGTCACGACGTCTCCGGACATAGTTCGTCATGGATATCGAAGGCAAACAACCATCAATCTGCCTCTCAAGATGGTCGGGTCTACGCCCCAGAAGTACTCGAAAGAATTTTCGACCAAGGACCATCACAACAATCTTGCCGAAAAGTGCAAACTCCGTAATGCCGTTTTTTGGATAAGGAAGCAGCCGTCACTAGCCTAACTGCTTTAGACTCTTATCATAATGACCGGCATCGAAGCAAACCCAGGACCAACAACAAAAATATGGCACTGTATGTAAATAAGTTCTTAGGGCAAACACAACATCCGTCCAGTGCAATAGTTGCAAAGAATTGTGTCACTTCATAAAGTGCTCATATCTTTATACACACAAGCAATGGAGTCAGAACTTCACAACAGCTTGTTGCCAATTATCTAGTCAACAAACCAACATCTGCATGAAGTCAAATACATTGTGTATAAACACACATCTCTAAGTGATACTCTAAGTGATGTGAAAATAATGCAACTTAACTGCAACGGTCTAACAAACGAAATAAAAGAGATAATAAACATTATGTGCAATAATAATATTCTTGCGACGGTTCTCCAAGAAACCAAATTAAACAATAAGTCAAAAATTAGTGAGACTATTAGCGATTTTAAAATCATAAGACTGGATGGAGACAAGGACAGAGGTGGTGGCCTTGCCTTAATCATACGTAAAAGTGTTATCGACCGTACAACCACCCTACCAGCAGCAAATGATGTACATCTTGAACAATTGGGTATTATAATAAAGTCAATATATACATACCACCAGTGAGCAGCTGTGTCACTCTTGCTGATAGTAGAAAGGAGTACTGAACAAAAGTCGCCACATTTTTTCCGTATGTGTTCCATATAGGAACGTAGGTTGAAATCCGCCCCATCAACTTAGAAATCCGAGAAGAAAACATACATCAATTTTAACAAATTGGACTGGGTAAATTTTACCAATTTTACTGAAAATGAATTCAGTAAACTAATTTTAATACTTGACGTCCTCGCTGGGGAAAAAAATAAAGCTAAAGCGCGCTACATCCGCGCTTCTTCAACAATACTCCTATAGAAAACTCTAGAAAGTGCGCCTCGAAATTTAATACACAGTTTACATAAAAGCTAAGCAAACATGAGGAGTCTAGATAAGTCCACAGACACTTCCAAAAACTTAAAGATGACAGCACTAAGAACATAAATTGTACAAATATTAAAGTTGAGACGGCAATTAGAAAAATCAAACCATCAAAAGCAATCGGATCCGACGGCATACCAGATATCATGTTTAAACACATTGGACCCAAGGGAGTGAACTACCTCACTACAACACTAAATACCCTCCAGATACCGAATGTTTGCAAGACGGCTCAATTTAACCCTATTCTGTAACCCGAAAAACCTTAAGACGAAGGAAAGTCATACAGACCAATCTCCATCCTCTCATCTATCGCAAACGTAATTGAACAACTTCTGCTACCTATGATATCGAGCACTTACTACCTAGCTCCACACCAACATGGCTTCTGGAAAGGACACAGCACATCCCCTCCCCCTTTCACAAATTTCATAATCCAATAAGCGACAGTATGAACCAAAAACGGCCATGTGCAAGAACAATCCTAGCCGCACTTGATCTATCAAAAACGTTTGACACAATGTAGCACGCCGCACTACTAAACGACATCCTGAATACCAACTTGCCAGGCATAATAAAGCGTTGGTTGTGTAACTACTTAAGAGGCCACCAAACATATGTGGAATTTTAGAACTGCAACATCAAAAATGAGAACACTAAGAAAAGGAGTACCACAAGGTGGAGTTCTCTCTCCATCACTTTTCAACCTCTACCTAAGCAGTTTACCTACTCCACCAGAAGGTATAACCATCATAACATATGCTGACGACTGCACGGTTTTTATCACAGGAAGCAATCTGGAACAAATCACCCAAAAGTTAAACGAATAGCTTAACTCCCTTAATGAATGGTTTAGAAGGAGAAAGTTGATACTATCGTCCGAAAAATTCACTACTACACTTTTCACCACACATTGACAGCGTGCTCATTCCTACAGTTAATCATAACACTACTCAGGTTAAATGCCCACGCACAACAGGTGAACTCAAGGATGAAAAGCAGGAACAATGCATTGAAAGCGCTAGCTTGAATTTCATGGACAAAGACACAATTATCACAGTTTATAAATCTATATGTAGACCTATTTCAAACTACCAATATGACTGCCTCAAGTTTCTGATGCGCACTGGAAGAATATGCAAACCTCACAAAACGCAGCTTTGAGAACAGCTACTTGATGCCACCTTATGGCTCATAGAAACCACCTACATAAGTAATGTAATATCTTGCCGGTCCGTGAACACATTGAGATGCTATCTAAACAATACATATGGGTCTGCCACAAAGAGCACCATCTATGCAATGACATCCTGTTAATGGCGTCACCACCTAGAACCATAAGGAAAACTGCTAAGCTCGTTCAAACTGATGTTAGAGATGATACAAAATCCAAGTCGCTGCAGAAGAAAACCAATTTCCTCGCAGCTGCAGATGCATTCTAGCGCAACTAAGATCCGGCTGGTCTATATTAAATAATCACATGAGCCGAATCGACCCCCAAATTATTGGAAAATGTCACACATGTGAGGGCACCCCACATGATGTTGACCACCTATTTACATGTCCAAATAATGCGACGGAGGGGGGACAAAGAGGGATCTGTGGTGCCGCCCAAAGGCCGTAGGAGAGCTTCTGAATGTAGAAACGGAATCGAATCAGTAGCACATCAACGTCGCTACAACAACAACAACAATCAATCTCTACCGACAGATTGAAGTCAGCCTATGGTATCTTGTCTTCAGCTTATCGTATGGCAGCCACTCAAACACACAATCCTGCGTTTATTTCGCGAATGGGAAAGAAGATTGCTAGATTTGTTCAGGTTCGGTTAGATGTTAAATGTTAGATGCTGCTGGAACCATCTATTGGAATATTGAGCATAATCCGTTAGAGAAAAATCAGATTTTGATTTGATTGAAGGTTTTGAACGGCTGACCACCTTTCACAAAGGGCAGCATCCTTGCAAAGATACCCGATGAGTGGCTTCACCACCTAGAAATATAGGCACCGGGAAATGCTTCTTACAAAATGTTAAAGATGAAGAATACAATGGAAATATTGACAAGCTTATTTATAAAACTCGCCTTAAAAGACTTCCCACTAAAGCTGTTGAAAACACAATAACAAAATACAACCCCAAATCTGGTTCTCAATGGAAAACCACAACTAAGAGAAATTCAATTATGTCGCAGCACCACCAGATCCACTGTAGTGCAATTAAAATCCAATTGGACGGATATTTTAGGGATACGTGATACACGTGTGAAAACACGGGAACTTCACATGATGAACACCATCTATTCAAATGTCCACAAAACGCAACCGACTGTATGAGATTTGTGGAAGGTAGCTAGAAGATTAACACATTGCCCGTCGCTACAACAATAACAATCTGAAAACTTTGAGTAAACTCAAGAAAATTGAATTGATTTATGACAAACTCATGAACATTATTCCCAAAACGTGAAACTGTGGCCAGTCCTGTAAAACAAACAGTACAATTGGTATGTAGTAGCAATTTGAGCGCCATAATTCTAAAAAATAACAAAGGCCTGATACGTGAACGGATCGCAGAGGAATGGACCAAAAGAGGAAATAGAAATACCAAGGCAAGGTTCACGCCAAAATATCTGATTTGTTCAAACGTAAATAGATATGCCAGTAGTTTATATAACTTAGACAGGATATTATTTCTTCCATTATTGGATTCTGGGCAAGAGTACCACAAATTTCTCAATGAATATTTTAAAATCGATTAATTTCACTCTTTACAAAGAAAAGACATACCAATATTTTTCTTTACCAAACCAATATTCTTCATGGGTAATATTTTCCCCACTTAAATTTAATTAAAATTAAATATCTTAATCTTTTATAGTAAAACTATCAATGTAGGGAAATCATGTTTATAAAACATTCTTTATTTAATTCAATTAATTTTTTTTATTGTTTAATTGAATAATAGTTTTAGAGACTTGAATATGTATAAGGAAGACCACTAATGTAACTATGAAACCTTGTAAGTATATAATCGTCAAGTTTCTGGTAATATTACGCTATCGGTATTATTCTTATACGTCTTTCGTTTATTTTAATATATGAACTATATATATAAGGGTGTTGTGAATTGTGATATAATCGATTTTTAAGTGATGACTGATGAGTGTAAAAACTACACAAATGGAAATACATATCTTAAAGAAATCTAAATCACTAGAAATCAAAGTCATCTAGATATTTATATTTTGTAAGGCTAAATATCAAGCAAATGTTTTGTACCATGTAATGTAATGTAATGAATATAAGATTAATCAAAGGCATATATAAGCCACAACAATGACCTCATATATTGAGCCGTCGTTCAAGATAAATTTTTTTTAAATATAAAAAAACGTTATTATAAAAATTTATCGAAAATTAAATAAAAATTTGTATATTCTCACCTTTGCCGTCGCCGCATCCGGACACACCACATGTTGATAACTTATATTAATATAATCAGTTCCTGAACAAATTGTTAATGATTTTTCTTCTAAGCCATCCCCATGCTTTTTTTCAAGTTGATTGGTTAATTTTAAATCCTAGACATAAACAAAAAATTATTATTTTATTATATTACAATAATATGAATCTTACTTTAGGCAATCCTCCAGCGCGTATATCACTAACTTGACATAATTCTATCACATCACCTTCCTGTAGAATATAGAAAGAAAATTAAATCAATTTTCTTAAACAACAACAACAGTAACACAAAAGAATAAACTATTACCCTTCCATCACCTTTCCAATATATGAAAAAACCATATTCATCTACTTTAAATGTACAATTCAATTCTAAATCTGTGTTATCTTTCTCTTCCGTCCATCGATCAAATACTGCTCCATTCAATAAGGGATCGGGCACATTAATTTGCCAATTGAACTCAAACTTTTTTGTCATTTTAAATTAAATTATCTGTAAATAGAAGAAAAAAAAAGAAAAGATTAGATTGGTGTCACGAAACAATTTAAGTAAAAGAAAATTGAGAGATACATTTATTTAATTTTTTTTGAATTAATAAAATTAAATTACAATTTCGTGGTTCTTTAAAAATGTATGTATGTTGATGTTATTTTTTTTTGTTAAATTAGTAGCTCAACGAAATGAATTTAAATGGCTCCAGACATACCAATTGTGGGACTGCTTTTACTTATTACTTCTAACTTCACAATTATAATTGGTGAAGTAACGTCAACTAAGTGTGAAAAAAATCCGCAAACGGGGAATAGATAGTACTTTACGAGGAAAACAACCATACATTTTTTTTTAAATTTTTTGATCCACACCATGAGTCAGTGGCGGGCACAAAATTCGATTTTTTTCTCGACCACAAACCTGTGAATTTTGTAGGAAAATCGGGATAAAATATTATATTGTTAGAAGCTTTTCCGAAGATCAAAGTGGCATATACGTAAAATACATATTTACACAAATACAATATTACAAAAATAATGTGAGCATTAACAATGACATGTTCCAGTAAATGTGCCGACCGTGAAAATGCAAAACGAAAAGCTGAAAAGAAATAACGCGCAGGAGTGGAGATAGTTTAAATTTAACTATACTATATTTGATTGAAGTTTCCCTTTTTAACACCTCCAGCTATCCCAAGTATCAGGGCAGTTTGCAGGAGTTATAGATATTTAACTATATTCGAAGAAAATACGCTCTCGTAGATTCCAAGAATTGTCCTGTTGTTTCTTTAATAATGCAAGCGTAAAAACTAGTTCTGCGCAACGTAATCTACCTTACACTTCCACATCCTCGTAATAGCGTGAAAGTATTTTGGTTGTACAGGGAATACCCGCGATGGCAAAGAATTGATGGTTGGGTCGAAAATTCAACCTTATTTTATCCACGACTGCTATAGAATACAATTTATGTTTTCCATGTGAATGTCTTCTATTGTCTCACTTGTTGTAGAATGTAACGATCGTTACATTCTACAACAGTTTTATAGTTTATTAACTATTCCGCTAACAGAATCAAATCTTAACATTTGATAAAAAGAGACAGATCAGATCAAAACATTAATCAGATCTTAACATTTGATTCCGGTAAAAAAAATTTTAAATGAAAAAAAAATTGCATAAACAAAACTAAAATTGGGTTGCCAATGAGCCAGTTGGTGGTATATTCCTTCATCATGGGACACACACACTGTCTTTTTCAATTATTAAAGAATTATATGAGGAGGCATGTCGGCGAACAAGCAATAGCGTACCATCATCCAAGAATATCCCATAACTGAGGTTGAGTGTTCTATCGTTGACTACATACAGTTCATCCGCCAGCAACCTTTCCACATCAACTTGGCTACTGACACATCACTGCTATTGCCATTGGTATGTGATATCTCACGTCAACTTGCATGCCAATAGTAGATTAAATTATTTTGATCCAAACGACCATTGAACGTATCACGTTTTCGACTTAAAATACTCTAGTCTCCTAATTTACTTGTCCCACGATCTTAAAATTGTAATCAATTCTTTTATTTTCAATAATGTGAGTTTAAATCACGTTCCTTTCGACATCAAAGCAAATAAAAAATGAATCAGCTAAATAAAATTATGTAAAGAAATTTAAAATTATAAACTAAACATATCAAAATAAAATAAACCAGAGAAGGAAGAAGAAAGAATCTCTTTTTATTTACATCAAGAGGTAAGAAGTTATAACGTATATGTACTTGTAATCATCCATACTTGTAAAACAATAACACTTAGATTTTGCATAGAAAAATTGAAAGTAAAAAACGAGTAGATAACATCATTTTCTTCGATTGATCTTCTTAATCACGAATACGGAATACTTACTTCTAACTAAACGAATTAAGTTTGTTTTCTTTTTTAATCAAATCAGCAGTTTTTTTTACAAATTTATAAATATTACAAATATATTCATTAATTAGTGTGTTTATAATTAGTTTAATTTGCAATCAGAAAAAGAAAATGTATATACAAGTTTCACTTTTATAAATAGAATTAATAAGAATATTATCTTAATGTTTGTTTTGAAAACAAAAAACAAACAATGGAATATTTAAGTTGGTAATCGATTGGAAGATGATTTTTAAAATTACTACAAAAGATAAGGATTGTGATACAAACAGATTTCAAAAGCAAGGAATGTGAGTCTTTTTTATTTACCATCAAATGCCCGATATGTATAAAAATTGATGGCTGATAGAAAGTAGTCAATTCTGAAGGCATTAGACAAGAGTTTCGTGAACGTAGAAGAACAAAACATTAAAAACAATTGACATAAAGTTGTGTTGTAGTCTTTATATTGCCAGATGTTGCCGGGAAAAAAATATCGATATATCAATATATCGATATTTATCGATTAATAATATCGGAATAATAAAATATCGACATGTCGATACTTATCGATACATCGATATTTAAATATATATCAGTTTTATCAACCGACCACCATAACTAATATTAATCGTGACTGATTTTCTGTCAAATCGTTTTTTTGTTTGTTTGTTTTCCTTTATTTCTCTGAGAGAGAAACCGGTTTGTCTTTCCAAAGACGTGCGTAAATTTTCCATTTGATTCAAAATTGTACAATTATTGCGAGTTTCTTTTAAATCTATAAGAAAAAAACCTACCACAAAAAAATAATAGTTTCTCCCTCACTGCTACTATATAAAAAGAAATAAGAAAAATGACAGATTAGGATTTGATTCTAACCAAACATATAAATTTTAATCTTTTATCTATTAAAAATAAACTACACAATAATGAAAAGTTGATCGCCAGCTAGTTTTCATAATATACTTTCAGGATGTATACATAACTTAAATATTTGCACTTTGGCGGCATTATAAAATAATAAAATATTCACTATTATAAAATCACTGGAAATAACACAATAAATGTAAAATACTCTCGTAATTATTTTCATTCATTTTATAAAAATTAGCACAACTAAAAATAATAGATTGTACTTTTTGTTTCGTTTTAAATTATTTAATTGTTTTTAATTTATAATTTAATACAATAGTTGCTTGTTGTAAATAAACAGAAATGCAAATGGCGAAATTCGAAATTGAATATGACATATTAGCAAACACGATTTCTTATGTCTCTCTTCATACAATTTTAAAGTTATGTTCTCTCTATATTTATATATACTCTAAGAGTTTTATACACATTTTTTTTACATCGATATTTTATATAACTTTTTTATAGATATTTCGATAACTTATCGATATAACTTCGGTCTGAAAGACCTAAGTATTACATTCTTGAGCTCAAAGTGAAATTCTTACCCCCACTTTTTTTTGGCATTTCTCGACGTTTTAGGACCTACTGATTCTAAAAAAGCAAAAAAAAATGTGTGTCTGTCTGTCGGCCGGCCGGCAGTTTGTCACAACCGACGAAATCTAGAAAACGACTAAAATTTGAAAATTTTTGAATTCTAAAAATAGGTACACTCAATGGTAAGAGCCGAAAGGACGATGTGTTCGATAACTGTACCGGAAGTGTGTCAAAACAAGGAAATTTGCATATTTTTTGCTTAAAAAACGTTCATTTTAAGTGATTACGAGTAGAAACATTGAATTTGGAGAAATCTTGATGGTCGGAATTGGTATGTGAGATCAAAAACTAGATTATTGTATAAGTTTGTCAAAAAAATGTTGTCAAGTGTGTCAAAAGAAAGATTTTTATTTACTTTTTTACCCAATTTTTTGGAAAAAAAATAAAATTAATAATATGTATGACACGAAATTTTATTATTATTATAGAGAATTATGGCATTATAAGTTTGTCAAAAAGATAATGTCAAGTGTGTCAAAAAATGATTTCATTTATTTTTTTAGTCAATTTTTTGGAAAAAAAAATTTAGCTGTTTTATGACGTAAATGTAATTGAAAATGAAATTTGACATGGAAATTTTTGAATTTGTTATAGTTTTTGAAATATTTTTGGAATTTTGAAAAAAGTTTGTATTTTTGATTTTGTAATTATTTTTGCAATATTTTCAGAATTTTGGATAAAGTTTTAATTTTTGATTTTGTAAGAATTTTTGGAATATTTTTGGGATTTTAAAAAATTTTAAATTTTTGATTTTTTAAAATTTTTGGAATTTTGAAAGAAGTTTCAATTTTTGATTTTGAATTGATTTTTGCAATACTTTTAGAATTGTGGAAAAGTTTGAATTTTTGGAATATTATTGGAATTTAGAAAAAGTTTAAATATTTGATTTTATTCTAATTTTTGGAATATTTTTGGAATTTCGATAAATAATAATAAACTTCTAAACAGGTAATAAACTTCTAAACAGAGATAAAAAAATACTTTAACAAAGAGTTATGTTTGATATACAACGCTGCCCAAAACTATATTAAAACCCTTAACGCAGACCGAAGTCTTGATATCTCAGAGCTGTGAGATTTCAGCCCCTCCATATTTTTCATCTACACTCTTATCGATATATTCTATAATTTTTTTTAATATCACCAATTACAATTTTTAACAAGGTGTTAAATTTAGTTTGGATCGGTGAATTTGTTGTTAAAGAATAAGGAGCCCTTTTTTACATCTGATATGTACTTTATTGGTGGAACTAAAATTACTTCGGTCTGAAAGACCTAAGTATTACATTCATGAGCCAAAAGTGAAATTCTTACCCCTACTTTTTTTGGCATTTCTCGACGTTTTAGGATCTACTGATTCTAAAAAAGCAAAAAAAAAATGTATGTCTGTCTGCCGGCCGGCCGCCATCATTACCTTACGCTGCAGGGAAAACCGCTGTAGGGATTTCAAAAATGTTTTCTTCTAAAAATAGGTATACTCAAGGGACCGGTCCGAAAGGACGCTGTGTTCGATAACTGTACCGGAAGTGTGTCAAAGAAATTATTAAGTGTGTCAAAAACAGCAAAATTTCAAATTTTTGGCTTAAAAAACGTTCATTTTAACTGATTGCAAGTAGGAACATTGAATTTGGAGAGATCTTGATGGTAGGGATTGGTATGTAAGATCAAGAACTAGATTATTGCATTATAAGTTTGTCAAAAAAATGTTGTCAAGTGTGTCAAAAGAAAGATTTGTATTTATTTTTTTACCTAATTTTTTGGAAAAAAAATAAAATTAATTGTTTGTTTGAAATGAAATTTTATTATTATTATTGAGAATTATGGCATTATAAGTTTGTCAAAAAAATGTTGTCAAGTGTGTCAAAAGAAAGATTTCTATTTAATTTTTTACCAAAATTTTTGGAAAAAAACAAAAATTGTTTGTTTGAAATGAAATTTTATTATTATTATTGAGGGCATTATGGCATTATAAGTTTGTCAAAAAAATAATGTCAAGTGTGTCAAAAAATGATTTCATTTATTTTAATAGCCATTTTTTTGGAAAAAAAAATGTAGCTGTTTTATGACGTAAATGTAATTGAAAATGAAATTTGACATGGAAATTTTTGAATTTGTTATAGTTTTTGAAATATTTTTGGAATTTTGAAAAAAGTTTGTATTTTTGATTTTGTAATAATTTTTTTGCAATATTTTTAGAATTTTGGAAAAAGTTTTAATTTTTGATTTTGTAAGAATTTTTGGAATGTTTTTAGAATTTTGAAAAATTTTAAGTTTTTGATTTTATTCTAATTTTTGGAATTTTGAAAAAAGTTTGATTTTTTGTAATAATTTTACAATATTTTTAGGATTTTGGAAAAGTTTGAATTTTTAAGAATTTTTGGAATATTATTGGAATTTAGAAAAAGTTTTCAATTTTTGATTTTGTAATAATTTTTGGAATATTTTTGGAATTTTGAAAAAAGTATGATTTTATTTAATTTTTAAAATATTTTTGGAAGAAATATGAATTTGCGATTTTGTAATATTTTTTCGAAACGCTAAATGGAGAGGTTTTTGAGCAGTTTGCTGAATGTATCATCTTTTCACTAAATTATGTTAATTTATGATCTGTTATAATTTTCCGGCAACGTATTGATGTTTCGTGTTAGTTTTGTAATAAATTTCTAAACAGAGATAAAAATATACTTGTACTTCAACAAAGAGTTATGTTTAATATAGATCGTTGCCCAAAACTAAAAACCATGTCCTCATAAAAGTTTTTTGCCGAAAACTATATCAAAATCCTTAACCCAGAGCGAAGTCTTGATATCTCAGAGCTGTGAGATTTCAGCCCCTCCATATTTTATTTTTTTAGATTAACAAGATAATAAGAATTATTATAAATTTAAATTTTTTACAAAAGTATATTTTTGCATGTGTTCTGTTCTTCTTTTTATGATCTAAGAAAAAACAAAATGCATGCTTTTCTTTTATTTGTTTTTATAATTTTTTTTCAATGCTACTACGATTAACTTTTAAAGTATTTTTATTTAAAGTTGTTCAGTAGCTAGATTCTGGTTGTATGGAATTACTTCGTGGAATGAGATTTCGTACTAAATGGGATTTTTGCATTCAGATTCAGTGGAATGAGAAACTAAATTCCGCATTTGTAGAATGAACTGTCAAATTATCTCGTCAACGAATTTATAGACGAAATGCGATTACTTGATTTGAAATTTTATATAGACGCACAAAAATGGAGAATAAAATGTCGAAACAAGTTACGATAAATCAAAAAGAAAGGGAATATCTACTTAGGCGCCAAGATTTTTTTTAATTTGATATAGAATCACAAACTGAAGCGAATAAAACCACAACGAGTTGTATATCAGTCCCAGGCTATAAGATGCAGCCCTCTTTGAAAAAAGCAAAATCCATACAAAATTACACTTTTTTGATGTTATTCAAATATGTTCCTTCTACAAAATTTACCATACCTATTTCATATGTGCTTTAATTTAAATTTACTTATATTACCATAAAAATTTATAAAAATCCGCTTGAGCCTAAGTTCAAGTAATCATGCCAAAAGAAATTTTAGTTAATTATTTAGAGGAGAATGTGATTTTTGGCGCCTGGGAGTTAACGATATTTTATTAATTTTATATTTTTATTTATCAATAACTATTTTAGAAAAATTAAATTATTTATTTAACTTATAACAAAACATATTGTTTTGTATGATTTTCGCATATTTGATAAGGCAGACTACAATACGGAAATAGGGACGATGTGGCAAAATATACTATTCAATTCTAAAGAATAATTTTACAACTAAAATCTATAGCACAACTTGTAAACTAGCTATCGAAAGAAACACAAATAAAAACAGTAAATAAACTGACAGATGCATTCCATTTTCAAAAATTTGTAATAGTGTAGAACTTGTGCTAAAATGGATATCTCGAAAAGAGAACGAGAATACCAATTAGTGGAATGGAATTATTTAGTGAGAAATCAAAATTCGAGATAAATAATAATTCCATCCCACTTCATTTTTTCTCATAGAACCAGAATCGAGGTACAGAAGCGTTCGTAACATTCCGCTCATGGTAAGTTAATCCCTTGGGTAGTCTTAGCCTCTTCTTCTGGTCTGACATCTATAGCACAGCTAGATTTACTGTAAGACTTCTATCTGTTAGCATGTTATTGCGATGTTCGCCACGCTTTTCGTAATAATAAACCATCATCATTAAAATCACCTACTGGTTTTGCCCCATTGATGATTCCAAAAGAAAATGATTGGGTGTTAAAGCTTCATCATCATCATATTCAAAGGGAACATGTGTCAGTGGTCTTGAGTTAATAACACTTTCCACTACCGCTAGCGTACTTTGCAATTCATTGGTTGGATTTCTTGTAGGTTTAATGGCATACAATGTTTTTTTAATTGAACGCACCATACGTTCCCAGCTTCCCCCTTTATGTGGTGATCCTGGTGTAATAAACTGCCAAGTTGTGTTTGAATCATTAAACTCTGCAATTAAATTCATTTTGTAAATGGAATTAAAAGCTTCTCGTAATTCACGTTCTGCCCATGGCAGTTCGTTCCATTATCACTATGAATCTCAGTGGGTTTTCCTCTTCTTGCTATAAATCTGCGTATCGCTAAAATAAAGGAATCTGTTGAGAGGCTATGAGCGATTTCGATGTGGACAGCTCCCGTTGTTAAACAAGTTACTATAAGTTATAACTCCCCAGCGTTTTTCTGATCCTCTTCCACGTATCACGAGCATCGGTCCAAAATAATCGATACCGACATATTTAAAAGGTCTGGTGTATGCATTTAGTCATGCTTCTGGTAGTCTAGCCATCTCAGAAGTTCTGGGACGTGCCTTGTATTTTTACACTTTTGGCATGATCTTTGAACTTTATTTACTGTAGATCGAAGCTGCGAGATACAATATTTTTGTTTCAGCTCGTTTATCACCGTTTCAAATTATGATGATGCTATCAACAATGATACTCTTCGATTATTAAACTTGTGATTCGATGCTCATGAGAAGATTTATTGTACCTTTGGTTTCAAATTCGATACAGCGTCATTTATTGCATGAACTCTTAACACTTTGTTTTCGTCTAGTTAGGGTGACATTTTATACAGACGGCTACTTTTATCATTTATGTTTTTTTATCTTTTGATGAATCGTTGCTTGCTTCCAACCTTCTAACTTCACTTGGATATGCATTCATGTGGGCTTAGCGATATAATAATTTTAAACCCGTGTAAATTCTGACTAGAGATAAAAGACCAGACTGTAAGGGTTTTTTATCTCTTTTGATTTAATATTTTTGATAAATCGAAATACATATGCTTGTGTTTTACAGATGCTTTTCCATTTTGAGAATCATGCAGGATCAATTGTCTTCTTTTCACAGGAGTTTAATTGTGTGTATTGACTCTTAACTCTACTTCGGGTCGGTGTTGTATTGTCGGTATTTTGTTGTGGAAACAACGCTTATTTCCCAGGATGCATATTTTTTTAACGGTTTAATTCAACAATTTCATGATTAATATGTGGAAAATATGACGTTGTAGATTCTACGTTGTTCGGCCTTAAAAGACTGGAAGAAGATTCGTTCTAACATTTTCTATGTTCGGAAATGATTTGTTAGTTCCGAACTGTTCACATGTAGTTTTTTGTTTGGTCATCACTCTGGAATTTATGAGATTTGGTGTTGAGAGTGATGGTTGGGCTCTGTTTAAGATCTCATCTACCCAGTGTTTAGTTCGCCTAGTGCTGGTACTACTCATGGAGATGTTTCTTTCACTTCCGTTTTCCCATAGCGTTCTATTTCCATCAAATTTGTATGTCTTTCTTCTATAAGCTTCTTGTTGGCTTCCAATTGACGTTCACGTTCTTGGTGTTCTCGTTCACGTTCTTGTTCTCGTTCACGTTTTCGTTCCAGAGATGCAAGCTGGTCAAATTTTTAAAACTCCAATCTGGCTAGTCTGGCATTTGTTCTCCTGGATGTTGCTATTGACATTGTCATTGATCTCCTTGATTTTTTATCGTTATTTTGATTTAACTGTGCTGAAGCACATGGATTACAAATCCAATATTGCCCTTGTATATCGATAAGGTCATCGATACATTTATGGTGAGTATATTTTTTGAGTTGTATTGTCATCATACTGAAGACATATTTGACAAATTTTGGCGGATGCATTATTTTCAATTTGCTATGCCGCTGGCTTCTTATTTTTACAAATACATGCTTGATTTTGTATTTCCTCGGTAATGCCCGCACAAACAAAATGAGAATATTCTCGACAATCACTACATATAGTCATCTTTTCAACTATGTCCAATTCTGAAGACACCCGCCAGCATACTAGTAATCTATTGTTCAAGTTGACAGCCTGCTGATGTTCTGGTCAGTTACACATCTGACAACTCCATGGACTTTGAGTATCTGATGAAAATCTGACACATTTATGATGAAACTGTTTTTTACAGTGATCACACTGTATTGTATTATTTTCGTTCACTTTTGAACATACATTACACACATCTGTTGTAGATGATCTGTTTCTTACCAGTGACCTTGTTATTTTAAACATTGTGTAGTTTTTTGCTGATTTATTATTATTATTTTTGATTGTTGAACACAACGATCAGTAATATTCGGCTGCTATCAAATACACAATGCTGGAGCGTTCCACAAGTCTTCAATAATCCTTTGGCCCAGTTAAGACTTGCTTTCGTCGATTTGCCACTATAATGTATTTCACGCTAACCCTTTTCCGACGTCGTTGATCTTCTTGAGCAATAGAAAGCTGCTATAACACTCGGATACCAGTTTTATGTAATGGCTTCTTTTTATTGTTCGTAACACAAGGGAAGACAGCAATGACGAAACCATAATATACTTTGGTATTTAGTAAAATTATTAGCCCTTTTAGCCGGTCTTACACCATAATTTAAAAAAATAGTAAAATAATTTTTAAAAGCATTTATTTATGCTAATATCGAAAACACTTTCAAAATAAATTAACCAAAAATACAAAACAAAAAGAAAAGTACTTATAGGGTAAATAATACAGGACATAAAGAAATTGTATTCTATTTGCCGATAAGTAAATACGAGAATTTTCTATCTTTCAGGTAAAAATTATATAAGCCAGAACCTCCAGATTTAAAAATTATAATTCAAAACTATTCAAATAGACATTTTGTTACTGCCCGGGTACGACCTGCCAATGTTTAACAACCAATCTCGGACCAATCTCGGGCCAGTATTGGCGAGCCAAGCCTGGGCAATTTGGCTTTGGTTTCAGTCTGGGCCAGTTGTAAATGTCTAGACTGAACAGTCTAGGCATTGTCTAGTCTAATGCATTGTAAACTATGGGCAGGCCATATTATGTTTATCTTTATTTTCATATATATTACTCTTTCCACAACCTCTTTCCACATATTTAAAGGAGGTCTGGAAAAAAATAAGGTTGATATGCCTGGCCCAAGTCTTATTTGCCAGACTTGGCCCCAGGACATCAGTCCAAGCTTGGGCTGTTTGAAAATGTTAAGTCTGACCCAACCCTCAAAAGCTATGGTGCGGGCTTGGCCCAGGCTTGACCCCTTAGCTTTTTTTTACCGAGGTACTACTAGGGCTGGACAATATTTATAAAATATATAGAAAATATATATAGAAAAATATAAAAAAATATAAAAATACGGATTATATATAAAATATCGATAAATATTGATATGTATTAAAATTTAAAATATATGGGTAAATATCGATATATATCGATATTTAACAACAATATTTCGATACTTAAGGATATATCGAAATTTATCGATATATCGATACATTGATACTTATCGATATATCGATACTTATCGATATCGACATTTTCGGTTACTTTTCTAATATCGATATTTTTCATAACTTTTTCAATATCGCTCAGCCCTATTGCCAGACCATTATCACATAAAAAATGAAGTTTTTTTGTAAATATCAATGCTACCTAGTGAATTATAATTCTAAAAATCAGATAATGGATACAAACATCCCATACAAGGTTGTACAACTGGTCCAGTAATGGTCCATTACTGGCAGCCAGTAATGCAGCAATGGGCGAGTACTGGCAACCACGACTGGGCCATTAACATAATTTTACTGGATGATAACTTCGGACAATAAATGGTTGCCATTCTTGGGCCAAATACTGGCAACCATGACTGGGCCGTTAAAAAAAATATACATTATTATCATATGTAAATTTAAATAAATTAAATACAAACTAATTTAAAATACAATAAAAATGACGGAAAAAATTCAAAACTCCCCATACAACTGGTTCAGTTGCAAGAATAGCTGAGTAATGGCAAACACCGCCCTGACTCCGCCAGTAGTCCGCCATTAAAAAAATATTTTTTATACATAAATTTAAATAAATTATTTACAAAATAATTAAAATAAATAGAAATGAAAATAAATTAAAACACATACCAACCTTTTCTTTATTACCATAGTCTTTCAACCGACAAGGCGATAACTATATATGAAATTTTTCAAACTATGTATTTCTAAAAGGGATAATACTCTAGTGAAATTTAAAAAAAATGACATAGATCGGCAAATTCATGGCTACAGTACTGGCCCAATAACAATAGCCAAGTAATATTTACCATTCATGGGCCAGTGCTTGGCCATTCAAAGGTAACAATATACTGGCTATTTTCTGTAAACCATAGATCGGCCGATGATTGGTTCTAGTATTGGCCCAGCAACAATTGCCAAGTACTGTTAACCATTAATGGACCAGTGCTTGGCCGTATGTCAATGTCTGGCAAAACCTACTTGGGATATGAAACATTAAAAAAAGGAAAACTTTCTTTCTTCCAAAATACATAATCCTTAAACCAGAAAAAACACATACATCCGTTCACAATGAACTTTCTCATTACTCTAAGTTCTGATGTTATTATTTTACCTCAAATTAATTTGAAATATAAATATAAACTTCCTTCAAACCAGATTTGTATTTCCCAGAGCTTCGCTAATTATTCTTTAAAAAAAGAAAAAATAATTCCTTTAATAGTTTTAAAATAATGTAATCCAAACTCATTTCAGTAATAAACTTCTCTTGATTAACATCGGCTGCGGGTTGTTCACGTTAAAATTCATGTCAACAGAAAGGGTAAGATATCTACAATTCATAATAAAAAATGAAAGCAAAAATGAAAAAGAAATCCACAAAAGCTTATTTTCATAATCCTAATTACATATTTCCCTACTTTTACATTGTTCAGATATGCTCTAGAAGCAACCGGCAAAAAAAATAACATGATAATTTTTTTTGTTTGTAGATTCATCTCTTTTGTTACTTGGAGAGTAAAAAAAATTAAATTGAAATAAAATATTGAAAAAAAATCCGTCTTCTATTTTATAGTTAGAATAAAAATCAACTTATTCAAACTTGACCTATATAATCATAAGAAATGATAAAACATTCTTAACATAAAAGAAGTAAACTTTTTAAACCGAAGAACAGAATTTTATGGCACCAACAACAACTATAATAATTGTATGCGCCAAACAAAAAAAAAAGATTTGTTATTCTCAATGGTTGTTGTCTTTTATGCATGAATGAGAGTTATGAGTTGTTAAAATAAAATTATTTTGTTTACATATTGTGAAAATACCTCAAACCTGCCAACATTGGAAGAATACATTCGTACTATATAATTTTTCAATAGGATTATTAAGGATATACTAGCTATATCGAACAAATTTAAAAACATCTACCTTGCGTTTATCACAGAATATTTTTAGTTTTGATTAAAATTAAAAAAATGCTAAAAAAGCAATAATACACTTATTAAAATTAACACACAAAATTTTAAATAACAAAAACTAAAAAATAAATTTGTTTAGGAGACAAAATAAATTCACACACCAGATTTACATTCGATTAGTTTTCTTTCGCAAACTTTTCTACTTCTCTAACAATTAACTAGAACGGTGTAAACTCAAGATAAGACCCTTTCCATAACCAAGAAACATACTATCATACATTACTGAATATAACAAAATATCACAAAAAAAAAAGAAATGATTAGAAACAAAAATAGCAAAATGAATATACTAAAAAAGTTTAAGAAATTGAAATAAAAAATTATTAATAAAAAAAATTAAAGAAAAAAGAAAAATAAATATAACAAAATCAACATAAAAAAAACATTTTCCCCTGAGATTGCCGGGACAACTATGTTGAGTAGAATTGTACCTCAGTACTTCTTGCTTGTCGTAAAAGGCGGCTAAAAGGAAAGTTCAGGCAAATAATGAAGATCTTAGATGAGCCTGAGACACAGTTAAGATCTTTTAAGGACTATCCCACAAGTTTGTTTTGCTCCGTGAGTTGCTACGTCTGGAGGTCACCAGTGGTACTAAAAGGAAAGCCGAGTCTTGACAAATTAGAAGTTAAATCTTATCAAATTCACCTTTTGGGCCTAGATAGGTGTAAAAGAATGGGTCAATAAAGGTTTAATGAAGTCGTAGTTAATGATAACACTACCTCGCTGAGCACCAACACTACGCACGACGAGGTGGATGAGCTCAAGACTGCATTGCACAGAGAGCTTCTGCACGAGTTAAAGATTGGTTTATTCCGTGGCAATCAAGGAAGATTGAAAAAATTCGGATCGTTGAATGCACAATGAATCAGAAAAGTAATCAAATAGAAAGACTTTCTATTTTGTGTGTACAAAAAGTAAAATGGAATAACCTGAATTACAAGACTCGATTTCTAGATACAAGTACGAACAAATCAAATTTCACTATCATGGAGTTACGAACCAGAGAAACGGTGTTGGAATTGTGGTATCACAAGAAATGCAAAAATGCATGAATAGCATTGCGAAGATAAGTGACAGACTAATGCTTATCAAGCTAGTCATAAACAAAGTGATTTACAATATTATGAGCGCATATGCACCACAAATAGGATGAACAAGGGAAGAAAAGGAGGATTTTTATATTGATCTTGAAACACAGTTAAAATCAATACCGCCAGTTGAACTGATATCCATGGGAGCAGATATAAATGGAGAAGTAGGAACAGCAAATAATAGTGACAAACGATGGCACGGTGGTTATGGGTAGGGTACACGTAATGAAGAAGGAACTGACATAGTTAACTTGGCTAAGAGACACGACTAAGCAATATTGAGCACCTTCTTTAAGAAGCAAGAAAAGCACCTGATCACGTACAGCAGTGGTGGCAAACAAAGCCAAATCGATTAACATCTGTGCAATAAAGAATAATGTAAAAGACTGTAAGGTGATTCTAGGAAAAGATGTCACCGAGCAACACAGACTGCTGATATCTCAAATCCATATACCAAAATCAGGCTACAAAATCATCTCACCAAAGAGACAGAGAGAGAAGTTGTTGACCAAATGGTTCAAACTGGGAACTCCAGCTTTTGTCCAACTTATGAAAAAATGGATCAAAGATGTAGTGGAATCTGAAGAAGAATTGGATGCAAAGGAAATGTGGTAGGTATTCTTAGATGTTTGTGTACTGAAGGCAAAAGAAGAACTGGGCAAAAGGCCATCTAAACATAAAAAAAGGAGCAATGATTTGGAATCATGAAGCTGTACGAAACGCAGTCAAAGAGAAAGAGGAAACCTTTAAGAAATGGGCCAACTGTGATTCGTCGAACACAGATGGAGAACGAACAGCTGTGAGTATTAAAAAATATTGTCAAGAAAAATGCAGCAAAGGAGGTTACTAAGGATAAAGCACTTGAGTATCAAAATCTATATGATGATCTTGAATCACCGAACAGCTTCAGTACAGAAAATGAAAAATGGAAGAGCAAATAACCCTGATGAAATCCCATAGATGAATTATGTTCTGTTTAATAAGATCTTGAATTGAAATTTTTTCGCATAGAGGGATCAGTTTTTATTGTTTTGAAATTTTTTTTGATCTACGGGTGTGACAACCCCGCGTACTCCAGTCCTTTCTATTGACATACGAGTTAACGTGAGATATCACATACCACTGGCTATAGCAGTGAGATATCACTAGCCAAGGTGACATCTTAGGGGTAGTGGCGGATGAACTGTATTCAGTCAACGGTAGCACCCTTAATCTTAGCTGTGAAATAATCCTTGATGATGAGACGCTATTGCTTCCTTGCCTCGAAGAAACGAGCCTTCATATAACTATGTGTGTGCTCTAATCTTTAAGAAAGACAGTGCGTCATAGGATCAAGATATATGCAACCTGCTGGATTATTGGCAACTACATTTTTGTTTTGTTTCAGCAAATTTTTGTAAAAATTTGCTATTTACTTTTTAATTTAGTTTTATTTTCTCTATTCTATCATAAAATATTGGCCTATGTCATATATTATCAGTAATAGAATTTTTTGTTTAGTTATCCATTCTTTAACAAAAAATATAAGAAAAAAACAAAAAAAGAAAGATTCACGTCCATTAACACATTTGAACGTTTGTTGTTGTGGGACCTTGGTCTTAAAAGGTTTTTATGTGTTATTGTGACACATATTGTAATTTCTACTACACAACACATTTTATTAAAAAAAAGAAAGAAAAAAAAAAGGCCGGACATATTTTGAAAAAGTTATCTATCCGCCGTCAAATGTGACACGTGTAAATGCAGTAATTACAGAGAAATCAAATTACTTTCTCATACCAGCAAAATTTGGGAATGAGCTATGAACACGTTTTATCAGACACTATTATGTTTATACAACTATTATTTTTCTTTTCTCATTAACATTGACATTATTACAACGACTCGATTTATAATAGTATCCTGCCATCCCATGGATATCAGTTCAACTGGTTCATATGTACGTTTTAGAATGTAACTATTAGTTTTTTTTACATTTAACATTATTACAACAATTCGAGTTAAAACAATATTCAATAATCAATTATATCGGTTGGTTATTATTATATCATATTATGTATTATTTTTATTAAACAATCGCATGTCTATTTGGCGCAACAATTTTTATTATTTTGCATTATTAATATTGTTCAACAATCGCCTGTTGTATTTGACGCAACCAATTTTATTACATTGCATTATTGTTCTTGTTCAACAATCGCTGGTACTATTGGCGCAACGATTGGTTGTTTTGTTGTATTAATTTATAATTTAATCAGGGTGATGGTCTTGGTTCCTGCGACTTTTGGGGTTGTCAGAGTCCCTATTATTTGTTAATTTGAGTCCGTCTTCTTGTGAAACTTTTGCGTCCAATTCAGCATTTGTGGGTGTGGAGAGGGGTTATCGAACTCACAAACTCCAGCTAGTCGGAAATTTAATTTCAAGTCACGCAACGCCTCAAACAGACCAGTGTACAGAGTAAAGCTCACGCCGTCAAACAGTTTAGCTCTGACTTATCCGTAGCTTCCTTCTTAACCCGAGCAATTAAAGTTCACGGCCAATGGTCTAGTAAAATAAGGCCATTGATAAACTTTGGAAAATATGCACGAACAATTTAAGCAGAGCTCCTAAAAATTCGCAAATAAGTCGATTCAACTCAAACAAAAACTATATGAGCTTCTCGAAACAATCACTAGAGTTCCGTATCAATGAGAGCTTCGAAAATAAATAAAAAAATTCAGTTAACACACTTTCATTTGCAACAAACTAAAAAACAAATGCGTTTAGGCTAAAACGTTTTCATAAATTTAATTCAAACTTCAGATTAGTATTCCATTGGTAGTTTTCTTTACAAAATCTTCCTTCGGCATTTTTAATAAGTAAAAAAAAGTGAGTGGAATAACCAATCAATCAGGAACCAAATTTTCAAGTGTAAAAAAGTGTTGTCATAAACAAATTTAGTTTCTAGGTCGTTTGAAATGAAAGTAAATAAAATTTTTTTTATTTATTTTCTATTCTATTTTTTTTGATCATTGAATATATTAGCATTAATTTACTATTCGATCTGTATTACAATTGTTTGTTTTTATTTTGCACTGAATATCAATTCTGTTCTTAACGTTTTGTTATATTCCAACTTAAAATAGATCTTTTTTTGTATAAAAGAACAGAAATCTTAAGACTTGCATCCTTCCGTTGGTAACCGCCTTGAAAGTGAAAAGTATTTTTGCTAACCCATTACATGTTTAAATTAAACAGGGAATTGCATGTATGCATTAGAAGTACTTACTGTTACAAATACGCAACAGTTGGTTTTAATGTTTTACAGTTTTTCTCTTCTTTTTGTTTATATATGCGAGAACTACGCTTCTTACGCCTTTAAACCCATAGCATTGGACCTTCCAGTCTAGCAAGAAAATCGGTAGATGAAATACTTGGTTAAGACTTCCTCTGCGAGGCTCATAGGTTTTAATCACGGTAATCGAAATCGAATCTGAAAAAAGAATAGAATCGCTGGGAGAAGAATATTTTCTTCAATGTATTAACTGTCAACTGAAGAGCAAATGATATTCAAAAACCACAAGACCGTCGGCTTTCTATTTCGACTGAATCACTCACATTGAATACTAGTCACTGTGTAAAATTGTATAAATATTGAAACATGGTAATTTTATTTTAAAAGGAATCGAAACAGTCCTTCTCGTTAGGACGCACGGTTTAGCGTTAGAAACAAATGTTATTTTCAAACGAAACTACCTATGAGCATCATTAGCTTCAACAGTTTGTGTATAGAACGCAAAACGTAATGATTTTAATCGTTTTCAAACCAGTAACAAAAGTCGACTAAGTACTTATTGAGGCTTATTGGTATATTTTAAAAATAATAAAACAACTAATTATTGAACAAAATTATAGAAATTTAATTAATATTAAATTGATATCGAATTATCAAAACAAGAATTAAATAAAAATAGATAAACAAACAACATCGATCCATAAATGTCCATGTACATTGGAAAAATAATGTAATAATTACCAGTCGTGATATAGCTAACTCGAAATACGAGTCGATGGATATTCGAATAGTTCTACAAAATATGTATACTGACTAAAGTCAATTGTCTCTCCAGGTCTGAATTGAAAATATGGGGTTGCCTACAACAGTGGAATTTGTTGATTAGTTTTTTAAACATTTTTTAAACAATTTTGAACATTTTTAAACATTTTTTTTAAAACAAACTGTGGCTAAATTCCAAGTGAGTTGCCGTTTGTTTTTACGATAAAAAAAGTGAGGAAATCTTTAACAACCGTGTAAAGTCTAAAACTAAACTACCTGTATCTTGCTTATGAAGTTAATGTAATTAAACAAAAGTTTAATGTCAAAAACATTAAAAAAATTCAAAGAGATATTTAATTACAAAAATGTTGGGCGATTACGAAAGGAATTTAAAATTGAATGTAGTTTGAAAATCTCATATCTCAAAGTTATTTACAAAGCTAGCAATATACTATGCAATCGGGGTGCACCGTGTACTAGTTTGCACTAACAGAGATAACGGAGAGGAAGACAGGAAGAAATGACCCATGGCTACGTCTTGAAGATAGGATTTTGGAGCTAATTGAATTCTTCGAATGTTCACCACAATAAAAGAAGATTGGTATTTGTTTTCAGTGCGGATCCCGAAAGGAGCGGATGGGCAAAGATAGTACAGTTAGACCACAAAATCTAGAGGAAAAAAGTTTGCAAACCAACCATGTAGAAGAAAAAGAACTAGACTCATTGCAGGAGAAAAACCAGCAGCGAAAACTATCAAAGCGATACACCATTGAAATTAGCTAGTAAAAGGAAGCGTTCTTCGCCCACAAGTGCTAGGAAGATTAAGGAGTAAGACAAAGATACTCCATCCCCAAGTAGAGGTAATACAGTGTAATAAGGAGATGACGACTGAGACGGAATCAAAATAGCAGGTTGCCAAACATCATAAACGATCGTAAAAAGCGAAAGAAAAAATGACGCAAAAACCAGGTGGAGTGTATCAAAAATCTGACGCTCTGCTCATTAAACAACTTCACTTACTTGTATCGATTTTCTTAAAAAAGTTAAGTTAAGCATATATGTTAAACGAATTCGTTAAAAACTTGACCCGCGTCAGAGAAACAATACAAGGAGTCCTGCTCTTAGATTCACAAATGACTGAAAACATAGCAGAAGTGTCAGTATTCCAAAAGCTAATCGGCAAGGTTCTGGGAGTTGAAGCAGAAGTGAAAACCCTAACCCAAGACTCAAGAGTCAACGATCGACGTCAAGGATATAGATGGATTGACCACAAAGGAGGAAGTACAATGAAGTTTAACGAAGTCAATGGTATCGTTCTATGCGTGAGGCATACAGAGGTACGAAAACTGCAGTAGTGTGTCTGCCAGTTTGTTTAGCAGATACAGCAATCAAAAAAGCAAAGGTAAATATAGGATAGGTGATCTGCCGTATCCGAAGAAAAAATAACTTCAAATGTGCTTTAAATGGCTAGACTACGATCACCACATAGCGCGATCATGCCAAAACGAAGATCACTCCATGTTATGCTTTAGGTGTGGTGAAATGGACACAAAGTAAGAGACTGCCCATAGAGAGACCGTAATAATCCAAAGTGTATGATTTACACGGGTGATAAACGGAAAATATTTCAACACGCTGCTGGTAGCATTCACTGCCCAGTGCTCCAGAAAGCTCTAAATAAGAAATGTTGATGAGGTTGATTCAACTCAACCTACACCGTAGGTAGGTCGTTCAAGACCTGTTATCACAGGTGGTGCGGGCAAGAAAAGCTGATCTTGTCATCTTAAGTGAGTTATATAAGAATCTTGATGCGAAACTATAGGCATATGATAAATCTGGTGGTGCAGCTATATGGGTTTGTGTCAGGTGGGGTTTTGTGAATAACGAGGAAAAAACAGAAGTTGGCTTAGTAAGCTCTAAAGTAAATAGTATTCACATCTACTGCAGGTGCTGCTATGCTCACCTAACCAACAACCAACTCTACAGAAGAGTGAATGATGCTCGAGCTAGAACTCCTCTTGTTATAGAGGGTAATTTCATTACCAAGACTATTGATTGGGGTAGTCAAAAAACAAATGAGCGGGGAAGAGTACTACCAGAAGCATTTACTACTCTAAATCTAGTCGTTTTAAAACTGGGAACATTACAACCTTTTGCAGAGGCAGTGCCAACAGTGTTACCGATCTTACCTTTGTAAGTGATGTGCTGGCTGAATAAAAGTACCAAATACACTAACCACCAGGCTGGTGTCTAATAAACAAGATATGGTGCGAAATAAACAAAAGAAAACGATCGCTAAGTAAAGGGATGGAGTGCCAAAACATTCAACGAAGACAATTTTCACTTCATGCTAAATAAAGATGTGTTCGTTTTGACTGAAGCAATTGAAGCAACTGAAAAATTCAATGAAATTGTGTTGTTTTTTCAGTTGTTTCAGTCAAATCGAACGCACCTTACGATAAAACTCACAGGGTCTGCATCAACAAAGCTTTACTACTGATGAACGAATTAATTAGGATTTGCAACGCGACTATGCCAAGAAGATTGCTGAACAATCATCGACCACTAGCTTATTGGTGAAATGAAGAAATCGCAAGGCTACGAAAGGTATGCAACCAATCAAGACACAGGTTTCAAAGAGCAAGAGGCGGTAATTATACCAAACATCAAGAAAAGTACCAAGAAATGCGCATGGAACTTAAAACGGCGATCAAAACAAGCAAGCAGATCTGTTACAACGAGCTATGTCTGGAAGTAGATCGAGATCCATAGGGAATGCTATATAGATTATAGAACCATCATGAAGAAACAAATGCAGACATATTCACCAGCACCACCAAGTACCAACAGATTCTGACCTGTTAATGGAAATCGTTACCACATTATTTCCACATCAAACAGATTTGTCGAAAACCTGCTATCAAAAGAAATCATGGGGGATGATATTCCGCCAATCACGCAGGAGGAAGTTCTGCAATCCGTTCAACGAATTGGAAACAAGAAGGCTCTCGCTCCCGATGGTATGCCCAACGTTCAGGTAACAGTCCATTCACAACTAGACAATTTTGTAGATGTTTACAACACCTGTCTTAGATAAGGCGCTTTTGCTGAAGGGGAAGGACAAAATAAAGAAACCATCATCTTATCGACCCTTATGCTATAGTCACTACTGGAAAGCTATTGGAATGCATAATATGCAAACGAATGGAGCAATCCATCGAAATAAACAGAGACATCTCGAAATATCAATACGGATTTCATAAAAACCTTTCAGCTTTGGAAGCTACAAAGTTTGTAGTTGATACAGGCAAAAAAAGATATCGCAGGGAAGAAATGGAAGGGAGCAACCGAAAATTGCATTTAATTCTGCCAGGTAGCCACGAAAAATAGAAGCACTCGACCTAGTAAAAGCGCCAGAGTATATATAAAAATCATCGTAGCGAATCATTTCAACAACATAATCCTGAAAAACGACACCGATATTGGCGAAAAATCGTATGTTATAACAGGGGTAGTACCCAAGGATCAGTTCTAGGGCCAATTATTTGGAAATTTATGTATGATGAGGCAGTCAAGCTCACATACCATATGATGCAAGAATTGATGGTTTTGCGCATGATATCGCATTGGTTGTGATAAGAAAATATCCAGAAGACGGAGAGTGCGAATTAGCATGGCATAAAACAGTAACGTTAAATCGCGATGAGCAAGAAATTATTTCACAGCCAATAGTTGGAGCCAAGGCAGCAACAGCTCACAAAGCTATATCGTGAATCTTGCCGAATACTGGAAAAGCAATACAGAGTCAAAGAATGCAGCTAGCAAGGGTAGTATCCTCGATCGTGTTGAATGGAGCTCCGATTTGAACCGAAGCGATGGAACTCCAGTCGTACAGACAGAAGGTAGCATCGGTATATCGACTTAGCGCGTTGGGAATAACATGTGTTTTTCGCACAGTTTCAACCAATGCCGTATATGTACTTTCACGGATGATACCAATTCATATATTGGCTAAGAAGCATCAAAAAATATTCACGCGTAAGTTGTAGGTCTGACTACAGAAACAACAATTCAAAATAATGCCTAGACGGATTCTATAACTAATTGCCAACAAAGATGGGAGCAGAAAGAGAAAGAGGACGATGGACGATTAGATTGATTGCAGATGTAAGGAATTGACAAAACAGGAAGCATGGGGAGGTAGACTACTATACCAGTCAGTTGATAACGGGAGATGGGTCCTTTGATTCTTATCTCTATAAGTTTTAAATTAAGAACTCTCCAAACTGCCAAACATACATTGTAGAACCAGAAACAGAGAACATGTAGTTCCATTGGTTTTAACAAGAAAAGAAAGAAATGTACAGGTTTTACAAAAACAATCTGGTCTACACCGCATATTGTATTTGATGACCAAAACAGAATCGATGTGGAAGAGAGTTAGTCAGTTCTGAGCAAAGGCCATTAAGAAAATTCGCAGAAATGAACGAATTCACCAATAGGAAGGACCATAGTGTCTTTGCCTTTCCTGTGAAGTAGTCCCTAACTGCAGATCCATAGAGGGTATAGAGTTTTAGTGAGTAGGCGATGATCGCACGTCGAAAGACATCTTATACGAGTCTCACACTGTTGAAAGGAATTCCTTTTTTCATGCATGAGTGTTCCCCTCTCTTTAAATAAAAAAAAAAATATATATACGGTGCATTTCACGCCAACTAAGTGTGAAAAAAAAAATGTTTGTGTCTCAAATTTTTTCAGATTTTTTGACTCACACCATGGCCGTCAGTGGCGCATACAAAATTCGATTTTTTGCCTTGATCACAAACTTGTGAATTTTCTAGGCAAATGGGTGCGACTGAAAAAAAAACGGAAAAATATGATTTTGTTAGAATTTTGACCATAGATTACGATAAAAATATTTTCAAAAATTTTTGGGGTAGTTTTCACCCTTATTTTAAGGGTTAAAATTTTAAAACCGAGATTTCCAGAAATATGTAACGATTTTTTTTCAATTTTTTTTAAATTTTTTCTTTGTTTTATTTCCTTACGATTAATTTTTGTTTTGCGATGGGCATCGACCAGGAACTGCCCCAAAAAAAGACCCAAAGGTGAAAAAATATGGTTTCAGCGTATTTTTTCATTCTGTGATATAATAAACGGTAAAAAAATAGTATATTCTTAGATTGTTCGGGTTGCTGATTACGAATCTAAAGTTATATTTTTTTAAAACAAAATGGCGGATCAAATATGACGGCTAATTTTTCTAAAATCGTCCAATTTTGAAATTTCAAAAATACCATCGTGTTCTACATAAAATTCTAAATCGAAATTATATGTGATAGTTTTTGCTTAAGATCTACCGTTATCGAGATTATCTCACAGAATGAGAAAATATGTACGCTAAAACCACGTTTTTTCACCTTTTTTTGGGGCAGTTCCTGGACGATGCTCATCGCAAAACAAAAATTAATCGTAAGGAAATAATTAAAAGAAAATATTTTAAAAAAAAATTGAAAAAAAATCGTGATATATTTTTGGAAATTTCGGTTTTAAAATTTTAACCCTTAAAATAAGGGTGAAAACTACCCCAAAAAATTTTGCGAAAATACTTTTATCGTAATCTACGGTCAAAATTTTAACAAAATTATGTTTTCCCGTTTTTTTTTCAGTCGCCTACAAAATTCACAAGTTTGTGATCGAGGCAAAAAATCGAATTTTGTAAGCGCCACTGACGGCCATGGTGTGAGTCAAAAAATCTGAAAAAATTTGATACTTGTTTTCTCATAAAGTACTACCTATTCCCTAGGTTTGAGACACAAAAATTTTTTTTTTCACACTTGCTTGGCGTGAAATGTCCCATATACATACTTATATATTGGCTTTCCCTTTCTTTATATTAGTAAATGGGGCATTCTACGTGAACGGTGACAAACAAAAAATTGTTTTTCTCCCAATTCTGGAAAACAATTTTGATTTTTTTTTAGATTTTTTGACCAACAGTGACGGTCACAAATTTGAATTGAATGCGTATAAATTTTTTTTAAAAAAGTTTTAGTTTGTTGACATTTTCCCGTAGAATACGATAAAAATATTTAAAAAATGTTGGTAGTTTTCTGCCTAATTTTAGGGTTCTAAAATTTAAAAACAATTTTTCGAAATGCATAACATGTTTTTTTTCATATTTAGTTTAAAATATGTCCTTTCAAATAATTCTTGTCGCATGATGCATGTCGCATAACATGAAGAAGAAACACTGAATCATTTTGAACAACACGATTACCTGGGATCAGGTATCGAACAAGAACAAATAAACAGATCGGAAGTAAATACCAAAATTCGCCAAATCTATAGTAAGATTGTCACGGAACGTTGGGCGCCACAGTTAATGTTATCTATTAGTATTGTTAGATCCCCGATACAAACCAGAGTTTTAGAGTGAATGACAATGAGCAAAAACGACACGAAGGAAGCTATAGAAAGTAGTACAGAAAGATTATGCTTTAATATTTTTAGCATATTGAATCCCGATTTATTTAGGATCCAGGTTTTTACATTCATAAAGTACGTTACCAATTCTGAATTCGACTATATTGCAGGTATAAACTTAGGTGCCAGTTTTGAGGGAATTTATTAGATGCGTCAATCAAATGATGTTGCCGCACGAAGACACGCTGTTGAGGTGAAAAAGTCTATGCACGAGATCGCAGATTGTTTTGGTGTTGCGATTGTATGCAGATTTAATGTTGTCTTGAACACGACTTCTGAGTATGGTCAAATGATCCGAACAAACACGCTCTTCGTTAACAGATTCATCGAGTATGTGAAGGGATTTCATAAGTCGATATGTTTTTCCATGTTAGGTTTTATGTTGTCCAATCAAAAAATAATAAGGTGAGTATTGAGTGGAATCATGCACCGCGGCTCGCAACGCATAATCTATCTCCCCCAGATGACAATCCCATGTTGTAGGTTGACCCTTCACATACGTCCAAATGGCAGCAAGGACCGATCTATTAACCCACTCCGACGCATTACTCTGTGGACTGTAGACCCAAGTTCTAACTTACATCTCCATGAGCAGCAGTACTATCATCATGATGTCTCTTGATAATATCTGAAGTCAAAGGTTTTGGTAGCAGACAGGCAAATTATTCGATATTGCATTAAGTTTGGGTTCTACACGGATATACAGTCTGCCATCCAACTGTTTCACAAAAGAAAAATCTGTGGGTGACGTTTGGATTTTAGCTATCATCTCCATGTAGTCTTTGTGTTGATAACCTCCATTGTCAAGTTTTATCTTATTTACGTGATGTGTTAGTGCTTCGACAAATTCCTCGTGTGTATCATTATAAAGGATAAAGCATCCGGGATAGAGCATCAGGCACTATGTTTTGGATCTCTTTCTGGTGGATAATAGTAAAGTTCATATGTTGGACCTTTAGGCTCTACCTAGCCACTCAAGTTTTTCTGTGACATAAGCCACTTCAGACTCGAGTGGTTGGTCACATTTGTAAATTTACGATCCTCAACATAGACACTGAATTTCTTTCAAGACCCTCAAGTTTTTCTTTTTTCTTTTATTTAATTAATGAAAGAATAAGTGATTCTATTAATCATAATCATTTGCGCAAAAATCCCGCGCTCGAGCCCGCTCCCATTCGGCCCCTACTTCACTTCATTGAAGAAGTTCATTGTGTTGAAGAATGGTACTACTGGCGAGCACTCTGGGTTCTATGTCAATGGTGGCCACTCCTCCCCACCAAAATCTTTTCCGAAGTGTAGTGGGTAACCAATCGATCGTTCACCTATCCATAATGGACATAGACGATTTATGACTATCTGTAATGTTAAGGAGTGAAGCTCCATGGATTTGTAAAAAATGTGTCGTTACAGAGACCAGCAAACACTAATCCATCCATTAGGCTTTCAAATGGTACCTGGGCAAAAAGTGATGAAGAAAAATCAAAAGCCGTCGAAAATTATCTACGTACTGTTTTTTCACCATATGAAGTGTTACGATGCTGTTTTCCAAGCATAGAAACGTTTGTTGTTTGTAGACGGTGTAGATAGACAATACAAGCTCCACCCATTTTTTTTATTTCGTTTTTTTCAAGATGCTATAGTTATTTTCAGAAGAGAATAAAACTTGACAGCAATATTTCGTTTATTAATGATTCAAAAAGTTTTAAATTATTGTTATTCCTTGCAAATCGGGGTTGTTTTAGGCAATCTGTGCATGTTTCGTTAAATTTGTGTTATTTTTGCTTTTTTAAACCTAACTTTAATACATAATTGCTAATTTCTAATTATCCGTGCTATATGTGGTTTATCAGATACATATGGCTCTATAACAACAAGGAAATTGTATTGCAATAATTTTCGATGAGAAAGGTTTCAATTGGCTAACTTTAAAATACTGGGTTTGTTTTTTTACCGACATCAAGCTTTGTTACATCTGCTATTTTATTGTTAACAAACTTCAACCATTGGAGACACCAGTTTTTTGGCTATTAGTATTACATCAGTTGTTTGATAGTTGGAAACAAAATTTCTACAATTGCCGACGCAGCGGTTTATTTTGATCAAATATTTTACCAGCATTACTATCAACCGCAGCTACTCTGATCAACTATTCCTATCACTATTAACGTCAACAACAGCTTGCTTAATAAAATACTTTCATCACTATTATTGACTAGAACAGTTATTCTGATCAATTATTCATTTTACGATATTTATCAACAACAGCATTTTTGATCAAATAATTACATCTCTAATATTATCAACAACATAATATTTGGTAATATTAAGTAAAATGATCGGAGAAGGCATGGCAAAGTGGTAGAGTGGGATCTTCTATCATCATGGGGTGTGTCATTCGTTTATTTTGATATTTTTATTTAAATAACTAAAATATAGTATTGACGTGGATGTGACGGTCTTAACTTCTTCGATTCTAGGGTCGTCAGAGTCTCATTTGTTAATTTTTTCTTGGTTTGTCTATATTTATTTGCGAATGTTTGCATATTGATCAATTCGTGCTGCAATGGAGGATGTTCATTCTCGGATCTACATGAGTTTCACTAGCTAGAACGTAGAATCTCAAGGGTATTCTTATCAATCGGTCCAGTCTCCATTACAGAAGTAGGAACCACATTTCAATCAAACTAAATTTTCTATTCACCAGAAAAAAGAACCTGGACGCACGTAAACTTACAATCCTATCATGAAAAAGGGACAAATTCCTCATAAGTTGTAAATATCTGAAATAATCATGAAACATAAACCTGGCAAAGATGAAACTCAAGTTGCATCATACCGACAAATAACCACCATAACGACAAATAGCCAATAGAGTCAAAATCACATTAGAATCAAAAAATATTGTTCTGCGTATTTTTAGGTACTGCATATTTAGGAATTCAATGAAATAGTTATTTCTCAGCAAACATATGTAAATTACTTAGATCCTCATTTGGATCGGAGACTGACATGCGGTGAAAAACTCCGACTAGCATTATGTAAGTGGTAAGATCTAAGCCAGATACGGCTTTCCCTACCACGGGTAGGGATCGGATCAGGCACTCTGAGCAGGTCCTGATCAGAAATCTAACGTCTTAAACTATCCAGGCCGAAGCAGGTAGGACTACTAAAACCGGGTGGTTTTAGTAGTGTTACCTAAAACCAACCCACCCACCGCGTGAGTGGGTACGCGGGTGGATGGGTGACATAACGCATAGGATCTTGATGAGCCTTTGGTATATGATCCAGGTTAACACTAAAATTGAAGATCTGGATTCATTTCAGAATTGGACAAAATGGCGGAGAGTCTCCCGAACACCTCAAAGTTTAAATCTTCAATAACTTCTAATCATGAATTTCAATCTTATCGAAACTTGGTATATCAGGTTTTAGTTCTGTTTCTAATATTACTGCACACCAACTTCCGCTTTATCACTTCCGGTTAAAAAGTTTTTTTTAAGCGTTTATTCCCAATTCAAATCGATTTTCATGAAAAGGTGGTAAAAGGTTTCAATCAATATGAGAAAGATTTTATTAGCTTTTCGGGTACATTGGACAAAGGGTTGGGGGGGTCTACCATACAACAGGTGATTTTTCCCACTATGTTTTATGTTTGGGGAGCATACAATATTCGTTCGTGAATTAATTTTAATGGCACATCAAAAAAACACGCAAATATTTAGGGCAAGGACGTGATTAGCTTTTGAGCGATTTGTTCAAGTGGTGGGGGTCTCCCAAGAACCTGTTCGGAGTTTACTGACTTCATTCATTAATCAATTTTGATGACGCTTTGACAAAAAGATTTAAATGACAAAGAACTGATTAGTTTTTGGACGATATTGGAATAAGTGGGGGGTGGGGACTCCCGAGCAGCTGTTTATTTGAAACTTCAAAAACAAGTTCATGATAATTGATTTTGATGAAACTTGCTTTATATGTAAGGTGATCAGACGTATCGCTTTTGGTGGGACAGTCCCGATTTTTATCAATTTCCCCCCGTCCTGCGGTGTTTTAATAAGTCCCGATTTGGTACTAGAGAAGGAGAAAAAATATACAGTTTTAGCAAAAATCACAACAGAAAATGGCAAGAAACATGTTATGATGTGTTTCTTACGGTTAATATAAAATATGGACATACGAAAAATCACAATCAAGTGTTAAGACTTTGAAAGCCATTTTATGTGTGAAATATAATTTAACAAATTCTTGTGAAAAATTCCATAACCTCAAACAAATGTCAAAAATGAAATGAAATAGCAAACAACAACGCCAGCAATCCAAAAATCAATCAAATGAGATATTTTTTTTTTATAAAAAAGAAAAATGTGGCAAAGAATAACACATATATTACTGATGAAATTTGTGATTTACGCACCGACGCTGAATCCGATCATTAGAATATAAGTAAAAACTGTGTTTCTAGAAAATTTTTAAAATGCTTAATTTGAGAACAGACTGGTCCGAAAGTTTTCTGGAAGTTCAAACTAAGGATGACTTTGAAATTAAATGGCAAGAGAACAGCTTACCTGATATTAACGGTTTTATATGTATTGGAAAGATAATTGACTGTTAGCCTGTTGAAATACATAGTAAACTGTTCCTTACTCTGTTAAAATATTAAGAAATAAATTCTGTAAAGATGGCGCAGCCGTCGTAGACCGTAGAATATTTTTACCCTAAAACCTACTAAAATTTAAATGGAGTATTTTTCGTTCCACAGATATTATCTTTCAAGGATGTGCATCTCAGGTCAAGAATTTTAGTTTTAGACGAAATTCGCGATCTGGACTACCATCGGAGTCCGGACGGCCGGTCGATTTCATACTTTGCATACAAGGAGTATAGGTAAGGCAAAAAAACCCGTATTTTTAAAAACATTTGTAAACATTTAATTTGGGTAAAAACATTTATGGAAATTCAAACTCAGAGTAACTTTTATATCAAATCAGAAGAAAACGGCTAACTCGATATCAATTGGTTTTATGTGTGCAAATAATTAACTGGTATAACGGTCTATATAAAAAATACACAGTAAACCTTTTGTTTACACTGTTACTAATAAAAATATGTACTGTGAAATACAATCTTTAAAGATGGCACTGATGCCGTAGGTCAAGTATCTTCAGTTCAAAAACTCGGGTAAAAAATTTTAGCTGTAAAACTAATTTTTGATCTGAGATACACTTAAGAGTATTTATAAATATAGAGAGAACGTAAATAAAAAAATGTATGTAGAGAGACAAAAAAATTGTGATCCCACATCTGTAAAACTCAATTTCTTTTTTCTTCATTTTGATTTGTTTTTCCATGTTTATATTTACTACCACAAACTTTTATATTAAACTATAAATTAAAAACAATTTTAAATTTTAAATTCCAAAAAACATAAAATATTTTCTTTATAGTTAAATGAATAACATCAACCACGAGAGTAATTTAAATTTATTCCCAAGGCGATACTTTGTACACTCAAAAAAAAAACTAACTGAAACTAACAAAATTCTACATACGTTCTACAATTTTTTTATAACACAAAAATTTTTGTTAAATTTACATTTTTACAATAAATATTGTAGATATACAAAAAATAGTTTGTAAACACTACAATTTTTTTACTAACATCCAGCATAAGATTGTAAGCTTTATAAATTAAATTGTAAAAATGTCCGAAACATTTTTGATTTTATTAAATGTTTTGTAAAATCCTCAAAATTAATTTTTGTTTTCACAAAAGTTTTAGAAAAATAAAAAATTTTTTTATTTGGTCAACAAAAGACATTTATGGATTTAAAATTTTTTTTTGTAAAACAGTCATTCATATTTATTAGTTCTTCGTTAATATATAAAACACAATTTTTTGCTAACATTTATTTTATTTTTATTTTTTATTATCTTATAGTTTTTATTATATTTTTTTATGTTATATTTTTATTTTGAAATATCTGCATCATTTAAAAAGCAAATGTAAAACATATTAATACGCCGTTATATTATCACAGCCTAAGCTTTCCAACTAGGTAGCACTGTAAAATCAATTTCAGCATCTAAAAAAACAATGAAAAAGTTGTGATATATATATTTTACTTTAAGCTGGCTGTCACCGATTACGTAGGTTTTGAAATATGTTATAGATCTGATCCAATTCATTTCATCCATTATCTCTAAGAGTCAATTCCAATATCTACGCAATCGGTAAGTGGCCTATTAATATCGAAATATGTAAAATTTCTCACCTGTGCATAGAGTATAGTCTTCTAAATTTATCATGTATGTATTTTCACTATCACTATTTATCATGAATAAACCTTGCTAAATAATCACAATTTTAAAATATATCTGCGAATTTTTACTTAAGCCGCAATTAGACTATTGCAGAACTCTGCAATATTTCTGCAATGGTAGTGTGTAAAATATTCATTGCAGAAAAATTTGGCAATGAACTCATTGCAAAACATTGCAATGAGTCATTGCAATGTTTTGCAATAAGTTCATTGCCAAACTTTTCTGCAATGAATATTTTACACACTACCATTGCAGAAATATTGCAGAGTTCTGCAATAGTCTAATTGCGGCTTTAGACAACCAAATTGAAACTGAAATTGTTTAATACCAATTTTGGTTATATATAATTTCAATTTATGAAAATTTACAAAAGCATTTGTAAAAGCAAAGTTTTTTTTGTAAAAAATGTGTTTGTTTTTTTAAATTGCATAAGTCTCTTTGTAAAGTTTAAAAAAAAATCGACAATATTCGTATTAAATTTGACAATAAAAATTGTAGAATGTCATTTTTCTGTTGACAAAATTTTACAAAATTTTGTACAATTGAATTTTATTTTGTTATGGATAAGTGAAATATGATTTAAAATTTAAAAAAATCAACATAAACCTTAACAATATTTTTGTTAAAAGAATGAAAAAAATTTGTATCTAGAAATATTTATGATTTTGTACATTTGTAATCCAAATCACAAAAACAATTGGTTAGTTTACATTTTTTTTTCAGATTTAAAAAATTCAAATAGACTATATAAAATTTTGTATGAAGTTTAGCATTTTTTGGCATATTCACAAAAAAATTTTGTTAGCACTTTTACAAAACGATTTTGTAAATCTGACCGGGCAAATTTTTTTGAGTGTATGGGTCAATATAGGGCTACCTGTGAAGGCAGTCCAAATCCTATACAAGGTGATGACGACACGACTCACCTTGAGTTCTTGAAGCACAAAAGCGGAAAGGCTTTAAGTGATAATGTCTCAAAGATTCCATCGAAGTCGACGACAACGACGGGTGCGAACAACGTTGCATCAAGCTATGCTTGTGCAGCCAAGAGAGGGCTAGTTGGAATTGTTGAATCTAACAACGGAATTATCAGCCAGGAAAAAAGCGATTTGATCCAGCAACGCCTGTTTGAAGATATGCTGAAACAAACACGAACTCTGCCACCCTATGATGGGGTGTCGATGAAAGAAGGAAAACTTTGCTTTCGATGTTCAAACGAATTCTCATTGAACTGGTTGGTGGAGAAAATTTCATGTTGCATTCCATGGGAAGGAGCAAGGCTTTCAGCAATGAAGTTGTGTGCTCTCCCTAAGACGCACCTGGCCAAAATATGGATTTCAGATCATAGACAATCTGAGACAGCTTTATTGGGTGGTCTCGGACGTCAAAATGGCTTGGACAATTCCAAACGGAGAATCCGTTCGTACGGGGCGAAGAAATTGGCTAAGGATAAAACCTCAGTCGTAGGAAACCTCCTGTACATTCTTTTCGATGAAGATAGTGCGAAAGCAAAATCTAATCGGAAAGCGAAACTTTTCTTCATGTGCGGTTCAGTAGATGTTATGTTTATTGGCACGCGCTTGAAGACATCATCGAATATCACTGTTATGATGGCAGTGGATAAGCTTGAGTTTCGACAAATCAATCTGCAATATAGCATAAGTGGGTCATACTCACTTGCTAAAAATTTGCATAAAAAAAATTAATAATTCAAAAGCCCTACATTATTAAAAACAGAGTACCCGGTCTTTCATTGAAGGGCTGGGACATTCTGTATAAAGGGGGTCCTGACAAAACCAGGATCTGCATAGCATCACACCAAAGTCTTGATGTGCGTCTTCTTGCTGAGTTATCCTCAGCTGATTTAGCTGTTGGCTAATGCTCATTTATAAAACAGCTACGGAAAAAGGCGGATACTCATTGTGTCTGCCTATCTTCCGTACGACTCCATTAGTCCCCCGTCAACGCAGCAATTGGTGCGCGTGGTTGACTATGCCAAGCATAAAAACCTGGATATCATAGTCGGCCATGACGCGAATTCACATCACGTAAGCTGGGAAAGTACCAATAATAACTGCAGAGGTCAGTCTCTCTTAGAGTACTTGGCTACTACTAATTTGGAAATTCTAAATTCCGGAGAAGAGCACACTTAAGTTAACTCCCGACGGCAAGAAACCATAGACATCACTCTATCTCCAGATCTTTTCTAGAAGACATCAGGAGTGTCTACGGATAAAGGCGATCCCAGCGGAGGATCGCGTCTACCGGAACCCAAGACAAACGGATTGGGTGTGCTTCAGGGGCATTGTAAAGAAGGAACGGGCTAGTGGAAGCATTTCCAAACGCCAGACTATTGAACAGACCGGACCAGATCAACGATCTGTTAGTCTGGGCTTTTGAGAGCTCGTGTCCCGAAACGAGACAACAAAGTGCACACAAGTCAGTTTGGTGGAACAAAAACCTTGATAAACTCAGACAAAGATCCAAGAAACTTCTGAACAGAGCATTGAAAACTCGTGATGAAGCTGATTGGGCTCTGTACAGTGAAGCAAGGAAACTTTTGAAAAGGCTTATTGGTAAATCAAAGAAGAGGTCTTATTAAAAGTACTGTGAGTTGATTGAGACTATCATAGAAGGTACTGCACTGGTCAGGGCCTTGAAAAAGGATCCTTTAGCGAGACTGGATAATATTAAATTATCCAATGATACTCACACTTCTTCAAATGAAGAAACTTATACAGCATTGTTTCAACACCATTTTCCTGGATGTGTACTTTGGGAGATTCCTCAAGAGACAGCCGCGGAAAATAGGGAAAAACCAAACCAAATGGACTAGATAATGGGATAAAGAGTTATATCGCTCGAGGCTCTGTCTTGGGCTATCGGCTCCTTTGAGCCATACAAATCTACAGGTCGAGACAGAATATGGCCTATTATGATACAACAGTGTCTGAACATGGACAGGACAGGCCTGGAGAGGCCTGGAGAAACGTGAGAGCTGTATTTATTCCAAAACCATCAACTATTGCGAAGCGAAAAACTTCAGTCCGATCAATTTTTCCTCATACTTTCTAAAGTCTCTGGAAAGGTTGATCGACCGTTACATCAAAAACGTATGTCTGAAGATAACCCCGCTAAGCAATAGGCAACACGCTTATCAAGCGGGAAAGTCTAAGGACACAATCCTTTCAGAGGTGGTCTCTGATATTGAACAGACTATCTCTAAAAAGACTATCACTCTTGGCGCTTTTCGTTTCATAGAAGTGGCTTTTGACAAAGCCACTTTTGAGTCACTCCTTAACGGAGCGGAAAGGTACGGAAGCGTGAAGCGTGGTCCCCAAGGGGCGTTCTATCACGCTCGCTTTGGAACATGATGGTAGACCAACTCCTAATTTTATCAAATGATAAAGGGCTAAACACATACGGCTATGCCGATGATACTCATTCTTTTGAAAGGAGACAACAAAAAAAACAAAACGGTAATAACACATTAATACTCCGAGATAATGTGAAGTATCTTGGTGATACTCTCGATAAGCGGTTCAATTGGTCTGTTCATGTTGAGACTAAATGCGCAAACGCAATTCGAGTTCTGTGGCAATGCAGAAGGGCTTTCGGTGGCAAATGGGAACTGAATCCGAAAATGGTCTACTGGCTGTATAAAGTAGATGTCAGATCCATTGTCAGATATGGGTCGCTTGCTTGCTTGCACAAGAACTTTTGTTGGGAATGCGATAACAAAACTGAAGGCGGTACAAAGGCTTGCTTGCTTATCTATCACTAGTGCTTTCAGGAAAACACTAGGGGCTGTAGGAAAAATCATCAAGCGCTATGGTGGGATCTGGAAGAATACCTGACAGATTTGTCAATGCCGACTGATGACACAGTATCTCTAATTGCCTTTCAGAAGCAGTATAGAGTTGTAATTCCAACGATAGAGGACCGGTCCTCAGCTGATTTTCTATTGGACAGTGCGGCCAACACGTTGGACATCTACACAGATGGATCTCTCACTGAAAATGGTGCAGGAGCTGCGGTTTATTAAGTGGTCTGGCAAGATCATTAAAATTTTTACTGATAGCCAGGCTGCTCTAAAAGCTCTGGGAAACTACACTATTAAGTAAAAAAAAGTGCAAGAATGTTCCAGGTCCTTGAATTATCTCGGGCCCAAGAACAGCATTTCACTGATATAGATACCAGAGCATAGTTTGAATCTCGTGAACGAAAAAGCTAATGATTTAGCAAAGAGCTCCGCAGGGAGGCTCATAGGCCCTGAACCAGCAATTGGTAGATCGAAAGGTAGGATAACATCGCTAGTCAAACAAGTTCTCTTTCGGTTCAGTAGCTCCCAATAAAGGAGCACAGAAGGCTGCAAGGTCTCCAAGATGTTTACTCCAGAGTTGAGCCAACAAACCACCAAATTCCTGTTAAATTTGACTCGGTAAGACTGCAGGCTAATGGTGGGACTACTAACAGGTCAACATCATGTAAACAAACATATGGTACGGCTTCGAGTAGAAAATGATCCAACATGCCGCCTATGTCTTGAAGAGGATGCAACAGTCCCTGACATTGTGGGAGACTGTTTGGCTTTCTCAGGGCTCCGAAGCGTCATGTTAGGTTCAAACTATCTAAGGATAAAAGCTTTCTGCAAAACAGACCATTCAAGGCTGTTTGCTTTTTTCAAAAAGGTCTTCAGCTCTTGAATATGAGGATGACATAATGGACTTAGCAATCTACATGCCAGGGTATGACTTCATGGTCGCCTCGCAAAACAAAAAAAAATAGAAAAAAAAATTAAATTTATTGAGTTATTTTCAGTGATTATTTACGTCAAATAAAAGACAACCAGTTTTCTTACAAGATGAAGAAATATTTAAGTTAGTAAATATTCTCTAAGTATATTATAAAAAATCGATGACAAACTTTTTTCATTATTGACAAATTTATTTTTTATTGTGAAATTTCAAAACTATGCAATTGTGTGAAAGTATGTGTTTAAGATTTAAAATCAGAGTGTAGTATGATAGAGATGATTTCATTATAATTAATTTTACTGAATGTCATTTCCGTTTGAAAACGTTTCTTCCGTCCGAAAAAAGATGTGAGGTACTTGTCATATCGCGTCTAAAGAATTTTACTTCAAAAAACATCTACTCAAGACCATGGCAAGGGGGATGAATCTTTTTTTGGTTTTGAGGAAAGTATAGGAACCGATACTACTAGAATGCCTTCCTAAAACTCTTCTGATAGAATAGGTTGCATCTACTTTAATAGTTTAGATTAATTTGAGCATAACTTTATGTACACCACGCAGAATAACTTTAGAAGTTAATTAATAGAAAAACCAAAGGTTAATTTCTAATACTTATTATATATTTCGGTTTGTTAGACAATCCTTAGGAGCATTGAATACTAACTAATACAAGTGGTCTACATAATGTTATTTGAACACTTATGCAAAGTGTTAACTGCAATCAGTGTAAATTATATAATTTGAGCATGTTCTAAGAGCGGAAAGGAAACTTAGAATTGTAAATAAGGTGCAGGTTACTACATCGGTTTGCTGTGCTATGAACCGTATAGGGATTAACCGAATTGGCAGAAAACAGTAACCCGAAAAAAACATTCATGGAGCATTTTTGTTAACATAATAACCGCAAGAAAAAATTAAAATATTTCTTAAATGCTTATCCTATTTAAATGACACCTAGGCTCATTATTTTGCACAAGTCCAACCAAAATGCAAACAGATAACTCTTTAAATAAAATGTGCACGACAGAAAGCAAACCCGGTTGTATATCACTTAACCTTAAACAAATTTCTCATTTTTGCTATGACACGGGGGTTGAAATAGAGATCACAGAGCTAAATACTAGTGAGAATGAGAAAAAACGACGATATCATTATGCCAATGCAACATTTGTGGACCATCATTAAAAACTGATTCATGCTTCTATAAAATTGCCCCCGTATTAACACAAAAATCAAATAACCTTAATTATATAAACAAGCCATATAAAACCAAAAATTCTACATAATTATATTGTATTTTAAATTGTTGTTGTTACAATATGTAATTAGTCAAAATACTAAAACATTTGATATATTTATTTATTAATATTTTAACACTTAAGCTAACAATTAATCTTAGTTTAAGATTATGAAAATTTCACACAGTTATTATATTTATTGACTAAATTATTCAAATTATTTTTTAAGCAAAAAATATAAACAAACTTGGCAAAAAATGGAATTTCGTCGGTAGTTAGGGTTCCATACTTTACGAAAACGAATTAAAGACTTTCGATGTCAAGGTTTATATTAATTTTGAAAGACGGATGTTTTTATGCCTTACCTTACTGCAATATAATATCGAACATCTTTCTATATTTCCTAAATCTATACTAAAAACCTTGACACATTGACCTGCAAAGCTTTTACATCATATACCTATCGATTCATTTATCATTCACATGTATTCATACGAAATGTGGATTTTATTTTTAACAATAAAAAAAATTGTTGAATGAATCCTTCTATAATTATAAAAACCAACAACAAACACATTGAAAGTGAGTAGATTTACTAATTGATATTTAATTCTGTTTACAAATATTCTATCTTGGTATTCATAACTAGTAATTATTACAACGTGTTTGGATTATCTGATTTAAATAGAATGAATAATCTATTTATGTAATTTATATCATTTAAAAAAAGTCGGACAAGTGCGAATATAGCTCGCTCGTCAAGAGTTCCGTGTATATAATATTCTACGAGAATATGTTCTCAAAAGAACAAATGTTTTAAATAAATCAAAAACTTTGTCTTCCAAAATTACAAAATAAATTGTTTTGGAATAGAAAAAAATCACCTTTCATATGACACCCTATTCATCAGGGTCAAAAATAATTTTTTTTAAATTTCCACTTCCATTCCCCTTCCAAATAACATGGTCATGCGCGTGATGCTCTAACACGTCTAGAACACACTATCAATGAGATCGCATTGAATAAAATGGATCTGCAAGATGCCTATTTGTATCTTGAACAGCTAGAACGGTATCATCGTGACTTTGAAGAGCTCGATCAAAAGCTGAGATTAATACCGAAGCACGCATAATAGTTGAATTCGAAAAAAAATTTCTAGGATTAAAAGCTACCTGGTGTGGTTCATGACACAAATCCTTTGTTAACGGCAGTTCAAAAGAAAGACATTAAACGAAACCATGACATCTTTTAACTCACACCAAAAAGAACTTTTTGTCATCAATTCGAGAAACAATATGGCTGAAACTATAATCCACAAAAATAAGGCAACGTCGGGTTCTCAAAAACGTAGCTATCCTAGAGGATTTTAAAAAGTAGACGCCTTAACTTTTGTAAGTCACGTTGCGACTACAGATGCCAACTACAAGAGCACTTGGGAAAAGGTCTGCAAGCGTTTCGTTTATTCATCAAAAGATTTTTCATTCATTAAAAGATCAACCAACGCTAACAAATTAAAACTCTCAATCCCTTCGAAAAACTTTAGATACGTCAACTGAAATTATTACTGGGTTATCAGCACTCGATGACGAAGGACAAACGCACGACATTTGGTTCAACTCTATACTCACAAGAAAATTAGGTGAAGAGTCACGACAAGCCTGGGCACCCAAATTTGCCTGGACACCCAACGTACGGTATCCCACTTTCGACTAATTGCTAGATTTCTTAGAAAAACGTTGTGCAACTCTCGAGAATTACCAATCGACGATCACTACCAACCAAATCAAGCTACAATTTGAGCTCCCATCATGCAGTGGCGTACACTTCAAGCGCAGAACCCAAACAACAAATCCTCAACGCCAGGATGAACTCACACAAATATCGCAAAAGTGCGAACCCAATAGGCTTCAAGACTGTCAGCAATTTAAATCAATGGATCCAGCTAGCAGCAAAGAATTTGCAGCATCATCGAGATTATGTTTCAATTGTCTAACCGACGGACATAGCTCAAAGATATGTCGTTCTTTAAGAAGATGTTTGTTATATCATTGAAAATACCACACGATGATTCATGTACCAAAAGACCTGCCCTCATCCAACGCCGAAGTCTATTCTACCACATCTGTTAAAACAGAGGTAGTAGTATCCAATGTATCCACAATCGAAACCACATCATCTCATGATCATATGCCTCTTCAGACGTTTCTTCAGTGAACTACTTCCTAAGTTTCAACCTCTTTGTTGCCTTCTGTTAGTTCTTATCCGCAACCCAGAGGGTGGAAGCTGTATCGGTCGTATGCTGTTGGATTCCGGGTTAAATGGTTCAATGATAAGCGATGCATGTGTCCGTCGAATTAACTTATCAAGAATAAACGCAAGATACACAGTCAAGGAAATTTGATCCGTCTATCCACCTTATCAATTTCACCGCATTTCAATCCGGAATGGAAGAGTCTCGTATCTAAAACCTTGGTCTGGTGTATCTAAAACCAATACAATCAGAGTAATGAAATCGACATCATCATGGGCGTTAATAATTTTCTTAAAATAATATCGGCTGGACAAATGGAAGGGTCAAATACCTTATCGCTCAAAGCACAACATTTGGCTTGATAATTACTGGAGATGAAACTCCCTCCTCTGAACAGAATAATTAAATTTATCGATGATTCGATGATCAATTTTATCGATGATTAACTTAATCAAAATCATATGAAGGAACTCTAACCAACGGGTTTTACTATCCCAGTGACAACATTTTTATCTGCCCGCGCACCATGCTATAGTAAAATTTACAAACACTACAAAAAAACTTACAGTTGTGTTTGACGGCTCCGAGAGTTCAACATCATCAATATCGTTAAATGAAACTCTAATGGTTGAACCGGACCCACGTTGCAACCCGATCTTACCTCAATCATAATTCGCTTCCGACTGCGCAACATAGCATTCACAGTTGATTTACAACAAATGTACCAGCAAATACATTATACAAGTGCACCCAGATCAAGTGAATTTTCAGAGAATAGTTTGGAGAAAAGATCCCAACAAACCATTGCATCATTATAAACTCACAACCGGCTCCCTATTTGGCAACCCCGTCAACAATAACTTTTACGGTTTAGAAACAATTGAACAAACGATTTCATTAAAGGAAAACCTACAAGGTGTTCTAAATTCTGCGCGATTTAAACTTTCTCAAGTGGACACTGGGCATCCAACTCCAAACAATTTCTAACCGACAAAAGTTCTAAAAATCCGATCGATGTAATAGACATGATCAAGGACAACACTTATAAGGTATTGGGACTACACTGGAACTCTGAGAATTATTATTTCATGTTTAAGGTCAACATGACAACCGATGATTCATCACTAACCAAACACAAATTATTGTCGGAGATGTCACTTTTGTTCGATAAACTCGGCTGGTTGTCAGTTGTCACTCATCACTATTGCAAATAAATCTTTATTCTAACAACTATGGCTGTTAACTATAGGCTGGAATGATACTTTACCGGAAGAAACTAGGAAAACATGGCATCAAATAAAGAATGAGTTGAAGCACATGGAACAAATTAAAATTCCGCGATAGATAGAAATAATCGAACACAGAACAGAATTGCACGGATTCTGTGATGCCAGCAAGACCTGCATATGCAGCTGGCCAATATCTACGTGTATTGGATTCGAACAAAGAAGTTCAAGTTTTCTTAATCTCAGCCAAAAGCAAGGTGACCCCTATTCGTAGAGTAACGATCCCTATATTAGAACTATTGGCATCACATCTACTAGCGAAGTTATCCAAATCTGTAATAAAAACTCTAAGCCAGAAATAATTCTGCATTGGTTATCCAAGCAACCTGCCACCTTACCTACATTCATTCAGAATCGCAAATTCACGAATGGCTACCTCACACCGTATAACAGTACGTTAATACAAAATCAAACCCCTGCGACTGTGCATCTCGAGGTATCATGCCATCAGATCTAATTACTAATTCATTATGGTGGCCAGGTTCAGATTGGCTGCATTGTGGCAAAGGAACTTGGCCTAAACAACATTGGAATCGTCCTGAAAACCACATAAAAGAACAAAACGAGTCTGTGTTCCTTACTCATACAGTAGTTGTAGAAAATCACATCCTAGACTTACTGTTTGCCAAATTGTCTGATTACAGAGCTATCAAACGTACTCTGGGATTTTGCACTATTTTCATTCAATTATCTAAATAAACACAAATGAAAACCAGATCACAGAAATCAGTCAAATCGAATCCTCTACTAGTCCCGCCTCTCACATGTCAAGAACTACAATGTGCTCAACGTGTGCTATTTGGAAATGAGCTCAGTCATCCGGATTCGAACATAAAATCAGATCAATAAAGGCAAGTATACCGAAAAAACACAGTAATATTTTATCACTGTCCCCATTCCTTGATGAGCAAAACATCTTACGTGTAAGGGGTCGTCTACATAATTGCAATGAAAACATAAAGTACCAGGCAATACTTCCAAAGGCTCATCAATTATGTCACGCTGTATTGAACTCGATGCATAAAACATACCTCCATCTAACGTCGTCGACGTTGTTTAATCTTTCACGGCAAAAATACTGGATAATGTGTGGAAAAGTACTTTCAAAAAGAATCACCATTTAAAATATTCTTTAAATTGAAAACTCAACCATTGCCACAAAAAATGGGTAATCTATCTTCTATTAGAACTACGTTTTTTTTTAAAGGTAGGAGTCGGTTACGCGGAACCCTCCCAAGTAATCATAAGTAGAAAAAGGGGTTCCACTCCGAACAAATCTTATATGGCAACAAACCCTGGTTTTCAAACCTATTCATCTGGAGCTGGTAACAAATTTATCAACAGAAGCTTTCATCGCAGCCTTACGAAGATATATCAGTTGTCGCAATAAACCCAACGAGATACTCTCAGATAACGGAACGAACTTCAAAGGTGCTAAGAGCAATTTGACTGAACTTGAACAAGCACTTGTTACGACGCTGTTTTTTCAAGCGTTGAAACGTTGGTAGCTTGTGGCCGATGTAGGCAAACAATACAAGCCACACCCATTTCTCGACTTCGTTTTTTTCAAGATGCCATGGTTGTTTTCAGAAGAGGATAAAACCGGACATTAGTGATCCGATGATTTGTTCGAAAAATGTTAAATTGATTTTTGATTCCTTCAAATCGGGGTTTTTTGGGTAATATCTAAATAATTCTTGAAAGATTTGTTTTTTTGTTGGGCTTTTTGAAGTTTTAATGCACCTTAATGCATAATTGGTGCATCACAACGGCAATATACAATGGCAATAAAATGATTTGAAGTTTGTGAGGGGAAAATCAAGAGAAAGATATATGATGTTTTTGTACAAAGTTCAATTCCGTGAATATCCTCAAAACGAAAAGTTGTGTTGTGGCATTAAATTTCTTTCTTCTCTGATTTTTGTACATAATATTGATAGTAAATTTTTTAGATAAATTTATCAAAAAAAATTTATAAATCCGATAAATTATGTAAAATGTCTGTGGTTCTAAATTTAAATAGCTAAATTAAAAATAAGAGAAAACAAAAGAAAAAAAATCATTTGTTTTTTCCCTTGGTCTGTTTGTACTTTTTCGAATGCGTGCACAGGGCTCCCGTTTTAAAGTCAGATTGAAAAAAATGGAAAAAATGGAAATTTTTCGCTAAAAAATGGAAAAAATGGAAAAAAAATGGAAAACAAACAATTTAAAATGTGTAATACATAGGGTATCTTAGAATATTACGGTAAAAAAAATCCCTGTTTTTTCAGGTTATCCAGACTCGGTTTTTAATTTTTTCAGAAAATGTTTAAACTACGGTATTTTATAATTGATAAAAAAATTACTAAAAGTGTACATTTATTCATTTGTTAACACTTTTAATCGTTAATATAACAAAAACCTTGACTCGAAAATTTCAGATTGAACGATTCTCGTACATATTGTTTTTAAAATTGAAATAAAATGAATTGTTAAATTATTTTTATGAAGAAATGGAACTAAAAGATTATTTGATTGAATCTGAGTACAAAATAGTTGCATTGCATCTCATAAGTAAACAATATAAAAACAGATAATTTTTAATCCAATAATTCATCTTTAAGTGTTTCAGAAACTAAATTTTTAGTTTTAGTAACTTCATTAACATATTTCTTAAAACCAGATGAGAGTAAAGAGGATTGTTCAACCATTTTGAACAAAGTTTCGTGAGGAATATTTTAATATTTTTAATATATAATATTTTTCATCGGCTTTTCGATTAGGAGCATTGAAAGTAAGCAAATAAATTATAAGCGAATCAGATCATACAAATTCAACCACAGATCAATTCGTTGCTTTAACTCGAGCGTTAAATGCATTACTAATTTTACGTAAGCCGCAGCTGCCCAGATTCAGAATTTCTTTATTACTCGAATCATGTGCTAAGTCCACCTTTAGATGTCAAATAGATTTTAAGTTAACATTAGTTCCGTTCATCGAAACTTGAATCCAAGTATTGGTTCATGGAATGCATAATATGAAAGTTTCTTACAAATTTTCGGCAGTAGTATGTCCCAAATAGATTGATATTAAACAGGTAATCGTTCGTGATTTGTTTTTATCACCATTCTATATACCATCATTCTTACAATATCAATTTGCTGCTTTAGACTCTCATGCAAATAAGTTACAGCAAAATATATTTTTTGAATTGTGTCGATTCAGTTCGATATAATTATTAATTCTATATATCATTGTACCGGTACCTTGGAATTTAGTTAGTTTTAATTCTCGTTCAATTTCACTGACAGAAAACATTGTCTTCATCATAGAAACGCTAATTACAAAGATCAAATACCACAATGTAACACAGTCTTTTAAAAAAAATTTCATCGTGTTGGACAAAGCGAGGCACTTGTGAATAATTTAGGTCACGACAAGTGGCATACAATTATAAACTTTTTATTTATAAACTGTTCCTAATAGGAACGATATTCTTTTTAGTATTTTTCTGGTGAAAATTTATGTTTTTAATTATGAATAATTTATTTAAATCTAGCATAAGTTGATCAATATAACACGTAGGCTTTCTATCGTCTTGGACTTCACACAGTTCGGAGTTTACTAGCTTGCAGTTTCACACCTGCATATTATACGAAGTGAAAGTAATAACTGCAAGTCTACTCCACTAGGAAGCATATGGAAATATATTACGGAAGCTTTTTAAAATACATTTCTTTGCACATTTTGTTCTCATTTACACATTTAGTGGTTGCATTCGGTACATTTAGTGGTCGCCGAATTACAATAACATATTATTGTATGTGCAATAGTATTGCAAACCTCATGGATAATTTTTTAATTAATTAAATAATTAGAAAAATACTAAGATCCATTTTATGTTTCCCAAACCTTCGCCGTAAATCGAACGCAGGTGTTTTGTGTTAAAAGGAAAGCGTGTTAACACTTGAACCACTTCTGTTATTTGGATTTAATAATTGTTCATATTATATAATCATGTAGTATAGTTGTAATTGAAGCCATTTTGAAAACATTTTTCGTTAATCGATTCCACCAGTATACGAAATGAGAAAAGAAGGAATTGGTATAAATAGATGTTTCCACATATGAGACCTCTAAGGTATGCTTATAAGAATGCCAAGATTGGCTTGTGGCTCGTGAAGATCTACGTAATGGAGGCATTAAGTGATTAATTTCTTTAGAGCATAGCGTAGTATAATGTAAATGCTCCAACAACTCTTGTATGATCGGCTTCAACACGCCTATGAACTCTGTCGACAAAATTTAGATGTTTCTGGTATACTGCAACCCATAAATTGGGGTAGAATTCGTGGATTGGTCGTATAAATTCTTTATACATCGTAGTTATTTCAGATGGAGACAAAAATTTGACTACAACGTACGAAGCCAAGTCGTTGGGACTCTAATTTCGCCACAGAACAAATGTGATCATGCCATTTTCGTTTGTGGTTTATATTAGTACGAAATAGTTAAGTGCAGGTGAGTTTAATAATGCTAGTCTGGAAAACTTTTCAAAACAGGAGCTATAGAGTGAGGTTTTATAGGACAAAACTAGAATTAAATGTCATAAGGTTCAGTATACACCAGTTCCGATTGATTCAAGATCTAGATTTTAGTCCAGAATTGATTTAAGATCCAAGGTGTAACCCGCGCGAAGCGTGTTACGAGTAATTTCCACTCGTTTAGAGGCCTTGATGCGATCTGGTGCTCTGGCTAGTTTCAGACGTGGGCGTGGGAGATGATTCAAGGCTTAAACGTGTGATTAAAGATCGCAGGGAATGGGAAGGTAGGGGATAAGACAGTGACGACATAAGATAATATCCGGACAGCAAAAAAAAAAACTACATCATATTAATAAACAACAAAACAAAAGAAATTAGAAATTACCAACTAACATAATATTTATTAAACAAAACAAAGTGATTTGTATTCTAAATAAATCATTATTAAAAATTTCAATTATCGGATTTAAAGATTGGTATAATAAATTAGATTTAAACTAAACTTAAAGAAAATTAAATTTTAAGTATTTAAGGATTTAAAAAAAAAAATTTAAATTTAAAAACTATCTCTTTTCAATTATACTAGTAACTAGATATCAATTTAAAAAAAAATTAATAATTAAATAAATCAAAAAAACCTGATTTAACTAGTTTCCCGCCAATTCTTTGTCCTCCAAGCGCTTGTGGAAACCTGAATTTAGCTGAAAGAAACTACAAAAGAAATAGAGAGAAAAATTGAATTACAAAAAGAAATTAAATAAATTCAACATAAAATTAATTAATAAAAATTAAAAACTATGTAATGCATTGTTAATTTAGTTTATAAAAATTAATCGAATATACTTCATTGTTATATATCACCGGAAGATGCGTCATTCAAACTTAGATATGGCTCCGTACTGAATGTTATTGAATGTTTGTTGAATATAGTTTAGTAATCCAATCCAAATTAGTGATGAAAGAAAACTTCAATAGTAATGATGACGACAACTAGCACTAGAATTCAAATTCCTAAAGTAACTAATTTGTTGAAGTTCTTGATTAAAATTCCAGATCTAAACCACATTAACTTAGGCTAGATTGCAGGCAGCATTATTTTCTATAGAGCACCATAAATTTGTTCCACTTTCATCAATTAATAGTTTTCCAATAATAGTTTTCCAATTAATTCGTCTTTAGTTCAAATTAGTATTCGTATCCGTAACATCAAACATAATATTCATCCCGCTAATATAAAATTGTATAGCAGTATATAAAGAGCTGATATATAAACTGATACAAAAGAAAGGTTGATTTATAAATTGCCGTTACAGCTGTAATTGAAATCAACTTTATGACGTGGTTTTTTTAAATAAAATTGAAAACTCAATGGGTTTCACATCAACCATAAAAAACCTTTAACTTTAATTTTTAGTTTTGAATTATTTTTAACTTTAAGTTATAATCACAGTTTTTTCTTTTAACTATTCTTTAACTAAATTAATTTACTATTCTTCAATATAACAAAATCACAGCCGAACTTTTCAATTATAAATTTTATTTAATTAAAATTAAATTTTTTTACAAATAAACTTGGTTTAAACAATACAAGATTAAATATATATGTTATCTTATTGAAGGTAAAAGTAATTCTCCCGGAATAATTCAACAACAAAAATGTTTTCCGTATCATCAAAAAAATAGAACCTTATAATTCCAATATGTTTATTAATAAAGCAAATTATTTTATTTAATTGTAATATCTTTCTTTAGGACCTTTTTCATAGAAATTATTAATGTGAAAAGAATATCAGGTTTGTTAAAATGAAAAAATATATGTTTTGTTGAAGCGAAGGAAAGTTTTTTTTTTCAAAAATAATTATATTGGCGTAAATCATTGTAATCCCCAAAAAGGGGGTTACAAATCGTGGTGCTGCCCTACGACCCATGAGAAGTCTCAAGCCGGGCAAAAGATATAAAATAAAGGATTAGAGGAAAAACTAAACATGCATTGCGTATGAGTTTTGAATATCTTTCAGGTGATATACCCCTAAGTTGTTACCTTTTTCGTCCACACAACGATATGCAACATTTCCGATCCTCTCTTTAATTATTGCTTTGATGAACTTTGGTGCGAGCTTTGCCGAGAATCTTTTTGTGGCATCGCTCTGAGGAAAATTTCTGACATATACTGAATGTCCCACAGAAAATGACCTTTGACGACTCCGCAAGTTATATTGCTTGGCATGCTGTTGTGACGATTGTTTTAACCTTACCATTATGTTATTTCTCATTATTTCAAGGTGCGTTGAAGGATTCAATGTTTCTACTTCCGATTCGCCTAGACACTGAAGTTCACGTAAAACCTGGTACTGATCACCATGGTTAATCATATGTCGACCAAACAGAGCGTAATATGGGCTTTTTCCAATAGAATCATGTAACGCTGTTCGCAGTGCACCTCCAATTTCATCTAAATGAGCATCCCACTCACGATGATCTGTTTTTAAATAGGAACGTATTGCTGATAATAAGGTTCGATTTACTCGTTCCGATGAATTCGATTGGGGGCTGTATTTTGGAGTTAGAATATGTGCAATATTTAGTTTTGACAGAAAGGACTTAAAATTTTTAGAAATAAACTGTTTCCCGTTATCAGAAACAATAGATTCTGGTACACCAAATAAGTTGAAAATCCGTTTCTGTAAAACTTGTATTGCTGTCTGTGTTGTAGCTGATCTTAAAGATTCTAGGATGACAAATTTACTAAAATGATCAATAACTACCATTACATAACAAAATCCCAATCGAGTTCTTGGATATGGGCCAAGAAAGTCAATAAATATACGTTGCCAAGGAATAGTAGGTAAGTGAAAGCTTCCCATTGGAGGTCGTGTGGAATAATTAGGAGCTTTACATGTTTTACAAATATTACAGTTATTTACATATTCCTTGACATCTCTAAACATACTGGGCCAGTAGTACAAACGGCGCAAACGCTCAAACGTCCTTTCAATGCCAGCGTGACCAGCTGAAGGGGAATCGTGATGTGATTTTAAAATTTCAGGTACTAAAACTTCAGGAACGTACAAACGATACAAAGGATCAGCCAAATTATCACTATTATTTGTTTTGATGAAAACCCTTCCATCTCGTACAACCAAATTACATTTTTGTGATAAAGTCCTAACTTTTTCGACAAGACTCACATAATCAGAAGACCGAAATGCATCATCGTTTAGGCATAGAGACTCAACTGTTTCTTTTGTTAGCGCTTCAGATGAAAAGGTTCGAGAGAGAGCATCTGGAACAACGTTTTTCTTCCCTTCTCTATGAATGATTCTGAAATTAAATCCTTGGAGCTTCAAACTCCAACGAGCTAAACGTCCTGTTAGGTCTTTTTGTTGATTCAACCACTGAAGACTTGCATGGTCGCTAATTATGACAAACTCGTAACCTTCAATATACGGTCTAAATTTCTTTACACTTAATACGGCCGCATAACATTCCAACTCAGTAATGTTATAATTTCTTTGAGATCGGTTTAATTTTCTCGAAAAGAATGCGATGGGGTGATCGAATCCTTCATCATCCTTCTGAAACAGAACACTACCAACTCCACTCTTTGACGCATCACATTGTATATAAAAAGGGCGTTGGAAATCAGGGTGAACCAAAACGGGGGCAGAAGTCAGTTTATTTTTGATATCGTCAAATGCATTCTGACAGGCATCAGACCATAGAAATTTTTTCTTATCGAGTAGATCGGTTAGCGGAGAGGCAATAGAAGCGTAGTTTGGGATAAAACGGGAATACCAACCCGACATGCCCAGAAATCTCCGAACATGACGAGGAGTTTTAGGAATAGGAAATGACACAACCGCATCTACCTTTCCTGGATCAGCCTGTAAGCGACCACCACCAACAACAAATCCCAAATAGCGTGTGTATGTGAGACAAAATTTGCTTTTTTCAATGTTTATGGTAAGCTTAGCCTGCCTTAAACGTTGTGCTACTTCAGAAAGAAGTAGTAAATGTTCATCCAGCGTAGCTGATATGACAAGCAAGTCGTCTAAGTACACGAATACTTGATCATGGAGTTGGTGCGGTATTACTTTATCCATCAGTTTACACATTGTCTGTGGTGCGTTGCATAGTCCAAACGGCATAACCGTGAACTGGTACAATGGCCGACCCGGAACTGTAAATGCTGTCTTGTCTCGGGATGCAGGATCAAGAGGGATCTGCCAGAATGCATCCTTCAAATCAATTGTACTGATAAAATACGTGTCTTTTAAGCGACTTAAAAGACCGTCAATTATTGGTAACCCATACGCATCCTTAACGGTGACGTCATTTAGTTTACGTGCGTCCAGGCAAAACCTTTTTTTACCATTAGCTTTGCTGACCATCGTGACAGGATTATTCCAGGAACTGAAACTTTCCTCGATGACCCTCAAAGCCAACATCCTATCTATCTCATCGTACAGCTCTTTTTGAACGACAGGAGACACAGGATAAAATCGCTGTTTTATAGGTTTAGCCTGGCCCACATCGATGGAGTGACTAAGGAGGTGTGTCTTACCAAGACCCTCACGAGCAAACGAAGGAAAAGATTTAACAATATAATCTAGCTTAGCAGATTCAGCAAGATTAAGTAAGTGTTGATCTGGAAGGGGTAAAGAAGGAAGCGTATTAAGTGTAAGGTCTGCAATAATTTGGGGTTTGATATTAAAGAGTTTCCAAAAATCTATTCCCAAGTAAAGTTGCTGGCTTAACCCAGGTGCGATAAATATTCTCATCATACGTTGTTTTCCAGCGTATGAAACGAAAGCTCTAATATGACCTAAAATTCGTTGTGCTTCACCAGAAGCCGTAGAAAGTAAAGTAGGTTGATTGTAGAAGCGAATGCCTGAGTTTTTCAAAAATTGTTCAGAACTTTTTCCAAGAACCGTTATGCTAGCACCGCTATCAAGTAAGCCTCGTAAAGGGATACCAGCTATTTCAACATCAGCATAAGGGCGATCGTCCAATCCATCAACAATACAAGCAGCAGCCACAGATTTCTTAATAGAGCGACGCAAGCGGAAGTATTTGATATTTCGTGAGATTTTATTTGATTTGGTTTGAAATTTTGAAGGGTTTGAAATTATATTGTTTGAAATTATTTTTGGATGTTTTTCGAAAGTCGCCGGTAGAACTCTGGATCGGTATTCGACGCTGTTTCTTCCATCCGGGGTCTCTGGTTGGGAATTTGTGAAGTAATCGGGAAGGGTTGACTCCCAATTCGCACCTCCCTCCTCATGTTTCCCTGACACTTAGCGCAATATTCAAATATGATGTCAGACTGGCCACATCCTTGACAAAAAACATGTTGAAGTTCGTTGGGACAGTGATAGTACAAATGTCCATGTACACCACAATTCCAACACTTGACTTTCTCAAACAACTGTTTAGGAAATACCAATGGTGGATATTTATTAACTGGAGAATTATATGAAGGGTTGAAAGCTGAAACATTAGGCTGTGAAAGAAATTGTTGAGGCATACGCGATTGAAAAACAATAGGAGGAGGATTTTCATCGATTGGACCATCCATTTCATGTACTTGGCGAGTACGAGGATCGACAGGTCGATTGAAGAAGGTGGGTCTTGATCCAAAATTAATTTGCCGTTCAGGAACAAACGCTAATTGCCTCCAGGTTGACTCGATTGAAACGCATTCGTCAAACAGTTCCGAAGAAGTTTGGAATCTTTTTCCTGCTAGTCTTTCTTTTAAGCCAGTTCTCATGTTGCCATGTAGAATTAACATCAACTCGAAGTCATTCAGAGGAGCAGACAATGAAAGAGTCAGCTCAGAGATTGCAGTAAAAAAATCTTGAAATGTTTCTTCAGGGTGTTGTTTTCTCCCGCATATTGACTGTCGAACATCGAAATCGTTACGCGTGTCTTGAAATTGTTTTCTCATCGCTGTGCTAAGCTCTGACCAAGATCTAGGGTGATTTGTTTCCTTGTAGGACCAATACCAGTTCAAAGCTTTGCCTTTTAGCAAATGTTGAATATCAGTAAGTAGTCTAAATTCAGGTAGATTATATGAGGACGCGTTAGTTTCGACTCTGTATAAAAATCGTTCCACATTGAGTCCGGTTTTCGAGCCATCGAAATATAAATTCCAATGATGAACAATTGACGGTCTACATGAATTATCAGACATCGAAGAAGTACGATTATTAAATTCTTGAGAGTTGTGCATATTATGATGATTTGGACTGGAAGTAACTAGACCACTTTCAACAGTAGTAGGGGCTCCAACAATGTTTTCTAATGCTGTAGGATTTAACTGCGATACTTTTGCAATCAGTTGCTGTAACAATAGTCGATTTTTCATCAAATCATCGGTGTAAATTGGTTTATTATTATCTACTGAAATTGGCATCTGATGCTTTGTCGTATCGGCAAAAGGTGTAGATAAGCTAGACAAAGCAGTGTTCGTATTTGAAGATGTGATTGTTAAATCTGGTTGTTTCAAAATAGGTGGCGGAATTCTTTTAAAATAAGGTAATTTATCACCAGAAGTTGAAGGTGCAATTTTTAATGGAAATTCGCTAAAACGAACTGAATTAGAATGTAGGTTGACATCGGAGGTATGAACAACGTTATCAGCAAATGAGTTTGGTTGAATAGAAGGGTTCAAAAATGTTTGTTGAGAAACGACTGGACAAGTAGAAGAAGACTGATTTGATACAGAAGAGAGCGGTGGTTGCTTAGGAATGGTTCCAGTATAAGATGCAGCACCTGAAATATTATCTTGTTCAGATTCAGACCTTTCTTCCACATTATTAATAATAACAATAGCAGTGCTAATGTCGAGATCATCCAGTTTTTGAATTGATTCATTTAAATCAGAACTTTCTACAGACACTTCGTTTAATGTATGTACCATCTCATCGCAAAGATTAATGGTTGGAGGGTATTCCTCGGCAACGGCTGGTGAGATTGAAATTCGCAATAGACGAGATCGGAAATGTTGCACACGCGTTTTCATAGCCGAAAGAATTAAACCTAGATGATCGGATGGTGACTTTAATGAATTTTTAAAAGATTCTTGTATTTCAATTAATTTTTTTGCGCACAATGCAACTTCCCTTTTAGGATTTGAACGTGCAGCGGCATGAGCAGACTTTGGTGCAATCTCATTACCAATCGCTTCTTCTTCTAAATAATGTTTAAGCAAAGATAATTGAACTGATTGCAAGCCTTTAATATTTCTAATTTCGCATTCTATTTTCAACTCATCAGGCTCGAGGAGTTGAGGATCCATTTTGAATGAAAAAAAACAATTCTAAGATATATAGTAAGAAATAATGTGAAGTGTGACGTTATGATAAAAATATCAAATAATTAGAAAAAACAATCAAACCTCTATTTAAATAGAACAAACAACAAGTATAATATAATTTAAATAATGCAAAAAAAATGTTAATATAAATTCTATTAATATGTTAATATAAATTACATTTGCAAGAAACAATTAAAAGAAACTAAATCTTATTGCTTCTCAAATAATTATAATAAAAAAATTAAAAATTCGATTTTGGATTTTTAGAAGTGAAATTCAGTTTCACTAACAACAGAAAAAATAATGATGTATGCAAAATATATGTCCAGATAATGTCCTATATCTTCACTGCCAGGGAAGCGATTTTTTAAAAAGGATGAGGATAGGAATAGGGTTGAAAAATGGAATAAAAAAGTAATACGTATTGATTCAACAATTGGTCCAATCGGCTAGTAACGAAAGTTTTCCAAAAAGGACCTAGTTTCTTAATAAGTTGCTTCAAATCGAAACAAAGTGGATTGGATTATAAAAGAACTTAAATATAAGAAACTGGACTTAAATTTAGTTACTAAATGCTAACCAACACTAGGAGTCAAAACACCAAAAGTGGAAACTAATGTGAGCATCTATAACAAAAATGACGACAAAAACAAACTGGAAAAGAAAATCAAAACATTAAATTAATAGATATTTCAATCAACCGCTTCTAATCGTTAGATGTAACTTTATCGTTATGTTGTATCTATGAGATTATAATAAACCGTATTAACATATAAAGACTAATACATTGATAGAGTTTTAATCAAAAATTGAAACGAAAATGTTGAACAATAAATATTGTGAACTGTTAGAATTGTAGAAACCGGTTATTTGACCGTTAATTTGGGCGCCAACTGTAACCCGCGCGAAGCGTGTTACGAGTAATTTCCACTCGTTTAGAGGCCTTGATGCGATCTGGTGCTCTGGCTAGTTTCAGACGTGGGCGTGGGAGATGATTCAAGGCTTAAACGTGTGATTAAAGATCGCAGGGAATGGGAAGGTAGGGGATAAGACAGTGACGACATAAGATAATATCCGGACAGCAAAAAAAAAAAACTACATCATATTAATAAACAACAAAACAAAAGAAATTAGAAATTACCAACTAACATAATATTTATTAAACAAAACAAAGTGATTTGTATTCTAAATAAATCATTATTAAAAATTTCAATTATCGGATTTAAAGATTGGTATAATAAATTAGATTTAAACTAAACTTAAAGAAAATTAAATTTTAAGTATTTAAGGATTTAAAAAAAAAAATTTAAATTTAAAAACTATCTCTTTTCAATTATACTAGTAACTAGATATCAATTTAAAAAAAAATTAATAATTAAATAAATCAAAAAAACCTGATTTAACTAGTTTCCCGCCAATTCTTTGTCCTCCAAGCGCTTGTGGAAACCTGAATTTAGCTGAAAGAAACTACAAAAGAAATAGAGAGAAAAATTGAATTACAAAAAGAAATTAAATAAATTCAACATAAAATTAATTAATAAAAATTAAAAACTATGTAATGCATTGTTAATTTAGTTTATAAAAATTAATCGAATATACTTCATTGTTATATATCACCGGAAGATGCGTCATTCAAACTTAGATATGGCTCCGTACTGAATGTTATTGAATGTTTGTTGAATATAGTTTAGTAATCCAATCCAAATTAGTGATGAAAGAAAACTTCAATAGTAATGATGACGACAACTAGCACTAGAATTCAAATTCCTAAAGTAACTAATTTGTTGAAGTTCTTGATTAAAATTCCAGATCTAAACCACATTAACTTAGGCTAGATTGCAGGCAGCATTATTTTCTATAGAGCACCATAAATTTGTTCCACTTTCATCAATTAATAGTTTTCCAATAATAGTTTTCCAATTAATTCGTCTTTAGTTCAAATTAGTATTCGTATCCGTAACATCAAACATAATATTCATCCCGCTAATATAAAATTGTATAGCAGTATATAAAGAGCTGATATATAAACTGATACAAAAGAAAGGTTGATTTATAAATTGCCGTTACAGCTGTAATTGAAATCAACTTTATGACGTGGTTTTTTTAAATAAAATTGAAAACTCAATGGGTTTCACATCAACCATAAAAAACCTTTAACTTTAATTTTTAGTTTTGAATTATTTTTAACTTTAAGTTATAATCACAGTTTTTTCTTTTAACTATTCTTTAACTAAATTAATTTACTATTCTTCAATATAACAAAATCACAGCCGAACTTTTCAATTATAAATTTTATTTAATTAAAATTAAATTTTTTTACAAATAAACTTGGTTTAAACAATACAAGATTAAATATATATGTTATCTTATTGAAGGTAAAAGTAATTCTCCCGGAATAATTCAACAACAAAAATGTTTTCCGTATCATCAAAAAAATAGAACCTTATAATTCCAATATGTTTATTAATAAAGCAAATTATTTTATTTAATTGTAATATCTTTCTTTAGGACCTTTTTCATAGAAATTATTAATGTGAAAAGAATATCAGGTTTGTTAAAATGAAAAAATATATGTTTTGTTGAAGCGAAGGAAAGTTTTTTTTTTCAAAAATAATTATATTGGCGTAAATCATTGTAATCCCCAAAAAGGGGGTTACAAAGGATTGAACCATTTTTCTACGAGTATAATTAGCAGTTAGACTAGATGGCTGTTTCTTCTTTTCTTCTTCATTCTCTTAATATATGAATGTTAGATAGAACTTCGGAAGAGCTATATATTGGGTTTGTGGTGCTAGATAAGAAACCGTTAAAAAAGATCAGAAAAAGGGGTGGCGAAAGAACCGAACCCTGATTAATGCAGGCTTGAATTGAGAAATTATCCGAAAAAACACCAACTACTAAGAGATCTCTGGAATAAAAAGACTAAAAATAAAATTAATTTGTTGATAAGAGCCGATGCCAAACTCTATCAAACGCCTTGGATATATCAAGGGAAATGTTATGAGACTCACCAAAGTCATAAATTGCTACACCCTATTTCTCCGTGAGGACTGGATTAGGTGCAGTGATGAAGATATTATCAATTGTGTCTTTAAGAGAATTAAACGCGTCCAATGGGGTGATTATGGTGGTAAGGATAACTACGGTGTAAATAACACAAATAGATGTCATGTTTATTTGCGATGACTTTGAGACAGATAAAGCAGAATACAGAAATACTATTGTTTCATACTGGGGAAGCTTTGTATGTTTAAAATCCTTGTGTATATATGTATATCATTACAACACGGTGTTTAGAGCTCCGGAGAATGATTTTTACAGCCGAATCGTACATTATTGATATTTGAAACTTGTGTTTCCACCTAGCTCAAGTAAATGAGGTTTGTTTTGGTTGAGATCGTATTGGATGCCAAGAAAGTTTTTTGAGATACCAAGGATGTTAATGATATCGATTACGAAGTTGGAGAACGAAGCTAAATAATGGCTAAATAAACAGATTAATAGGAGAAATAACAAATACCAAAACCAGAAGGAAGAAATAGAGTAACACAACAAAGGCCACAAAGATTCGTTTGTGGAGAAAATAAAAGGTACTTCAAAAAAATTGAGGTTGGGGATGTGTACAATTATTTCTCAACAAGTGTACAAGCATTTCTCAACGTTGTGGATCATAACCAGTCTAACTGGGCAAACAAAAATGTCCGTCTGTATGCCATTGAAATGTTTTAGGGAAAATTGAAAACGACAGATATTTCAGTCTTCATCAATCACTATACCAAACCCTTCGGCCTTCCCACAGACCAAAGTTTTTGATATATCGGAGTAGGAGGTTTTAAGTCCATATTTTATAAATACTTTGAGATTGTTTATCGAAATTTATGATATTTAATGAAATCTTCGGGTTTGCATTAGATTTATTCGGGTTTATGTTTTGTAGTAGTTGGCAACCCAACCCTATTCTAATATAAATGTCCATGCAAAATTACATTTGTCTGCAGGTTAACAGAACAATATTTTAATTTAAATTTTCAGCGTTTTTTATAATAAATAATGTACTTTTTGTCGACTTTGTCGGTGTTTTTGGATGCCAACGTTTCGGTAGCGGCTTTTGCTCTTTATATATTAAGGCAAAATTAACAAAACTGCAGTCAAATTCTGTAACTGTGAAGCGGTGAAGTGATAAAAATTTCTTCGTTTCTTTTCATTAAAAAACTTATCATTTCACCGCTTCACAATTACCGAATTTGGCTGCTGGTGCTGGACAGAGCAAAGAAACAATTTTCATTTTCTTTCACTTTCAAAACGACAGCATCTAAAAAAAGCACCAAAAGTGCTTAAAATTTAATTATTATTCTGTTAACTACAAAGATAATGTAAACAAAGATAATGTTACATGGACATCTATATTAGAATTAAAACTATGTTTATAACTTTTAATTACCATATTAATGTACATGAACATTAGCTGCATTTCATGAAACAGTGTGATCCGGATCCGCTTAAGTTTTACATGTAAACTGAGATCCAAAAACAAAGTTGGATCTCATTTTACATGTAAAACTTATGCGAATCCGGATCACACGGTTTCATGAAATGCAGCTAATGTCTTTTATATAAACAGAAATATCCATTCAAATAAAATCTAGAATATAAATTGGTTTAGTGCCCATCTCAATGTCGATTGTCGTCCAAACTCGTAGATCAGTAGAGTATGGAAAACAGTAAAATATGTGTTCGTAGAGCAAACTTCAAACTAAACAATATACACTAGAATTGAAAATTGAATTTAAACAACAATGTCTAACAATGATGATGAAATTTCAACGTCAAATAGCATCGCTTCATATAGAAGAGAAATGGAGTTTTACTCTCACAAAAGTTGAACATATTCGAATTTCAAAATATTTGAATTGCATAATTCAAATTACTTTTTCCTTAATTACTTGGGTTTAATTACTAAAACTATTAATTGCGAAAAGGTTATCAAGGTTTATATCGATAAATTAATTATTTGCTCACATATTCTCCTACTATTTCCCTGAATTTGCATTATATATAAAACTAGTTGATGAATAACGATGGAAAAGTTTTTTAATTAATATAAAAATGTGTATATGTATTTTAAAAAAATGTTTAAAAAAATGGAAAAAATGGAAAAATGACGGAAAAAATGGAAAAAAATGGAAAGAACCAAAAAAAATGGAAAAAATGGATTCAGCGGGAGCCCTGCGTGCATAATGGTTGATTTGTGCTGGAATAATGGACGTTTATTCTCGGATCCACATGTTTTTCGCTAGCTGGAACTTAAAATCTCAAGGCGCGCAGTCCATCGATTGTTTCCTATTGATCTTTTTAGCAAAAGGTCCACTCTCCATTACAAAACCTTAGTGAAAAGGAGGCATTCTACCCCACCTTCCAGTCCAACTATGGGCTGATTTTGGGAAGCCAGTGTAAAATATATGAAACATCACTTGTTAAGGACCGCAGCTGATGTGACTTTAACATTAGAGGAATTTTCAACACTGCTTTGGGAAATCGAAGCTATTTTGAACTCACGCCCGCTTACACCTATATCAATCGATCCAAATGATGAAATACCGTTAACTCCAGCTCACTTCTTACTCACTACACCAATCGAAGCGCTGCCTGATCAGGATCTCTCAGTTACTAAAAATCGGCTTAATAGATGGCAGAATATACAAAAACGTGTACATGGTTATTGGCAGCGGTTTTCAAAAGATAATCTTCGCACCCTACATCAAAAGACTAAATGATATCCCTAACAAACTAGCTCAACATTGGCGACTTGGTTTATGTGAAGGGTGGATCTACTCCACCGCTTCAATTGGCCATTGACATAATTCTCGATGTTTATCCAGGTACAGATGGAGTAGTCCGTGTTGTGTCAGTAAAAACTAAAAACACAATATTCAAGATACCAATCACCAAAGTCTGCAAATTACCTATTGAGAGCCCTGTCTCTCCAATCTGCCCAAAAATATTATTCAATCAATTGAAGTTCAATGGAAAAAATGGCATAGAACTGTATTTATAAGAACTCAAAATTATAAACCATTAAAGAATAACATATTGGATAATGGAATGACAACAATTTTCAGAAATTTTGGGCCGGATAGGTATCAGAAATATAATGCCTCAACGTACCTAAGCAAGATCAGGAAGCCAATTAAACTAAACAGTTTTGCATTCCAAATTGAGCTGTTTACATTATCGTAGTCAAATTTGAACTACATATATGGTGTTCTGCAAAGGGAATTCCTTAAATACAATTTCAATCTATATCGAGTAAATTCCAGGTAAATCCAATAAATTTTTTTATAAAAAAAATCGATAAATTCTGAGTATAAATAATTGACGTCATTATTTTGCAAGCATTTTATTTAATGTTTTGGTTTTGTCGATATTTTTCTTGGAATTTGAAACACATGCTGATGACAGTGATTTTAGTTTTGGTATGACAATAATACTGTTTAGGGTAAATGAGCACACGATTTAGAATTGTAACAATATTTAAATTCCAATAAGATAAATATACCTACTATGTAGTATGTACTAGCCACGATGAACATAATCTTTACGACAAGAAGCGATAACTGTATACCAACTAAGCAGGGTACGAAGAAATTCGATTGACGAATGCAAAAAGTTGTATGCAAATTATAAAATTGGATGAGTTGTTTATGAAAGTCTTCGTCATGACAATATTTTTTTGCCGGATTGTTTATTTCATTACGCACTAGTGCGTAATAAATATATTACGTTACTGCTACCTAGCAGATTTTGGCATAACAAATAAATAATAAAAAAAAGCCCTACATTAAATTACTAAAAAGGTGACAATTTCTATATTGGTCGAAGAAAAAATATCTCACTTTAATAAATCAAAAATGTGTCACTTAACTTAAAAGACGTGTATTAACCGGCAAAAGCAATTTCACTCAACGCGTATACGCTTAACCCTAGGAAACATTTTTGTTGCTGGTTTCATACAAAATTAAAAAAAAACATTCCAATCCAATTCCAACAGGAATTTTAAGAAAATTATTTAAAAAATCTTTAAATAAATAAATATTACAATTGAAGGATTTTGCCAATTTGTATTATTATGTTTGAAAAACCTGCGTGAAATTAACAAGGCTATTTGCTATAATAAAATCAAAAAAATTATACAAAGATTTCACCGCAGTGTGAATTAAAAATAAAAATTTAAACCTAACTAGATGTTGTAAATTATATAATTATTATACGAAGAGTGAAGAGCACAGCACGCATATATTAGTTTATCAAACTTAAACATATCAGTATTTATTATTCAAGGTTGTTTAAGAGTTTTGATAATAGTGAGTTGATAAAAAGTGCGAGAAGTAAAAGGAAAAAAGTTGATTTTGGGGTTTATAGCATTTTATTTTATTGAATCTTAATTTATTAAAACTTGATTTGTAATCGTGTGGAAGTATGTGAAAGGAACTATGTGACGAAGGGAATTTTGGACTCATCACTTTTAAACTAAAAACTTTTTATCTCCCCTTCGTCGCAAGTTTCCTAATTCCAGAAAATATTTACTTTTCTTCATCACATCAAATCTATTTTCTAACACAGTTTCCCATGTTTCGTTTTTGCAAATTATGCAAAAACATCATTAAATTAAAATTTTAATTAAATTTCGTTTAAATTTGAGACTTAGTTTTCTGAAATCAGATATTTTATTTTCTGGAATTCAACGTTTTTGTCCACGAATGACTTTTAAACCGTGGGATTTTGTTTTTCTTTTTTTTTTAGATCAACGTTTGAAAAAAACAAACGAAGACACTAAATCTAGACACTCGGATTAGAACTCCAGTATGGTCAGGAGGTTTTTTTTCAACGACTCGCGTCTCGTGTGGTTTTTTTTAATTACTGTTGAAAAATGGAATTTATTGTGCATTTGAATTTATTGGAATTTATTGTGTTTTTTTAAAGTTTTAATAAAAAAAAACAAATGTGAATTGATTATTGATTCGGAAAAGTTGTAATTCGAAGTGAATTGATTTTTAATTCGGAAAAGTTGTAATTAGAAAGGTTTTAATGAAATTTTAATTCGAAAAAAAACAAATGTGAATTGATTTTTAATTATGAGAAATATATAAATGTAAAAAAATGTTATTGGAAGAAAATATATATGTTTTTATTTTTTTTTCATAAAATATTACTTCGGTCTGAAAGACCTAAGTATTGCATTCATAAGTCAAAAGTGAAATTCTTACCCCATTTTTTGGCATTTCTTGACGTTTTAGGACCTACTGATTCTAAAAAAGCAACAAAAAAATGTATGTCTGTCTGTCGGCCGGCCGACAGAGGAAGCTGTGTTCGATAACTGTACAGGAAGTGTGTCAAAAAATCATTATGTGTGTCAAAAACAGCAAATTTTCATATTTTTGGCTTAAAAAACGTTCATTTTAAGTGATTACGAGTAGGAACATTGAATTTGGAGAAATCTTGATGGTAGGGATTGTGAGATCAAAAACTAGATTATTGCATTATAAGTTTGTCAAAAAAATGTTGTCAAGTGTGTCAAAAGAAAGATTTTTATTTATTTTTTTACCCAATTTTTTGGAAAAAAAACCATAAAATTAATTATTTGTTTGAAATGAAATTTTATTATTATTATTGAGAATTATGTCATTATAAGTTTGTCAAAACAATAATGTCAAGTGTGTTAAAAAATGATTTCATTTATTTTTTTAGCCAATTTTTTGGGAAAAAAATGTAGCTGTTTTTATGACTTATATGTAATTGCAAATGAAATTGGGGACATGCAAATTTTTAAATTTGTTACAGTTTTTGAAATATTTTGGAATTTTGAAAAAAGTTTGTATTTTTGATTTTGTAATAATTTCTGCAATATTTTTAGAATTTCGGAAAAAGTTTTAATTTTTGATTTTGTAAGAATTTTGGAATACTTTTAGAATTTTGAAAAATTTTTAATTTTTGATTTTATTATAATTTTTGGAATTTTGAAAAAAATTTCAATTTCTGATTTTGTAATAATTTTTGCAATATTTTTAGAATTTTGGAAAAAGTTTGAATTTTGAAGAATTTTTGGAATTTTATTGGAATTTAGAAAAAGTTTAAAAATTTGATTTTATTCTAATTTTTGGAATATTTTTGGAATTTTGAAAAAAAGTTTCAAATTTTGATTTTGTTATAATTTTTGCAATATTTTTAGAATTTTGAAGAAAATAGAGCATTTGAATTTTATATCTATTTTTAGAATTCGGAAAAAAGTTTCAATTTTTGATTTTGTAAGAATTTTTGGAATACTTTTAGGATTTTGAAAAATTTTTAATTTTTGGTTTTATTATAATTTTTGGAATTTTGAAAAAAGTTTGAATTTTTGATTTTGTAATAATTTTTGCAATATTTATAGAATTTGGAAAAGTTTGAATTTTTAAGAATTTTTGGAATATTACTGGAATTTAGAAAAAGTTTAAATATTTGATTTTATTCTAATTTTTAGAATATTTTTGGAATTTTGAAAAAAGTTTGATTTTATTTAATTTTTAAAATATTTTTGGAATTTTGAAAGAAATATGAATTTGTGATTTTGTAATATTTTCTCGAAACGCTAAATGGAGAGGTTTTTGAGCAGTTTGCTGAGTGAATCATCTTTTCACTAAATTATGTTAATTTATGATCTGTTATAATTTTCCGGCAACGTATTGATGTTTCGTGTTAGTTTTGTAATAAATTTCTAAACAGAGATAAAAACATACTTGTACTTTAACAAAGAGTTATATTTGATATACATCGCTGACCAAAACTAAAAACCATGTCCTCATAAAAGTTTTTTGCCGAAAACTATATCAAAATCCTTAACCCAGACCGAAGTCTTGATATCTCAGAGCTCGAGATTTCAGCCCCTCCATATTTTAACGTGTGAATTAACAATAAAAAATTAAAAGAGAAAAATTCAATAGTGGAAAGAAAAATAGTATTTGCGAAAGTTAAGGTTTTTTAAAGTTATCCGATAAAAATTATAATACAATTTTCTTTATAATGGTTTTAATACAAAAATATGGAGGAGCTGAAATCTCACAGCTCTGAGATATTAAGACTTCGGTCTGGGTTAAGGATTTTGATATAGTTTTCGACAAAAAAACTTTTATAAGGACAGGGCTTTTAGTTTTGGGCAGCGATGTATATCAAACATAACTCTTTGTTAAAGTCAAGTATTTTTATCTCTGTTTAAAAATTTATTACAAAACTAACACGAAACATCAATACCTTGCCGGAAAATTATAACAGGTCATAAATTAACATAATTTAGTGTAAAGATGATACACTCAGCAAACTACTCAAAAACCTTTCCATTTAGCGTTTCGAGAAAATATTACAAAATCACAAATTCATATTTCTTTCAAAATTCCAAAAATATTTTAAAAATTAGATAAAATCAAACTCTTTTCATAATTCAAAAAATATTCCAAAAATTAGAATAAAATCAAATATTTAAACATTTTCTAAATTCCGATAATATTCCAAAATTCTAAAAAATTTAAACTTTTCCAAAATTCTAAAAATATTGCAAAAATTATTACAAAATCAACAATTAAAACTTTTTTCAAAATTTCAAAAATTATAATAAAATCAAAAACTTACAATGTTTCAAAATTCTAAAAATATTCCAAAAAATCTTACAAAATCAAAAAATGAATTTTTTTCAAAATTATAAATATAAATATATATAAAATTCAAAAATTCTATTCTTTTTAAAAATTCTAAACATATTGCAAAAATTATAACAAAATCAAATATTGAAACTTTTTTCAAAATTCCAAAAATATTCCAAAAATTAGAATGAATCAAATATTTAAACTTTTTCTAAATTCCAATAATAATCCAAAAATTCTTCAAAATTCATACTTTTTCCAAAATTCTAAAAGTAATGCAAAAAATATTACAAACTCAAAAATTGAAATTTTTTTTCAAAATTCCAAAAATTATAATAAAATCAAAACTTTAAAATTTTTCAAAATTCTAAAAATATTCCGAAAATTCTTACAAAATCAAAAATTAAAACTTTTTCCGAAATTCTAAATATATTGCAAAAATTATTACAAAATCAAAAATACAAACTTTTTCAAAATTCCAAAATATTTCAAAAACTATAACAAATTCAAAAATTTCCATGTCCAATTTCATTTGCAATTACATTTACGTCATAAAAACAGCTACATTTTTTTCCCAAAAAATTGGCTAAAAAATAAATGAAATCATTTTTTGACACACTTGACATTATTTTTTTGACAAACTTATAATGCCATAATTCTCTATAATAATAATAAAATTTCATGTCATACAAACTATTAATTTTATTTTTTTCCAAAAAATTGGGTAAAAAATAAATAAAAACCTTTCTTTTGACACACTTAACAACATTTTTTTGACAAACTTATAATGCCATAATACTCAATAATAATAATAAAGTTTCATTTCAAACAAACAATTTTATTTTTTTCCGAAAAATTGAGTAAAAAAATAAATAAAAATCTTTCTTTTGACACACTTGACAACATTTTTTTGACAAACTTATAATGCAATAATCTAGTTTTTGATCTTACATACCAATTCCGACCATCAAGATTTCCCCAAATTTAATGTTCCTACTCGTAATCACTTAAAATGAACGTTTTTTAAGCCAAAAATATGAAAATTTGCTATTTTTGACAAACATAATGATTTTTTTGACACACTTCCGGTACAGTTATCAAACACAGCGCCCTTTCGGACCTGTCCCTTGAGTGTACCTATTTTTAGAAAAAAAATTTTTTGAAATCCCTCCAGCGGTTTTCCCTGCAGCGTAGGTAATGACGGCGGCCGGTCGGCAGACGGACATACATTCAGATCGAAGTAATTTAGAAAATAAAACCGCATTATTTTCTTATGTGTTTTACATTATGTGACAAAATCCATACAGAAGTGCTTGTGTTTTGTATGGAGAAAGAAAGAATGTTCAAAGTGATGTCAGGTGGCATTCGTCACTTCGGTGATGAGTTGTTTAATTTCACTGATGTTTGATAAAAGATATTACACTCACATGAGGAGGTAAATACAATTTTTAAAAATATGGAGGGGCTGAAATCTCACAGGTCTGAGATATCAAGACTTCGGTCTGGGTTAAGGATTTTGATATAGTTTTCGGCAAAAAACTTTTATGAGGACATGGTTTTTAGTTTTGGGCAGCGATGTATATCAAACATAACTCTTTGTTAAAGTACAAGTATTTTTTTATCTCTGTTTAGAAATTTATTACAAAACTAACACGAAACATCAATACGTGGCCGGAAAATTATAATCAAAATTCCAAAAATATTGTCAAAATCAAACTTTTTCAAAATTCCAAAAATTAGAATAAAATCAAATCTTTAAATTTTTTCTAAATTCCAATAATATATCAAAAATTCTTAAAAATTCAAACATTTTCCAAAATTCTAAAAATATTGCTAAAATTATTACAAAATCAAAAAATATTGTAAAAATTAAATAAAATTAAAAATTCAAAATTTTTTAAAATTCTAAAAATATTCCAAAATTATTACAAAATCAAAGATTAAAACCTTTTTCAAAAATTCTAAAAATATTGCAATAATTATAACAATATCAAAAATTGAAACTTTTTTCAAAATTCCAAAAATTATAATAAAATCTAAAATTTAAGATTTTTCAAAATTCTAAAAATATTCCAAAAATTCTTACAAAATCGAAAATTGAAACTTTTTTCAAAAATTCTAAAGTTATATATAAAAGAATTCATTTTTTTTTTCCAAAATTTTAAAAATATTGCAAAAATTATAACAAAAACAATTTTCCAAAATTTTAAAAATATTGCAAAAATTATTACAAAATCAAAAATACAAACTTTTTCAAAATTGCAAAAATAAAACTAACAAATTCAAAAATTTCTATGTCCAATTTCATTTCAATTTAATTTACGTCATAAAAACAGCTACATTTTTTTTCCAAAAAATTGGCTAAAAAAATAAATGAAACCATTTTTTGACACGCTTGACATTATTTTTTTGACAAACTTATCATGCCATAATTTTCAATAATAATAATAAAATTCAAACAAATAATTAATTTTATTTTTTTCCAAAAAATTGGGTAAAAAATCTTTCTTTTGACACACTTGACAACATTTTTTTGTCAAACTTATAAAACAATAATCTAGATTTTGGTCTCACATACCAATCCCGACCATCAAGATTTCTCCAATTCCAATGCTCCTACTCGTAATCACTTAAAATGAACGTTTTTTAAGCCAAAAATATGCAAATTTCCTTGTTTTGACACACTTAATGAGTTTTTTGACACACTTCCGGTACAGTTATCGAACACAGCGTCCTTTCGGACCTATCCCTTGAGTATACCTATTTTTAGAAAAAAAAAAATTTTGAAATCCCTCCAGTGGTTTTCCCTGCAGCGTAGGTAATGACGGCCGGCCGGCCGACAGACAGACATACATTTTTTTTGCCTTTTTAGAATCAGTAGGTCCTAAAACGTCGAGAAATGCCAAAAAAAGTGGGGGCAAGAATTTCACTTTTGGCTCATGAATGTAATACTTAGGCCTTTCAAACCGAAGTAAAAATTGGACCAACATTGGGAAGAAAAGATGAGTATATATTTTCATTGTTAAATTTATTTTCATTTTGTTACAGTTTACTGTACTAATAATTGTTTTGGTGGTTGAGGCACAAGCCAATTATTTTATTATTTTTCTTGTTCTTGTTTTTTTTCAAATGGCAGTGGTGTTGCTTGATTCTTTTCTTGGTAGTGACACCCGTGTTTGAGTGACTTTTGCCAGTTTGAAGTTATCTTAAATGTAAATTCGTCACGAGCGCAATGCATTCCACAATGGAATGTCCGGGTTAAACATAATTCGTCAGGTGGGTGAGTAGGGCTGGTAGTCCATCTCCTCATTACGTTTTTGTTTATATCGCTCACCAACTAAGACACTCTGACTGCCTAACAACCCCACGGCCCCAAATGACTGAGCAAAGTCGATTGGGCAATTTCGGAGTTCAGTCAGAGAGACAATTCTCTAGCATTAGCCTGTGCAATCTCTTCTCTCATCTTGGGGATTAGGTTGCACTGCTAATCGTTACAACTATTGATAATGAATGAAATAATGTTTCGATTCGATTTTAATAAAATGTTTGTATATGATCTGGTTTAACACAAAATGAAATTGATGGAAGTTTAGCCTCGCCAAGCCAAAGAGTTGATCAGTTTTCGAGCAACGCCGAGTCAAGTGGTGAGAGATCTATCGAATACCTGTTTATTTTAAAATTCATGTTCATATATTGTTATACCTGTTTTTATACTACAACCATAGTTCATTTAGAAATTTTGATGTAACTTTGGGAGACAATTTCGGAGTTCGTAGTAGAAGAGAAACTGATTAGTTTTTGAGCGAAATTAAATCAGGTGGTAGGAATTTTTGACTTCAATTACTTCGAATCAGAATATTCGATTTTGAGGAATCGTAATAAGGATATGAGGGTGTGCACAGTGTTCAATAATCCTGCGTACAGACTGTTACAGGTGGTTTTTCACGTGAAGTTAATTTTTTTTACAATTGTTTTATAACTGTCCACTGTAGAGTTGATAAAAAGCGATTTTTATGACACATCAAATTATAAAAGTTCGAATTTTAATTTCACAAAGTGCAATTTTTTGTATGTACTACCTCCTCCCCAAGGTTCTGAGCTTGAATCACAGACATTTTGGAAAAAATCACAGAGACAGGAAGTTTGGTAAATTTTTAACAAAAAATATAGTGAAGTGTCAAATAATTGCTTATCGTTTTTTTCTCATACTATTTTTATTCAAGTCTGCTCACAATGATATTTTTTTTTTCGACGGCTGTTTCATTTTGTGATTTTGTTGATTCATGAAAATTGTTTATTGCATATACTTCCTCCTCTTCAAGGTTCTGAGCTTGAATGACAGACATTTTGGAAAAAATCAGAGACAGGAAGTTTGGTAAATTTTTAACAAAAAATATAGTGAAGTGTCAAATAATTGCTTATCGTTTTTTTCTCATATTATTTTTTAGTCAAGTCTGCTCACAATGATATTTCTTTTTTTTCGACGGCTGTCTCTCTTTGTGATTTTGTTGATTCATCAAAATTGTTTATATATTTACTTCGAAATTTGTTTTTTGTAGTTAGTTGGTGAATACTAAGGAAAACCAAGCTTTAATAATTTTGTTAGTCAGATTATAGTAAAGTGAAACTTTTTAGTTAATTTAGTAAAATTATACATAGAAACTTCCAGTTATTTGGAAAACTAGAAAAAAAATTATTAATTGTTTGTTTTGTGATCAATTGTATATGCATTCTAAAAAAAACAAAAATATTAAAATCGTGTAAGCTTAAAATCTAAAACTATAATCGGTATGTGTTTGGATAAATAAAATAATTTATAGGACTTTATAATGTTTCTTTTTTGTTTAAAATATCGATTTTATTAAAATTTAAAACAAAAAGAAAAGTGTAGCAGTTCTACTGCTAGCCTTACTCCGTGCTGCAGCGTTAAACGTTGTATTTTCATCTTTAAACCAATTTCCAAAAACATATGATTTTTATAAGCTTACGGTAGGCAGCGTTGTTTGTTTGGGGGATGTAATTATAAAACCAAAGTCCCACAATCCTCCCCCTTTCGATAAAAAAATATAAAACAATTTTTATATACGAAAAAAATATATACAATATACATATATAGTAATATATAAAGTTAAATTCTGCACATCATTTCCATCTCATCTTCCAATTACATATAATGAAGTGCACCCGCTTTGTAGCTACTCGATGCTCAGTTCTCAACACAAACAAATTTGCATCCTTCTAATTCTTTAGGAATATAAATACTGTCTTGAGGACCTTTCAGAGTTTCTATGGGTATAAGGCAGCACATCGTCTGCTTTAAAATGTGTGAGATGTGCTGATCGACCAAGACTCTAGCTACAGTCGTTACTCGCATATCAACAATCGGAATTGCTTCTGGTCATCTAGTAAAACGGTCGACAGTTTTTAATATATATTCATATCCATAAGATGGAGGTCGGCACCCCACGATATCCCCATGGATATGATCAAACCGACCGCTTGGAATGTCATACCTACCAAATTCGGTTCGTGTATGACGGTTGATTTTGGATCGTTGGCATACCAGGCATGTTTTAGACCAAAAACCAACGTCGATATTCATAGATGGCCCACAAAAATTAACTTCCGTGAAGCACGAACTCCTGGGTGGGACAAATTATGTAAATTATTACGTTCCTTTTTCTTGATATATTTCTAATATCAGTCGTAAACTGCGCCACAAAGTGAAAATGACGAGCTTATCTAGGACTAGGTTCCGTCTTGGATGTAATACCAGTAGTTAGAGATTTGTGGTCAGTGGACACAGTGAACTTACGACCCTCGATGAAATATCGAAAATGTTTGATCGCAGCAAATATTGCTAAAAATTCACGATCAAAAGAGAATATTTGGATTTGGCAAGCGAAAGCTTGCGAGAGAAAAATGACAATGACTGCGAACATTTATCTGCATACCGTTGTAGTACTACTCCTATTGCAGTACCTGAAGCATCCGTTTTTAAACAGAAAAAAGAGTTCTGTTGGGGATGTGCCAGAAGTGTTGTATGCTCCAGTGCTTTTTGACAATGTCAATAACTGCACTACATTCAACAGGCCAAAAAAATTTTACTTTCTTGCCTTGTTTTATAAGGGCTGCGACGTGGGTGTGAACTTGTGCTAATAATTCTGCCAGTTTTGATATAAACCTATGATAATAATTAACCATACCCACAAGCCGCTGAGTCTGTTGGACGAATGCTGGCTGAGAAAATTGTCTAATAGCCAGGATTCGATCCTTAGATGATAATATGCCATCTTCCGAAATCTCATGACTTAGAAAATTTAGGGTAGGAACACCAAAAACGCATTTAGACAAGTTGATATTATAATATCAAAATCAGTAAGCTTTTTGAAAAGAATGTGTAAATGTTTCTGGTGTTCATCTGCATTTTTACTGGCCACCAAAGTATCGTCAATGTACACGAACATAAAACCCAGCCCTTTAGTAACTCAGGCTCCAGCCGACGTGGTTTAGAAAAAGAAAGGCGTCCTTCAGTCATTGTGATTATTCGACGTTTTACTGGGCCGTCATAATATCTGGGCTCCATTGTAAGAAGCGGGGAAACTGTCTCGGTGTCAGCGTTTTATCATTCGATAAAATAGTTTTCACAGTAAGTGATGTTCTTTCATCAAGCAAGCGCTTACGCTTGAGATCGCTAATAATGCCGAATTTTGAAAGAAAGGTAAGTCTATTCTAGGTTTGTTGACTGACGCAACGACAAATGGATGTCGTAATTCACGACGGAACCATTAGCGTCAGTAAGGACTAAATGTTCGTCTGGTGGAGTTGTGATAGTGACATCGCTTTTCACAACGTTTAGCTCGCTGTTCATAATGTTTATGCCACCAACAAATGTAGCTAGCGGTAGGAATAGACGGATTGAATGATCTACGAGTACTTCGTCGACTTGACGAGCTTCGATCCTGTCTGTATGAACTATCCTTGTGACCACGTTCAAAGCGGTCTCAGTGGGCCCGTAGTTCGGATTTTAATTTGGTTAAGTTTTTAACCAAGGTATTATAACATCATTTTGTACACGTGACTTTGAAGCTCTGTTTGTTGATGCATGATTCTGGTCAACGTTGGCACAGAATTAAACTTCTGGGGGACGTTTTGGGTCCCAAAGTTTGTCCGCAAGACTAAGACGTTTTTGAAGCTGGTCTTCCTCGAAAGCGATCACAATATCTTTAATGTGTATCAGAAGACGTGTTATCCAGAAGTTGTATAACAGAGCCCCTGTCTCCGCTGGGGAAGATCCGGCCTTTTGTTCCAGCCGGCGATAGAATCTGGAGGGAGAATCATTTCTCATGTCTATCTTAGAAATTAGTCCCTGAGTTCGTTTAGACTCAGTCTCTATTGTGTGGCTGAAAACTGTGTTTTTTATAGCGTCATACTTATCATTCTGGGAAGGGTTCGTTATTAGGTCCCTAGCCAGTACAATTATGCTTCGCGAAAGCGCGACGACGACTTTAAAGTCAGTGTCAGAGTCCTTATTCTTTCTCTTTGCTTGGCTAATCTATTTACACAGTCTCCTTTGCGTGCATATCTGATCATTTGTGCTGAACGGGGAGAAATTACTTCTCGGACACACATACCTGAAGCTCGTAGGAATAAAAACTCTTAAAAACTATTACATTTCTGCACTTAATATAGGAAACACTGCAATTCTTATAACAATTTTGCAGTGCACAGTTTTGAATGATTGTCCAAAAAGTGCAATTTTTTGTATTTTATTCGTCAACGACTGACATATTTTTAATTGGAAATGACACGAGTTAATCAAAATTTGACTCGGCTATGCAAGCGCAGTCAGAACATTTGAACATTCTGCGTAAGCTGTTGAATTTGGAACTCAAGTATATCGGTCCGATTTTTTTGCCAGAGAGGACATGCAAAAAAATTATCGATTTAAACATTTTCAATTTTCATCACTTGAAAAAATCCTGACCACATTCCGAATTATCTTAGAATTTGAAGCACCTGGTAAAATTGAGTGAATTTGTAGCTGAAGTTTTTGATTTTTTGAGTGATTTTTTGAATTGATAATTTTTACTCCACCTAAAAGAGTAATCTTCGATGGATTAATATTTGAGACATTTTTAAAATTTGACCATAATTAAAATATCCGGGTGAAGCTTAATACAGTGGACATACAAATTTACAATATATTCACCACCTCCAAAATGAACACCTTGGATGGCTCGAAAAAAGGAATCTCGACCCATTTTTAAAATGTATTACCATCACTTGGCAGTGGGGAACAATAAGTTAAATTGGAGTTTTGCGTATAGTGAACATGTAAACGTTGTTCTTGTTTTGGATGTTTTCTCTGTCATGAACACCAAATTTATAAAAACTTCACCAAACCGTTGTGAGCAGAAAGCAACTCAGAAAACAGTATGAGAAAAGAATTAGTCCAAAACGTTTTAAAAAAAACGTTTTAAACGTTTTTTTCTAGTCGATTTGTAAGATTAAACGCAATGCGTTGAATACGGAATATTACTGCGCTTGTCAAAGTAAAGTGCTTTTGTAAGTGTAAATTGCGTTGCAAGTTGCACACGAATACAAAACGAATTCGGTCAATAAATTCCTTAAATTATGAATTAAAATTAATTTTTTAGTAGAACGTGTTTCGAATTGGTAAATTTTATCAATCTCAAAATGCAATTTTTAATGGGGAAATCCGTTAGCTGTGGAATATGAGTTTGTTTTTGATTCCATCTCAAAGAGCAATTCTGGATGAGACCAGAATCGTTTAGACATTTGTTGCTTTTGGTACAATTTATTGAATATATAACAATGGGATCCTTTTGGCTTGGCTAGGGCTACGTGTAGTAGATAAACACGCTAAAAGCTACTTGTATTTTAATAATTTTACTGTTGCTACACGAACAATTATACTAGTTGCGGTTTCAAATTTTGCCTAGTATTTTATGCTCTGGCCAGTAAGGTTTATAATTTAGAATAGCTATGAGCTCATCGCCCATATCGAAGTAAATTGGATTAATTCAGTATGATAACCGATTTGGCTCAAGATTGGTATTTAAGTATACAAGTACCTGTATGAAAAGAAAATAATTATGTTTGGGTGTGAAAAGAAAAACAAAATGGCAGCGAATAAGATGGGAAGAATCTCTCAAAGCAGCTTTTTTTTGATTTAATAGCTGTTAACACTATTGGCGAATATTGATGAAATTAAGTATACATGGCTTATGCCACTAGTTGGATCATATTTTATTTTTATTTCCTAAAGCTTGTCATGGAATACTAGCATTAATGTCATATTTTATTATATGATGGGATTTGTTATCCATTCGTAAAAAATAAAAATTTGGAGTGTGTAATTTATTTTGTTTTTGAATTCGTTTTCAATGTGAAAAAGTTCATTGAATATTTTAGCATCAATTTATTATTCGATCTCCATTTTGATTGTCTGTGTTGTCAGACAGTGTTTTCTGTGTTGTTTTTCACAGAATTATTTAAAATCTTTTATTTTGTTCTTCCAACTGTTAAGAGCGCGCCTATTAAGTAATAGATTAACTACACTATTGATAGCTAAATGTCACAAATTTGCAATTTAATTCAATTTTCGACATAACAATAACAAAAATTTACATTATCTGATGAAAATAATCATTCCACAGGAACCGGTTCGAAAATTTGTTTTTTGAAGTATGTATTAGATAATTAATAAATGTTCAAATTCTACTCAAAAACTCTAAGTTTATTGGTCTTAAATCAAGGAGATGTCACATCTCCTTCAAACATACTTTCGAAACAGCTTTTATGCTCCATTTAACGAATTGATCAAAATACTCTCTGGAGTAATGTGCTTCTAGATATTTTTCTAGCATCACTTTAATAACTTCTTTAATTTTGAAAGAATTACCGTTTTGAAAACAATCTGTGTTAGTTTGCAAACAGTATCCAAAGTACTATTAACGAAGATATATCTGACCGATGATATAAACTATCACTAGATCCCTATCACTACTTTCCAATGAAAACAATTTATGTGCATATTATTTCTGTCTAATCAATCATTTCTGTATAAACACTTTTTATTGGATTCATCGATTTTCAATGATTTAAAGTTCGTACACTTTAATTGATATTATTAACATCTTCCTGACTAACAATTATTAAGATCAACAATATTTTGATAGATTGACATGAATGTCTTATATGAAAAATAATTCTTTTTTTAATTCATAAAAAAAATTAAATAAAAAAACATCAAACAAAATAATAAAACACTTTAACACAACAAATTCAATCAACCCAAAATCAAATAAAAAAAAATTATTTCAAAAGAAAATTAATGAAAAACCCAAATACTATAAAGACAAAGAAAAAAAAACTAAGCCAAACACAGTAAAAATGTGAACATTTTCACCAAAATATTAAAACGAAAAAAAAAATAAGTAAATTAAATCTGTAAACAATTTATCTAAAAATAAAATATATAAACATCTTATCTTAATTTAATAAAGAAAAATATATATATTTATATTTTAAAATCAATTTCTTAGTATAAATATATTAAATTTTATTTTTTCTTCGTTCTTACCTTACGCGCTTCCCTTCCTTCTTATTGTTGAAGTAATTCTTGTTTTTTTTTCTTTTATTTCAATTTTTCTGTTATTATTTATTTTTTCAATTATGAAACTTTGGTTTTATTATTTTAATTTCATTTCAATTATTTATTTAATAATATTTTCCTGGCAATGATACAATAAATGGTGGCACTTTTTTTTAATTTTAAATTATATAATATTGATGTTAGGTGTTAATCGATGCACGGATTATCGATTATGAAAAAGATGTGCGAATTGATTATTAGAATGACGATGACATATATATTGAGATATTTTAAAATATATGTTCAATGGTGATGAATGAATTAAGGGATTACCTTAACGATGAATCTCTATAGCACTGTATGTGGTCTTGTTTAGATTCAATTATAATAAATTTACAAGCTTTAAATATTTAGACATAATTCTATCAACAGTAACTGTTTACAGGGCATTTAGTTTTCATTTTCAACAACATTGTAATAAAGGTGAGTCACCGAAAATATATAGATTAAGTCATCAATTTCTATCGATAAAAACCAGAACTGGGACTGTTACATCTAGAAAAGTGAAACAAAAAAATAAGAGTTGAAGTTTCAAATAATAAGAACAAATATGAACTCCAGAGTAAAAATAGCACCAAATATCAATGACGAAAATGAATAGTCAAAATTGCTGTCCACAGTCATTAAGGGGGTATTCCAGTTTAGAAATTTTATTTTGCATAATATCTTCAACGTTTAGACCTTTAAGAATTTTTCAAAATTAGATTTATTTTTGGAGTTACAGCGGCTTTCGTGACGCGACAACTAAACCGGTCGGGCGGAGCGAATCAAACAATGAACGGCAGACGTTGCCCGACCACCTGGGCACCTGTCATCTTGGGCGATTCTTTCATACTCCATACACATCTACCCCTATCTGCCACCCTCTGGGGGTTCCCGTAGAAAAAACTCCAAAAATGAAGGAAAATATTAAAAAATAATTCATAGCTCTCCCTGGGTGACCCCTAGAGGGGACAAATGTATGAATAGGTTCTATTAATTTTTCCTTCAAAAATTTTTTTCCGAGGATACCCACCCTCTATCTGCCTCCCATCTAGAACTCCCCTACAAAAACACCCACCCATATGGCGCCATCGTAATATTGTGAAATATTCAAACTTAACTTAACATTCGATTATAGTTTATGAATTTCAGGTTCAAGTCTCTTCAGAAAATCTTCTTCAGGCAAAATTGTTTTGGGATCGAATACCCAAATGTATCTGATTAGGCACCCGAGCATGCAAATTCAGGGTTCAAAATTGCCATCGAACAAACAAGTGCTGCAAATGCTCTACTTCAACACTATGCATCGATGTATGCCAGCACCCGAAAGTAAAATTATTAAATTACGAGGTAAGTATCGCGACTTGCAAATCAATCTATACAAGGCGGCGCTGCTCATGTTACAAGAGAGGCTGAATTCATCGACAAATTGGATGATTGAGTTGACATCGCGAATGCCGATGCAAAGATTGAAAGGCCACGTGGGCTAAATGGTTGGTACGGACTTGGTCACTTTTGGGATCGGCGAACGACGGACTGAACGCGAATATGCTGAAGAATCAAGATGCAAACGCCAAGCTAGTGATTTTTCAAAAGCTGGTAAGTGTTTGTTATATAGCTGCACGCTAATATGCTTTTAAGTAATTGTAGTTGAAAAAACTTCTTCAACCGAATCGAGTGACGTTATTAACGCTGATGCTCCAACAAGAGGCTCTGTTGAATATATCACCGGACGAATGGTATCTTGTTTTAACAGGTCCAGCATAAGTGACTGTGATACGATACCCACCCACTTTAATAGCCATTGCAGAAGGTATGAGACGCGATCCAAAGAAACTGATGATAAATCGCTCGTCATTACGGAAACGTCGTTATGAAAATCGGAAGAAAGTCGCAGAGTTTACAAAGAAAAACCCACAAGTAACATTAATCATTAATCTAATATATTTGAATATTGATGTCACTTCGAAATTCTTCTTTTCCAGATCGATACAGAGAAATTCTTCGTGGTGCATTAGGATGGAAAAATGCTACCAGATCTCCAAAGCAAAAATAAAGTTGATCCACTTCCAATTATTGTATCGTTTGATGGGAAGAAGCAATTTCTAGGTGGCAGTGGTATTGCAGTAGCTGTGTACAACCAACCGGTTGAGTCGCACATGCTGAGTCGTGTAAAAGGTTTCTCATTCGATACAACAGCGTTCCAACACCAGCAGTTTAACGGGAGCATCACGTGCCGTGAACAAATGGAAATTATCGTATTTTATTTGCCGTGCCGCCATCTTTATGAACTGGTTTTACAGGAAGTATTTGAAATAAAATTCGGCTTTTGCGCCAGGTGTACTTAACTTTGACCAGTTCAAAGACGGATGGGATACAATTAAAATGAAAGCATACACCGACGGCGTAGAAGATCATGAAGTCGCTACGGATTCCAGTCGCAATGCTAATGAAAATACGAGCCTTATTTAACGCTCAATTGAACGAAAACCAACCACGTCGCTATTACGAAGAATTCATCCAGATAATCCTTTTGTTCCTTGGAGAAGATCTCTGCGAATACTCACTTCGCCCGCTCGGACCTATCAACCATGCTCGGCGGATGTGCGTAAGAAATGTAAGGGAGAAAAAAATAATAGGACCTGTTCATACATTTGACCACTCTAGGGGTCACCCTGGGGAAGCTATGAATTATTTTCCTCAAATTTTAGCCAACTTTGGCTCAATTAATTTTTCATGGAACCTTACAAATTTGGTCCCTAGAAGCTACCAATATCTAGAAAACGCACACTAAAACCAGGTTATTTTATCTCCCTCCATAGTTCGATCCTTGGATTTAAAAAAAAAAACAATTCAGAAAGGGAAAAAAGAAGTAAAAGAGAAAATTGCGACATCTTTCTAATGAAGAATTTTTCAATTTTTTGGATTTCAAAACACTACAAGAGCTGAAACCACGCCAACCAGGATTAGCATTTGGTGTCAAGAGTTTGATGTCATCAAAAACCGAATTTAATGTCAGTTTAACATTTTTTCAGGGAAGGTTATGTGATTCCTTCGTAAAGTTGATATCGGTTCTATATACTTCATTGTCTGCCTTTAGTGGACCACAAATGAAACTTAAGGTCTTACTTTTTCATCTGATGCTGAGTCATTTGTTAACTATCGAAAGCTATATAGTTTATGCGATTGCAATCCTGACCGTGTGTGTGTTTGTCTGTCTGTGCTCTATGGACAAGATATCTCAGAAACCACTTGTCATATTGACCCGAAATACACAGGTATATTTGAACAATACATCCATTGACGTTGATTTTTAGATATGCAGGTCAATTTTGACCCAAGATATGGGAATCAAAAGGTAAAAATGTGTGAATGTCTGTCTGTCTGTGGACATTTCTCAGAAACTAATTAACTTTTTGACCTCAAATTTGGTAAACGTATCCAAGACCAATATATGCTATGGCATTGATTTTCAAATCCACGGTCAATTGTGACCCGAGAGTGGTTGTGGAATGAATATCTTAGGAGCTACTTAATCTATTGAGTCCAAATTTGGTACACAGGTATTTTATTCTTAGACCAATATCTCTCATTTTTCCTTTTTTTTCCTTTTTTCGTTTTTTCCCATTTTTTTCTTTTTTTTCTTTTTTTTTCTTTTTTTTCTTTTTTTCTTTTTTTTCTTTTTTTCTTTTTTTCTTTTTTTTCTTTTTTTTTCTTTTTTTTTCTTTTTTTTTTCTTTTTTTTTTCTTTTTTTTTCTTTTTTTTTCTTTTTTTTTCTTTTTTTTTCTTTTTTTTCTTTTTTTTCTTTTTTTTCCGTCTTTTTTTCCTTTTTTCTTTTTTTTTCATTTTTTCTTTTTTGTGATATTTTTTATTACATTCAGTAATGGTATTTCACGCAGCTTTCGAAAGTTTTGTATCTCGGGTTTACACCATTCTAGTTAATGTTCCAATCCTTCCCAGAAACCAACTTGGCGACCTTGCCATATTATCTTGGCTCTGACTTGACTGTTCTATTATTGCTCGTGATACTTGTGAGAACGAACATTTATACTAATGAAACCAAAACTAAAATTAAAAATGACTCAAAAAGGTAGAAAGCGGATTAAAACGCTGAAAGAAAAGACAGACAAGCAATGCTTGTAGAATCAGGTGACCTCTTCAGATTGTTTAGTGTGAGGAACCAAATACAAAGACCTTGCTTTTGTCGTGCGGGAGCAAAGTAGCTCCGGTGGTATATGTCATGCCAATAAACAGGGTAATAGAGCGCAAGGGCATTGTGGTCATCGTTCCAACAAATAGGCCAGATAGAAATGCTGGAAAATACAGAGACGAGTTCTTAGTTTTGTTGGAAGTGGGAAGGCCCGAAAAACAATTTACTAAAACGTTACATTTACAAAAACGTTACTTGGAGGCCCGAAAAACCATTTATCTAAATGAGACCTACACCCCCTCTCCGCCTAACTAACGAGCCCTAATTACACAAGTGTAATAAAGACGGTATTTTTTCGAACGACTATCCACAGACCATATGGATTGCAGAGCTAGAGATAGTTGAGGCAGCAGTGGTGAATCATTCAAAATGTTTAATGAATGTCAGGCTAGAACGCGACGATAAGCAATTAGTTGACGAATTCGGGGTAGTACTCCACACTGTGTAAGTAGATGTACTTTCGCTTGAGACAAGAATCGGAAATAATATTCGAACACCCCCCATAATATGTCCATCTTCTTGAGAAGTACTTTGTATACGGACAAGAAATCTCTCGCACTACTAGAAGCACAAAACTCTAGAATGAATGAAAAGAAATGAATGGTCTGTGGATTTTAGAAGACGGGTCAAAGGTACAGGGATATCGGTAGACCCTCAGTAGCATTTCAATAAATTACTCGTGCATGGGTTAAAAAAGGTCACGGCAGTAGAGGCGGAAGGGAAAAAATGGTCGAGATTCCAGAAAAATCACCTGCATTGCCAACACCACCCCAAGTGAGAACTGAAACCATAATGACATACGTTTCGACAAAGAAAATGTTTACAGGAGAAGAAAGAAGAAATGGTTTTTAATCGGATGTGAGGCAAATGGGAATGGGATGCGAATTTTACATGGGTTTGAACAGACACAAACTAGAGATGCAAGTTTCTGTTAGAAAAAATATAATCAAAGAGAGTTTAACGTTGGAATCTTTCAGAAAAGGACGCTTTCCTTGTCAGATCACATAGCTATTCTGCCGGACTAAACAGTACGAACGAGGAATTATCCTTTGTAAGCGAAAAAGTAATTGCTCTGTTTAAATGAGGCATTCCCAATCGAACGAACTTGGGTGAGAATTGAAGCCAAGCGGCACAGCTTAGCATGGTCAAGCGGGTGCTTGATCGCTAGTACGGAACTCAGGATATCGGGCGTTCTCTAGTTTCAATATGGCCTTACCACAGCACCCGGCACCAGGCTGTACCGTACTTTTTTTACTCCCTAATTTTCACTCAACCACTGTATGGATAATTGTTTACTTAAAACTAAAGATGAGAGCGATGCCTCTCTAAACGCATCACCAAACCCATTAAATGCAAACTCGAGTTCGCCGGACTGATTTATCAGCACATTTTCATTCCGGCAACCCAAGTTTTAAGGTCGACGATAGTAAACCTATCTCATCAAGCTCTAAGGATAGGTCAGAAAAGACTTACCATGAGTCAACTACAAAAGAGTTCTCTGCCACGTCAGACCTGGAGGAAGAAGATCATCAGTTCACTTACGACGATTCTAATTCCGCTCCTGAATCGGAAATCGGATACACACCGTAAGGTAGCATATTTACGTGTCCAATATAGTCGGATTAAGTGACCCGGAACCGGATGTCCCTCGATCCGTCAATCAGCCCCAATACATTATTTCCAAAAACAGGAAACGCAAGAGGGCACTAACAAATAAAGACCTCTCTGAAGAAGAGGAGGCCATAGAGGTCTGTGACCTGCCCAAATCCTTTAACCTGGTTACCCTGGTTTGGTTCATGCTTATAACTCTGCCGATAATACGTTCGCGCAGGGGGTTGCAAATGCAGTACCGAGGATAATGTTCGGGTAGATACGGGTTGGCACGCTAAAAAAGGACGAATTACCTCGTCCTTCTATAGCTTACCTTCCAGACAGCACCATGAGTTAGAGTTTAGGCCGAGATCATGGACCATCCTGAAGCACACTGTTGAGAAGTATCTCGCGATGTTGGTGTTCATTTCTGGCCTTACATCGGAGAAACATCTTAAAAGTTGCGAATTGAGGTTAAACTGGATGTTCGGTGCGATTCATGCAAGAGTCGCAAAGTTCAAAAAGACAAACCAGAGTTCTGCCGAAAATGTTTCAGCAATTGGGGCTACTGCTTCGGGGGTTTCAGTTGCAAGTGAAGGACCATCCACATCTGCTGCTGTAAGAAGCGATTCTAGCTCGGTGTCTGCTAACCTGCAAACAACGAGACCCAAATTCGCCTCAATCAGAGAAAAACACTGACGTGTCAACACACCAACCTAACCCCGAACGAGCGAACTTTGCATGATCTACTGAAGATCTCCGCCGGAACACCATAGCCAATTGGTGGAAAAATTGCCTAGAATAAGTGGCGTTAACCGAATTAACCTGCACAGGTCAGTAATGGCCTCAGCTACTTTGAATCGCTTTATCCAACTAACACCGAGCATCCGAGCAACACCAACCGGAGAGAACTCTCCGTTTTAGGAACCCTAGGAAGACCGATTGGGATCGCTTTAAAGTACATCTTTGGGATAATATAGGCGATTGTGACAGAATCATCTCCATAATGGAGCTCGACTATGCAGCAAACTACCTGCAGGACGTTAAATATCACTAAAGCATACCACCACAATTCTCCAATTGCCAAGTTCAAAAGGACCAGATGTGCCTTGGTGAAAGGAATGAAGACCTGGACGGAGTAATAATCGGCTTTTACTAACTACTACAAAGAACTCAGACGATCAAAAAGGGATAGTTGGAGAGAGCTATGCGAAACCATTGAATCTAACAGCTGCAGATCGACTCCAAAAACTGCTTGGGTCTGATCACACAAACCCTCTGGGTTCAATCTGCAGGCTAGACGGTACGACTCTAGAAACATTATTACAGGATCCTGAAACGAAGAAGTTTCTGACCAACTAGCCTACAGAATATCGCCAACAGAGGTGACGAAATATTCTTGATCTTCCTGCAAAGAGGTTTAACTACTATTATCCCATACCTCGACCGTCTGTTTATAGCAAGTTTTAGCCTTGCGTACATTCCTCAGATATGAAAAGAAGAGTAGTATTCATACCCAAGAAAGGAAAGAAAACGAACGAAGCCAAATCATACAGGCCAATAAGACTAACATCTTTTCTTCTAAAAACGATGGAAAAGGTGCTGCACTACTACATTCGGCATGTATGCCTTAAGCAAAACCCTCTCAACTCATGCCAACATGCATGCCTATTGCTGAAATGGCCACTAAGAAAAATTTGAACACGCACATTTTGGAGTGGATCATCAACATGCTACACAGTTTGAAAATTACAACTACTCTAGGAAACACATCGGTAACGCTCAGTTACTCGGAGGATTACTCTAGAGGATGTCTCAGACAGCACTAACCAAAAAAACAGAGACTTGTGCCACAGGTGCTTTTAGAACCATACTCCTCCTACTTCCTCTATTGCACCTATACATCAGATCTGTAGCAGCATCTAGTGCTCACAGACTGCAGTCGAAACACTCAAACCTGGTATCCTAGCCGGTCAATAGTCCTCTCGGAACTGCAGAACAAAGTGGAGACCTACCACATTTCGGACTGTATGACAAATATAACTGATATCGATGACAAAACTTCGTAAATTAAAAACAAGACAAAAATTATTCATAGAATACAAGTTCTAGTCCAGATCTTTTAAAAATTTAACTTTTACAATATTATCTTGCATAACAACAGAAAAATCGTTTTTTAATTTGAATAAATCAGTTGATATTATTCAAAACGTTTTAAATTTCAATTTAGAAAAAATATCAAACTAATCTTGTTTAGCATGAAATAATTTTAACCCCAAAAACATATGTTGACCACACGTTTAAAATATTAATTTTAAATCAAGGATTAACATATGGTTAAAAACTTGACATTTAAATCACCTAAATTAGTTATTTCAAGTTATGTTCAATGAAAAATTACAAACCGATTAATTTATTGCATGCAACAATTCGCAAAGAAAACAAATGAAAAAAATGTGGACAACTTTATTGTGAGGAATTCTCAGTTGCAGATTTTTGAGTTCATAGTAAGAATAAGTAGAACTTCCTGTCAACGTTTAACATTTTGTAAAAAGTTTAACATGTATTTAAATTAGCAAACGAGTCAATCAAAAAACTTGTTTCTGGTTTGTTACTTTTCATGATCTAATGTGAGAAATGTTTTAACGTACACCTAATTATCTGCCTGCGGTTGAGAAATCATCCATTCGAACCTTAAGCATTTATTGAAAGGATATCGTGTGGGAAAAAATCAATATGATGTCGCAGTTGATGGCCACCTTAAAATACATATGAAATTTCTTTCCGGTCTTTCCAATTTATAGTGCAATTTATACGGCAATATTTAAAAGCAAATATCATCATTCCTTAATTATGATCGATTTTTCTGGCTTTGGATACAATCCAGATGCAAACCACGTCGTGATATAAGCGAAATATCTGCCGAATACAACCCTTATTTATCAACAATGTCGATTCCACCTAATTCTATGCCTTATGATGATTCACCCGATATTTGTGCAATAATTGGGGGAATAAATCTGAATTTTAATGCTTCATCTAATCGATCGTACATTCCTCAAACTAAGCCTGCGTGTTGGAATTGTTTTAGTGAGGAAAGATTGTGTAATTCCCATTAGCCATAGATTTTGTTTTGCACATCCAACCAGCCAATAATATCATTAAGTCACAGTGTAAGCATTGTTTGCATTCGGGAAGCTCGAGAAGAGGAGTGCTTCCACCCAAGGGGACCCAACCTTCCATCATCCCACCGTCCATACTACTCAGGAAGATCCGGAATTTCTGAACATCCAACAAAAGAACAGGCATCTCAAGTAAATTATTTCAACATTTCGTCCGATTCCAACCCGATCAAAGTACCCAGATATAACGTTTTTGAAAAACAGAAAAAGGGCTGTTGTAAAAATCGAACATTGCGTCTTCGTCGCTCAATTAAATCAATGGTCAGCCGAAACCAATCTCCCAAGTGAAAATCTGGATAATCGTCCTTACGCGAAAGTATTAATAGCTGGAGTACATTATACGGGTCTATTAGATAGCAGCACCAATATAAGTATACTAGAATCTGGTTCTGAACAGTTTTTAGAAAAGGTTGGTATTAAGTGTCGTAACCTTCCATCCTTTGTTACTACTACTAGTGGTGTCTCTGAACGAGTACATGGGCATGTATGTGTTCCGTGTGCTATAAAGGAACGCAAAAGATGATGCGTTTACATATAGTGCCAACTTTAAAGTAATCTTTATATCTTGGTATGGATTTTTGGGACTTATTCGGTTTGGTTCCCATGCAAATAAATGAGATTGATGATAATTCAAAAAACATCAATTCGTCCACCCAACCAACATGAACTTTCTAAGGCTCAAGAAACTCAACTTGCTCTTGTTATTGCCAAGTTCCATTTTCAGCAAAGCTTGGATTAGGACGCACGCAAATTTTATTCCATAAAATTGATGTAGGTCAGGCTGTACCTATAAATCAAAGATATTACGCCGTATCTCCTGCTGTATAAGCAAACATCTACAAAGAACTGGACAAAATGCTTTTTCTTGGTGTGATTGAGGAAAGCCAAAGCTCCTGGAGCTCCCCAGTTTCGTTAGTATGCAAGGCTTCTGGAAAAATTTGTGTTTGTCGCCAAGAAGTTAAACGCCGTGACGCAAACCAAATTTTCAGCAGTAACGATCTCAAAGACGCGTTCTGGGAAATTCAGCTGGAGCAGGAGTCAAAAGATGAGAAAACCTTTACGGTTCCGAGACGTCCTCTTTACCATTTTACCTCTATGCCTTTCGGGTTATGCAATTCTCCACAAACCATGAACAAATTAATGCACAAAGTGATCATGCATCATTTACATGATCGGATATTTGTTTCCTTGGACGACTTGCTAGTGACATCGCCAACTTTTGAAGAGCATTTGTCACTGTTGTTATGGTCAGATTAGCAGCATGTAATAATCTGGCCACATATAGAGAGAAGTAAGTTCGCTCTCAAGAAAGTCCCAAAGGGGAAAGACCCAAATATCTGGGTTATGTGATTGGTGACGATTGTTTACGTGTAGATCCTGCAAAAGTGGAAGCTGTAGCAGAATATCCAACCTCCAAAACCGAAAGTTCGCCGATTTCTCGGTATGACTGGATGGTACCGTCGGTTTATAATTTTTCCACACTGGCGCTTCCGATAAGCGACTAAATGAAAAAAGGAAGCAAAGTGGTATGGAATGAGAAGGCCCAAAAATCTTTCGAGGAACTGAAACTTGCTTTTATCTCGGCACCTGTTTTGGCCAATCCAAATTTTTAGCAGCCATTTTTCGTACAATGCGATGCCGGTATTGCTACATGTCAAAAAAATTAAATTCTGCGCAACGTAAGTATAGTGTAACGGAGCTAGAATGTTTACCGGCAGTGTTAGCTGTGAAAAAATTTCGTGCGTACATTGAAGGTTACCGTTTCACTATAATTACTGACCATGTAAGTTTAAAAAGGTTCATGGACCAGAAAGATCTATTCGGTAGGTTAGCGAGATGGAGACTTAAATTACAGGCATTCGATTTCAATATCGAATATCGCAAGGCAGTCAGAAAGTAGTGCCTGATGCGCATTCCAGAACCCATGTAGACTCCATCACTGTTGACGATGTTGGTGCCCCACTCTTCACATCGATTTGGATTCGGCAGCTTTCAAACACCAAGACTACCTGGACTTGATCGAAACGTTGAAAGATAATTCTAATGGGAAAACCAACTTTCTATTACTAATTGGAAATTAGTAGTTCCAAAATCCTTAACACCAATGTTAATGCAGTCGGCCCATAATCCTCCGTCTGCAGCGCACTTTAACTCTGTGAAAACAGAATTCTAAGACACTAGAAATGAATGTATTCAATTGAATAGAATGAAAAATTGCTTCACTCTATTCAATTGAATACATTCATTTCTAGTGTCTTAGAATTCTAAACTCCATAATGGTTAGATCCATTGCTAAACTCTTAATAAAATCTTGAATTTGTGAAAACATTAGAGATCTTTCAACTACAATTTTATTGGTCGATGTTAAAGAATATGTTTTAGAGTGCGGCATTTGTAAATCTGTCAAAGTAAACTTTTCAACCAGATCTGCCATGGGATCATACTTGACCAATATTCGCAGTGTGCATTAATTAAACCATTGCGCAGGGCAAAGTTGACAAAGTTGGTTGATTCTCTTAAGACTAAAGCATTTAACTTGTCTGGAGTACCCGAAATTGTCTTTTCTGACAACGGAAGATAATTTGAGTCGGTGGCTTTAGCTAATTTATTAAAGCCCTACGGTGTACGACATGATTTCACTAAAAAATTTTCGCCCCAATCAAATGCTTCGGAGCGTGTAAATAGATAAATCCTCTCCACTATCCATGCGAATATCAAGGATAACCACCAAACATAAGATGATCATTACTACACGGATCTGCGTATAAATTGTTACGAGAATTTAACTCGGATGCAGAAAATCAAGTTTCTATAATTCCCAATTCACATCGCCTTAGTTTAGCTTATCTTCGTCAAGTTCGTGAATCAGCAAAATCCGACACGTGGGTTAGAAACTAGAGGCTTTTTACTTAAAAACATTGATTTTTTAAAACCGTTATAAGGCCGCTTGAATACTAATTGGATACTAAAATAATTAATAAATTTAGAATCTTTGGAATCTTTTTATCAATTTCTTTTAAAAATAGATCTCTGCAATTATAGGTTCCAGAGTGAGCAGCTCCAACAAAAAACCTTAAAAAAAATAAAATGCTTTTAAAACAACCGGCACTCTCACGGTCGCATTTGTTGAACCAGATCAAAAAACTTTTTCTAAAAATATGTGTTTTATGAATATCTTGAACAAGTTCGTCAATCAACAAAATCTGACACGTGGTTATGAAACTAGAGGGTTTATACTAGAAAAAAGTTGATTTTTAAAATCCGTTATAACGGCCGTTTGGATGCTAATATTTTTAAAAACTTCAAAAATTTAGAATCTTTGGAACCATTTTAGTCCGTTTCTTTTAAATATGAAATAAAGCTCTGCAGTTAGATGTTTTTGACTTGTCGGATTCAACAAAAAAGTTTGCAACAATCCCCAACAACAACAATTTGCAAAAACCTTATAACAATCAATGAAAAAAAATGAAAAGATTTGAATAGAATAAATTAATTTTTTTTCTTTGAAATAAACTATTAAGATATTTCGCAGTAATTGCATGCAAGTGTATGATATAGAGTAGGTTTGCGGTGTGTTTTTCATATAGTGTCATACATTGTCACCCATATGTTCTGTGGTAGATTTGATATTTGTTTTTTCGTTCGTAACAACGTTCCAAAATTGCATAGAGGTAGTTTTGCTTATATGTAGCTAATTTTCTTTTTAAAATTTGTTTGATATCCATCTACCTATTTCTAGCGGACATCCTGCCGCTTTGACTTTTTTTTGCTTGTTTTGATTACTTTTGTTGTAGCATTAAACAGCCATAGTGTCCACTATTTTTTCGAAACCAAATTCCCTGACTTTCCATGACTTTCCAGACCAAAAATATGAAAACTCCATGACTTTTTTAAAATAAAACTAATAATTTTGTAAACAAAAAAAACTAAAATGTATAAATGTTTTGATTGAGTCGATGTTACATGACATGAGACATGTTTTAATTCCAACAAAGATATACAAAATATTTAAAATTCTGATAAATAATTAATTACATAAAAAACTTAGGGCCGGTTGTACAATTACAGTTCAGCCGAGGTTTAAGCTGAAATTATGCTAAACCTGATATTCTGTTCAGTTACGCGTTGAACAATTGCGGTTTAGTCGCGAGTGTGAGCTTAAGCCAGGGTTCAAGTTGAGCGCCCAATTTTGTTGGTTCAAGTGCGGTTCAAGAAACTAACCTAACTTGTAACCTAACCTAAGCTCCTATCGCTTTACTACTAAGTTCTACTAAGCTTTAGCTAAACTGCTATTGTACAACCGACCCCTAGTTGTAGAACTACATATAGGTTTCCAGAACGATTATTTTAATAGCTTTACTTTCAATCATCATTGTCAAAACTACAAATTTTGGTCCCAGGACGTCAGTCCAAACTTGGTTCAAGTTTGGGCCGTTTGAAAATGTTAGGCCTGGCCCGAACTACAAAATCTGTGGCGCGGGCTTGGCCTAAGTTTGGTCCCTTAGCTCATTCTTACCTGGGTTTCGAATATATCAATTTGAAAAGTGTCTACAGTGCCATTAATTCTTATTCTATTTGTACTACTTGTACTAAATCTTTTGACCTTCCTATCATTGAAAGCCTTGGTTCAAAATGCTTTGCTTCAAACACCACTATTCTGAAAACTCCTGAATAAATACCCCAAACTCAGTCTTCAGGAGTTTATTTGAAAGAATTTGGTTTCAAAATTCAAACCCAAAATTGTCAAAAAAACTTTGAAGGGTGGGTCAATCAACAAAGCTGGACAACATCCAAATTATTATTCCGAGCGAATTATCAAAAGAACTTGCACTCACTTTAAGTAAAATTTTCTACAGATTTTATAAATTAGTATTTTTTTCTTTGTGCTAGAAGTCCAATATCAGTCGATCCACAAAAAAGGAACAAGATGTGATATTTCAAATCATTGATAGACCAACAGCTTTACTCCCAGTCCTATCCAAAATATTCAACTATTCATTCACATGTATCAAAAATTTTTGGAAGACAACCACACAGTCGAAAAATTGCTGCAAATTTTAATACAAGCTTTGCTATATGGGTTATGTAAAGCAGGTTATTATTAAATTGCAAAGCAAATTTTGCATTAAAACTTATTCTAACGCAAAACTACAAATTTTAGTACAACTCTAACAACATAATTTATTTTTTATAAAAATGGTAGGAATTTTAAAACAACTTGCTACGCTAGAAGTTTGAAAACAACTTGCTAATGCAAAGAGCATTACATTTATTTTTAAAGCAAGCTCTGCATTGTTTTATAATGGTGACTTCCGTAGGACCTATATATATTGTGACGATTATGGAAGATGATAGAACACCACAACAATAGAACTTTCAAGAAAATTCTCGTTAGCTCTACAAATATAAAAATCAATAAAAGATAACAATGCAACCAAAGTAAACATTTAATAGGAAGTATTTGTTTTCTTGAATAAGGATTGGTTAACGAAATAAAAATTGGTAAATAAAACAAGAAACAAAACAAAAGAATAGATTTCACACCTAGGTGTCAATATTTGAAGATCGTCTTATTGTTGATAAAGTAAGGAAAAAAAAGGGTGTGTTCTATCTAGAACATCACAGCAGTTTCGAGGCTATTTCATGTAGTATATATAAGAGGTGTTCTTCGAGGATAGAATTAGTATAAAAATTGTTAGCGATACAAAAAGTATAAAAATTGTTAGCGATACAAAAAGTATAAAAATTTAGCAGTGATAAAGGCGAAGTAAAATTAACAGTGTTATAAGTAGAAAGTTAACAAGTATAAAAGAATTATAAGTGGTGAAATATTGTTAGTAGCAGAAGAACTACTAAAAGGGGAATAGTAATAGGAGAAATATTTTTATTGTAAAATCTTGAACGAATAAAATTATAACGTTTAGAAAATCCATTGTGTTTTAAATTTCCTGATTTAGTGATCGAACTAAATAATTGTAACTCGGCAAAGAAACGTTACAACTGGTGTCAGAAGTGAAATTGGGAAATAAGATGGATTTGAATGGATTAAAAGTTCAAGATCTGAAGAGCGAATTGGAGAAAAGGAATCTTTCAACAACGGGAACCAAGAATGAGTTGAAAGAACGATTAATAAAAGCTATGGAAGCAGCTGGATTGGATCCAGAAAAATATCGTTTTGGGCAAGAAGAAGCAGATGAAAATCCAGATGCAGGAAATAGTGAAGATAAAGATGGTGCTGTTGAAGCAACGAGGCAAGTCGTACCAGCAAACAACGACTTTGCACAGTTAATGGCTATGATGGAGCAAATGAGTTTCAACTTGAGAGCGGATGTTAAGGCCAATATGGAACTCATGAGTAATGAAATGAAAAAGTTAGATGTCAACATCAATCAACAGTCTGCAAACATCGCTTCAAGTCGAGAAGAAATTAGCTTGGTTAAAACACACATCGACGAGAAACTTCTACAGATGGCAGCGAATCTACGCATCGAAGTAGAGAAAATTGTGGATGAGAAAGTCGAGAAAGTGCAAAAAGAAGTTGAAGTTCTGGAACAGAAAGTGCAATCGAAAGTAGATGACTTTAAAGAAGAAGTAGAAAAAAGGCTTCTAGATGTTGAAATAATAGCTAAAACATCACATCCGGTTCAACAAATACAGGGCATGAAGTTAAAACCGCCCACATACGATGGTACATCATCGTTTGGAATTTTCAAATTCCAATTTGAAACAGCAGCTGATCAGAACAGTTGGAACGAAACACATCGTGTGGCAGCTTTAATAGTGGCACTGAAGGGTGAAGCAGCAGAAACAATACAATCAGTTCCAGAACAAGATCGAAGGAGCTACAATGAGATCATGAAGGCTTTAGATCGCAAATATGGCAGTGACCACAAACGGGAGATATACAGACTTGAGTTGAAGGGTCGCTACCAGCGAATAGGAGAAAGTCTGCAAGAGTTTTCGTCTGCGATCGAACGTCTGGTACATATGGCACATGGAAATACATCACCAGACTATATGGAAAGAATGAAGATAGATGCGTTCATCGACGGCATAAGAGATCCAGAGACGCGAAAGTCAGCTGTGATGACACCTAAAGCTACATTTGCTGAAACAATAGCTTGTGCATTGACTAGTGAGACAGCACAAGCAATTGTCAAACCAACAATCAAAGTACGCCGTGTAGAAATGGAAGAAGAGGATAGCTTTAGGCCCGAAAGAAGATCCCGAGAATACAACAGTAGAATACGATGTTGGGTATGTGACAAACTTGGTCACATATCTCGAGAATGCAGAGAGGTCAGACGAAAACGGGGAAGATCAACATCACCAATTAGACGGAGATCATCTGAAGAAAAGGCTCAAGCGGGAGAGGATGGTCAAATAGCAGCGGAAGGGTTAAACTAAAACGAGTCAGCTTTAAGGGGCGTAAGCTGGCTCCCACAACCGAATGCCCCATAATCTCCATCCCTATTTCAAGAATCGCTAGGAATGGTGACAGTCTAACGATTGGAGCTGAAATTGATGACAACAACTGTACCATTACACTAGATACTGGAGCAACTCGCACAATAGTTCGTACAGATTTACTAAAAGGGGAATTACAACCAGCAGAAAAATATCGAATACAAACAGCAACAGGGGAAAGTGCAACTATCAGGGGAAGCAAAATTGCCGATATAAAAATTGGAAATACGCACTTTCAGCATGAAGTACTAGTGGCAGACATCGTTGATGAAGTAATTTTGGGAATGGACTTCATGAGGCCGAATGGATTTGTAATAGACGCTGGAAATGGAGTACTCAAGTATGGTAACGTAGAGTTGGTTCTTCAGATGATTGGTGCAGAATCAAGTATGAGGCGAATAATATTGGAACATCGCGAAAAGCTGGCACCTAATACCGAAACAATCGTCTGGGGAAGATTGGAGGGAGATTCTGGGTCACCAAGGTTGTGGGTTGTGGAAGCCAATGAAAATGGTCTACAACATCAAGAGATCATTATAGGGAAAACATTAGTTGTACCAGATGAAAACTCAAGAATACCGATAAGAACACTAAATTTATCAGACAAAACAAAAACCCTCAAGAAAGGAACAATCGTCGGTAAATGTGAAGAAGTAACTACCATTGTGAAATGTGAACAACAGCACACAGAAAGGAAAGTCGAAAATCAAACGCAGAAGAAAGAAATACAAAATCTACTACAGAAGTGGACAACAGAGCTTACAAAAGAACAAAAGAAAGAAGCAGAGCAGTTGCTCGAACGTTATTCATCCATCTTCTGCAGCACATCAGCAGACAACGGAAGAACTAATCTGGTTAAACATAAAATTGACACGGGAGCAGAGATGCCAATTCGCCAAGCACCAAGAAGATTACCATTAGCAAAACGGGAAGAAGCTGATAGACTGGTAAAGGATATGAAAATGGTTGGTGTTATCGAGCAATCAGATAGTCCATGGAGTTCACCTGTGGTTTTAGTTGGAAAGAAGGATGGAACTATGAGATTCTGCGTCGACTATAGAAAACTGAATGCAGTAACAAAGAAAGATAGCTACCCATTACCTCGAATTGATGATACCTTGGACACATTATCAGGTGCCAAATTATTCTCAACATTAGATCTGCAAAGTGGTTATTGGCAGGTAGAAGTCCAAGAAGAGGATCGAGAAAAGACAGCGTTTAGTGTGGGTAGTGGGCTATGGCAGTTTAACGTTATGCCATTCGGACTATGTAATGCTCCCGCAACATTTGAACGTTTAATGGAACGTGTGCTGAAGGGATTACATTGGAGAACGTGCCTTGTGTACTTGGACGACATCATTGTAATGGGCAAGGATTTTGACGATCATTTGAAGAATTTAGAAGAAGTCTTCGAGAGAATCCAAGCAGCAGGACTAAAATTGAGTCCAAAGAAATGTACACTATTCAGAGAAGAAGTAAAGTACTTGGGGCACAAAGTAACAACAAATGGAATACACACAGATGCTGATAAGATCACAGCAGTAAAAGAATGGCCAAGACCAAAGAATTTACATGAGCTTCGCAGTTTTCTGGGATTGTGCACTTACTACCGACGTTTTGTACCAGGATTTGCCAATGTTGCTAAGAGTCTACATGAGCTCACGAGGAAGGATAAAGCTTTTGAATGGACCGAAAAGCAAGAAGACGCATTTGTGGAGCTGCGAAAAAGATTGTGCACTGCACCAGTTCTGGCTTACCCTATACCAAATTTTAAATTCATATTAGACACTGATGCCAGCAATGATGGTATAGGAGGAGTGTTATCTCAAGAAATTGATGGACAAGAAAAAGTAATAGCTTATTACTCAAAAATACTGTCCAAGCCAGAAAGGAATTATTGTGTAACCCGTAAAGAATTGCTAGCTATAGTGGAATGTGTAAAACATTTTCACAAATATTTGTACGGTCAAAAATTCCATTTGAGAACTGATCATGGAGCATTGAGGTGGCTACTGCAATTTAAGAACCCAGAAGGACAAGTAGCACGATGGATTGAACGCTTACAAGCTTATGATTTCGACATTGAACATCGAAGGGGAAGTGCACATGGAAATGCTGATGCATTATCAAGAAGGCCATGCCAGGTGGAATGCAAGCACTGTAATCGGGCGGAGAGTAAGGAAAACATTATTGATGTCAGGCTTCTGCAAGTGCTTCCTAGTGAAGACTGGACACCTGAAGTAGTATGTAACCCCCTTTTTGGGGATTACAATGATTTACGCCAATATAATTATTTTTGAAAAAAAAAACTTTCCTTCGCTTCAACAAAACATATATTTTTTCATTTTAACAAACCTGATATTCTTTTCACATTAATAATTTCTATGAAAAAGGTCCTAAAGAAAGATATTACAATTAAATAAAATAATTTGCTTTATTAATAAACATATTGGAATTATAAGGTTCTATTTTTTTGATGATACGAAAAAACATTTTTGTTGTTGAATTATTCCGGGAGAATTACTTTTACCTTCAATAAGATAACATATATATTTAATCTTGTATTGTTTAAACCAAGTTTATTTGTAAAAAAATTTAATTTTAATTAAATAAAATTTATAATTGAAAAGTTCGGCTGTGATTTTGTTATATTGAAGAATAGTAAATTAATTTAGTTAAAGAATAGTTAAAAGAAAAAACTGTGATTATAACTTAAAGTTAAAAATAGTTCAAAACTAAAAATTAAAGTTAAAGGTTTTTTATGGTTGATGTGAAACCCATTGAGTTTTCAATTTTATTTAAAAAAAACCACGTCATAAAGTTGATTTCAATTACAGCTGTAACGGCAATTTATAAATCAACCTTTTTTATATCAGCTTTTGATATACTGCTATACAATTTTATATTAGCGGGATGAATATTATGTTTGATGTTACGGAAAAATACTAATTTGAACCAAAAACGAACTAATTTGAAAACTATTATTGGAAAACTATTAATTGATGAAAGTGGAACAAATTTATGGTGCTCTATAGAAAATAATGCTGTCTGCAATCTAGCCTAAGTTAATGTGGTTTAGATCTGGAATTTTAATCAAGAACTTCAACAAATTAGTTACTTTGGGAATTTGAATTGGAGTTGCTGGTTGTCGTCATCATTACTATTGAAGTTTTCTTTCATCACTAATTTGGATTGGATTACTAAACTATATTCAACAAACATTCAATAACATTCAGTACGGAGCCATATCTAAGTTTGAATGACGCATCTTCCGGTGATATATAACAATGAAGTATATTCGATTAATTTTTATAAACTAAATTAACAATGCATTACATAGTTTTTAATTTTTATTAAATTATTTTTATGTTGAATTTATTTAATTTCTTTTTGTAATTCAATTTTTCTCTCTATTTCTTTTGTAGTTTCTTTCAGCTAAATTCAGGTTTCCACAAGCGCTTGGAGGACAAAGAATTGGCGGGAAACTAGTTAAATCAGGTTTTTTTATTTATTTAATTATTAATTTTTTTTTGAAATTGATATCTAGTTACTAGTATAATTGAAAAGAGATAGTTTTTAAAATTAAATTTTTTTTTAAATCCTTAAATACTTAAAATTTAATATTCTTTAAATTTAGTTTAAATCTAATTTATTATACCAATCTTTAAATACGATAATTGGAATTTTTAATAATGATTTATTTAGAATACAAATCACGTTGTTTTGTTTAATAAATATTATGTTAGTTGGTAATTTCTAATTTCTTTTGTTTTGTTGTTTATTAATATGATGTAGTGACGTTTTTTTTGCTGTCCGGATATTATCTTATGTCGTCACTGTCTTATCCCCTACCTTCCCATTCCCTGCGATCTTTAATCACACGTTTAAGCCTTGAATCATCTCCCACGCCCACGTCTGAAACTAGCCAGAGCACCAGATCGCATCAAGGCCTCTAAACGAGTGGAAATTACTCGTAACACGCTTCGCGCGGGTTACAGTTGGCGCCCAAGCTAACGGTCAAATAACCGGTTTCTACAATTCTAACAGTTCACAATATTTATTGTTCAACATTTTCGTTTCAATTTTTGATTAAAACTCTATCAATGTATTAGTCTTTATATGTTAATACGGTTTATTATAATCTCATAGATACAACATAACGATAAAGTTACATCTAACGATTAGAAGCGGTTGATTGAAATATCTATTAATTTAATGTTTTGATTTTCTTTTCCAGTTTGTTTTTGTCGTCATTTTTGTTATAGATGCTCACATTAGTTTCCACTTTTGGTGTTTTGACTCCTAGTGTTGGTTAGCATTTAGTAACTAAATTTAAGTCCAGTTTCTTATATTTAAGTTCTTTTATAATCCAATCCACTTTGTTTCGATTTGAAGCAACTTATTAAGAAACTAGGTCCTTTTTGGAAAACTTTCGTTATTAGCCGATTGGACCAATTGTTGAATCAATACGTATTACTTTTTTATTCCATTTTTCAACCCTATTCCTATCCTCATCCTTTTTAAAAAATCGCTTCCCTGGCAGTGAAGATATAGGACATTATCTGGACATATATTTTGCATACATCATTATTTTTTCTGTTGTTAGTGAAACTGAATTTCACTTCTAAAAATCCAAAATCGAATTTTTAATTTTTTCATTATAATTATTTGAGAAGCAATAAGATTTAGTTTCTTTTAATTGTTTCTTGCAAATGTAATTTATATTAACATATTAATAGAATTTATATTAACATTTTTTTTGCATTATTTAAATTATATTATACTTGTTGTTTGTTCTATTTAAATAGAGGTTTGATTGTTTTTTCTAATTATTTGATATTTTTATCATAACGTCACACTTCACATTATTTCTTACTATATATCTTAGAATTGTTTTTTTTCATTCAAAATGGATCCTCAACTCCTCGAGCCTGATGAGTTGAAAATAGAATGCGAAATTAGAAATATTAAAGGCTTGCAATCAGTTCAATTATCTTTGCTTAAACATTATTTAGAAGAAGAAGCGATTGGTAATGAGATTGCACCAAAGTCTGCTCATGCCGCTGCACGTTCAAATCCTAAAAGGGAAGTTGCATTGTGCGCAAAAAAATTAATTGAAATACAAGAATCTTTTAAAAATTCATTAAAGTCACCATCCGATCATCTAGGTTTAATTCTTTCGGCTATGAAAACGCGTGTGCAACATTTCCGATCTCGTCTATTGCGAATTTCAATCTCACCAGCCGTTGCCGAGGAATACCCTCCGACCATTAATCTTTGCGATGAAATGGTACATACATTAAACGAAGTGTCTGTAGAAAGTTCTGATTTAAATGAATCAATTCAAAAACTGGATGATCTCGACATTAGCACTGCTATTGTTATTATTAATAATGTGGAAGAAAGGTCTGAATCTGAACAAGATAATATTTCAGGTGCTGCATCTTATACTGGAACCATTCCTAAGCAACCACCGCTCTCTTCTGTATCAAATCAGTCTTCTTCTACTTGTCCAGTCGTTTCTCAACAAACATTTTTGAACCCTTCTATTCAACCAAACTCATTTGCTGATAACGTTGTTCATACCTCCGATGTCAACCTACATTCTAATTCAGTTCGTTTTAGCGAATTTCCATTAAAAATTGCACCTTCAACTTCTGGTGATAAATTACCTTATTTTAAAAGAATTCCGCCACCTATTTTGAAACAACCAGATTTAACAATCACATCTTCAAATACGAACACTGCTTTGTCTAGCTTATCTACACCTTTTGCCGATACGACAAAGCATCAGATGCCAATTTCAGTAGATAATAATAAACCAATTTACACCGATGATTTGATGAAAGATCGACTATTGTTACAGCAACTGATTGCAAAAGTATCGCAGTTAAAGCCTACAGCATTAGAAAACATTGTTGGAGCCCCTACTACTGTTGAAAGTGGTCTAGTTACTTCCAGTCCAAATCATCATAATATGCACAACTCTCAAGAATTTAATAATCGTACTTCTTCGATGTCTGATAATTCATGTAGACCGTCAATTGTTCATCATTGGAATTTATATTTCGATGGCTCGAAAACCGGACTCAATGTGGAACGATTTTTATACAGAGTCGAAACTAACGCGTCCTCATATAATCTACCTGAATTTAGACTACTTACTGATATTCAACATTTGCTAAAAGGCAAAGCTTTGAACTGGTATTGGTCCTACAAGGAAACAAATCACCCTAGATCTTGGTCAGAGCTTAGCACAGCGATGAGAAAACAATTTCAAGACACGCGTAACGATTTCGATGTTCGACAGTCAATATGCGGGAGAAAGCAACAACCTGAAGAAACATTTCAAGATTTTTTTACTGCAATCTCTGAGCTGACTCTTTCATTGTCTGCTCCTCTGAATGACTTCGAGTTGATGTTAATTCTACATGGCAACATGAGAACTGGCTTAAAAGAAAGACTAGCAGGAAAAAGATTCCAAACTTCTTCGGAACTGTTTGACGAATGCGTTTCAATCGAGTCAACCTGGAGGCAATTAGCGTTTGTTCCTGAACGGCAAATTAATTTTGGATCAAGACCCACCTTCTTCAATCGACCTGTCGATCCTCGTACTCGCCAAGTACATGAAATGGATGGTCCAATCGATGAAAATCCTCCTCCTATTGTTTTTCAATCGCGTATGCCTCAACAATTTCTTTCACAGCCTAATGTTTCAGCTTTCAACCCTTCATATAATTCTCCAGTTAATAAATATCCACCATTGGTATTTCCTAAACAGTTGTTTGAGAAAGTCAAGTGTTGGAATTGTGGTGTACATGGACATTTGTACTATCACTGTCCCAACGAACTTCAACATGTTTTTTGTCAAGGATGTGGCCAGTCTGACATCATATTTGAATATTGCGCTAAGTGTCAGGGAAACATGAGGAGGGAGGTGCGAATTGGGAGTCAACCCTTCCCGATTACTTCACAAATTCCCAACCAGAGACCCCGGATGGAAGAAACAGCATCGAATACCGATCCAGAGTTCTACCGGCGACTTTCGAAAAACAACCAAAAATAATTTCAAACCCTTCAAAATTTCAAACCAAATCAAATAAAATCTCACGAAATATCAAATACTTCCGCTTGCGTCGCTCTATTAAGAAATCTGTGGCTGCTGCTTGTATTGTTGATGGATTGGACGATCGCCCTTATGCTGATGTTGAAATAGCTGGTATCCCTTTACGAGGCTTACTTGATAGCGGTGCTAGCATAACGGTTCTTGGAAAAAGTTCTGAACAATTTTTGAAAAACTCAGGCATTCGCTTCTACAATCAACCTACCTTACTTTCTACGGCTTCTGGTGAAGCACAACGAATTTTAGGTCATATTAGAGCTTTCGTTTCATACGCTGGAAAACAACGTATGATGAGAATATTTATCGCACCTGGGTTAAGCCAACAACTTTACCTGGGAATAGATTTTTGGAAACTCTTTAATATCAAACCCCAAATTATTGCAGACCTTACACTTAATACGCTTCCTTCTTTACCCCTTCCAGATCAACACTTACTTAATCTTGCTGAATCTGCTAAGCTAGATTATATTGTTAAATCTTTTCCTTCGTTTGCTCGTGAGGGTCTTGATAAGACACACCTCCTTAGTCACTCCATCGATGTGGGCCAGGCTAGACCTATAAAACAGCGATTTTATCCTGTGTCTCCTGTCGTTCAAAAAGAGCTGTACGATGAGATAGATAGGATGTTAGCTTTGAGGGTCATCGAGGAAAGTTTCAGTTCCTGGAATAATCCTGTCACGATGGTCAGCAAAGCTAATGGTAAAAAAAGGTTTTGCCTGGACGCACGTAAACTAAATGACGTCACCGTTAAGGATGCGTATGGGTTACCAATAATCGACGGTCTTTTAAGTCGATTAAAAGACACGTATTTTATCAGTACAATTGATTTGAAGGATGCATTCTGGCAGATCCCTCTTGATCCTGCATCCCGAGACAAGACAGCATTTACAGTTCCGGGTCGGCCATTGTACCAGTTCACGGTTATGCCGTTTGGACTATGCAACGCACCACAGACAATGTGTAAACTGATGGATAAAGTAATACCGCACCAACTCCATGATCAAGTATTCGTGTACTTAGACGACTTGCTTGTCATATCAGCTACGCTGGATGAACATTTACTACTTCTTTCTGAAGTAGCACAACGTTTAAGGCAGGCTAAGCTTACCATAAACATTGAAAAAAGCAAATTTTGTCTCACATACACACGCTATTTGGGATTTGTTGTTGGTGGTGGTCGCTTACAGGCTGATCCAGGAAAGGTAGATGCGGTTGTGTCATTTCCTATTCCTAAAACTCCTCGTCATGTTCGGAGATTTCTGGGCATGTCGGGTTGGTATTCCCGTTTTATCCCAAACTACGCTTCAATTGCCTCTCCGCTAACCGATCTACTCGGTAAGAAAAAATGTCTATGGTCTGATGCCTGTCAGAATGCATTTGACGATATCAAAAATAAACTGACTTCTGCCCCCGTTTTGGTTCATCCTGATTTCCAACGCCCTTTTTATATACAATGTGATGCGTCAAAGAGTGGAGTTGGTAGTGTTCTGTTTCAGAAGGATGATGAAGGATTCGATCACCCCATCGCATTCTTTTCGAGAAAATTAAACCGATCTCAAAGAAATTATAACATTACTGAGTTGGAATGTTATGCGGCCGTATTAAGTGTAAAGAAATTTAGACCGTATATTGAAGGTTACGAGTTTGTCATAATTAGCGACCATGCAAGTCTTCAGTGGTTGAATCAACAAAAAGACCTAACAGGACGTTTAGCTCGTTGGAGTTTGAAGCTCCAAGGATTTAATTTCAGAATCATTCATAGAGAAGGGAAGAAAAACGTTGTTCCAGATGCTCTCTCTCGAACCTTTTCATCTGAAGCGCTAACAAAAGAAACAGTTGAGTCTCTATGCCTAAACGATGATGCATTTCGGTCTTCTGATTATGTGAGTCTTGTCGAAAAAGTTAGGACTTTATCACAAAAATGTAATTTGGTTGTACGAGATGGAAGGGTTTTCATCAAAACAAATAATAGTGATAATTTGGCTGATCCTTTGTATCGTTTGTACGTTCCTGAAGTTTTAGTACCTGAAATTTTAAAATCACATCACGATTCTCCTTCAGCTGGTCACGCTGGCATTGAAAGGACGTTTGAGCGTTTGCGCCGTTTGTACTACTGGCCCAGTATGTTTAGAGATGTCAAGGAATATGTAAATAACTGTAATATTTGTAAAACATGTAAAGCTCCTAATTATTCCACACGACCTCCAATGGGAAGCTTTCACTTACCTACTATTCCTTGGCAACGTATATTTATTGACTTTCTTGGCCCATATCCAAGAACTCGATTGGGATTTTGTTATGTAATGGTAGTTATTGATCATTTTAGTAAATTTGTCATCCTAGAATCTTTAAGATCAGCTACAACACAGACAGCAATACAAGTTTTACAGAAACGGATTTTCAACTTATTTGGTGTACCAGAATCTATTGTTTCTGATAACGGGAAACAGTTTATTTCTAAAAATTTTAAGTCCTTTCTGTCAAAACTAAATATTGCACATATTCTAACTCCAAAATACAGCCCCCAATCGAATTCATCGGAACGAGTAAATCGAACCTTATTATCAGCAATACGTTCCTATTTAAAAACAGATCATCGTGAGTGGGATGCTCATTTAGATGAAATTGGAGGTGCACTGCGAACAGCGTTACATGATTCTATTGGAAAAAGCCCATATTACGCTCTGTTTGGTCGACATATGATTAACCATGGTGATCAGTACCAGGTTTTACGTGAACTTCAGTGTCTAGGCGAATCGGAAGTAGAAACATTGAATCCTTCAACGCACCTTGAAATAATGAGAAATAACATAATGGTAAGGTTAAAACAATCGTCACAACAGCATGCCAAGCAATATAACTTGCGGAGTCGTCAAAGGTCATTTTCTGTGGGACATTCAGTATATGTCAGAAATTTTCCTCAGAGCGATGCCACAAAAAGATTCTCGGCAAAGCTCGCACCAAAGTTCATCAAAGCAATAATTAAAGAGAGGATCGGAAATGTTGCATATCGTTGTGTGGACGAAAAAGGTAACAACTTAGGGGTATATCACCTGAAAGATATTCAAAACTCATACGCAATGCATGTTTAGTTTTTCCTCTAATCCTTTATTTTATATCTTTTGCCCGGCTTGAGACTTCTCATGGGTCGTAGGGCAGCACCACGATTTGTAACCCCCTTTTTGGGGATTACAATGATTTACGCCAATATAATTATTTTTGAAAAAAAAAACTTTCCTTCGCTTCAACAAAACATATATTTTTTCATTTTAACAAACCTGATATTCTTTTCACATTAATAATTTCTATGAAAAAGGTCCTAAAGAAAGATATTACAATTAAATAAAATAATTTGCTTTATTAATAAACATATTGGAATTATAAGGTTCTATTTTTTTGATGATACGAAAAAACATTTTTGTTGTTGAATTATTCCGGGAGAATTACTTTTACCTTCAATAAGATAACATATATATTTAATCTTGTATTGTTTAAACCAAGTTTATTTGTAAAAAAATTTAATTTTAATTAAATAAAATTTATAATTGAAAAGTTCGGCTGTGATTTTGTTATATTGAAGAATAGTAAATTAATTTAGTTAAAGAATAGTTAAAAGAAAAAACTGTGATTATAACTTAAAGTTAAAAATAGTTCAAAACTAAAAATTAAAGTTAAAGGTTTTTTATGGTTGATGTGAAACCCATTGAGTTTTCAATTTTATTTAAAAAAAACCACGTCATAAAGTTGATTTCAATTACAGCTGTAACGGCAATTTATAAATCAACCTTTTTTATATCAGCTTTTGATATACTGCTATACAATTTTATATTAGCGGGATGAATATTATGTTTGATGTTACGGAAAAATACTAATTTGAACCAAAAACGAACTAATTTGAAAACTATTATTGGAAAACTATTAATTGATGAAAGTGGAACAAATTTATGGTGCTCTATAGAAAATAATGCTGTCTGCAATCTAGCCTAAGTTAATGTGGTTTAGATCTGGAATTTTAATCAAGAACTTCAACAAATTAGTTACTTTGGGAATTTGAATTGGAGTTGCTGGTTGTCGTCATCATTACTATTGAAGTTTTCTTTCATCACTAATTTGGATTGGATTACTAAACTATATTCAACAAACATTCAATAACATTCAGTACGGAGCCATATCTAAGTTTGAATGACGCATCTTCCGGTGATATATAACAATGAAGTATATTCGATTAATTTTTATAAACTAAATTAACAATGCATTACATAGTTTTTAATTTTTATTAAATTATTTTTATGTTGAATTTATTTAATTTCTTTTTGTAATTCAATTTTTCTCTCTATTTCTTTTGTAGTTTCTTTCAGCTAAATTCAGGTTTCCACAAGCGCTTGGAGGACAAAGAATTGGCGGGAAACTAGTTAAATCAGGTTTTTTTATTTATTTAATTATTAATTTTTTTTTGAAATTGATATCTAGTTACTAGTATAATTGAAAAGAGATAGTTTTTAAAATTAAATTTTTTTTTAAATCCTTAAATACTTAAAATTTAATATTCTTTAAATTTAGTTTAAATCTAATTTATTATACCAATCTTTAAATACGATAATTGGAATTTTTAATAATGATTTATTTAGAATACAAATCACGTTGTTTTGTTTAATAAATATTATGTTAGTTGGTAATTTCTAATTTCTTTTGTTTTGTTGTTTATTAATATGATGTAGTGACGTTTTTTTTGCTGTCCGGATATTATCTTATGTCGTCACTGTCTTATCCCCTACCTTCCCATTCCCTGCGATCTTTAATCACACGTTTAAGCCTTGAATCATCTCCCACGCCCACGTCTGAAACTAGCCAGAGCACCAGATCGCATCAAGGCCTCTAAACGAGTGGAAATTACTCGTAACACGCTTCGCGCGGGTTACAAGTAAGAAAGGAGCAACTGGAAGATCCTAGCTTAGCACCAATAATAAAGTTCAAGGAAAAGGGAGAAAAACCTGCATGGAGTGAGATTGCCGATAAAAGTCAAACGTTGAAGGCATATTGGGCACAATGGGACAGTCTCTGTATTGAAGATGGATGCTTGAAAAGAATTTGGGAAAGTCCTGACGGATCAGTTAAAGAATCAATGATAGTAGTTCCCAAAATAAGAATACCTCAAGTATTAAAGGAATATCATGAAGGAACCAGTGGCGGTCACCTGGGTATTAACAAAACCCTTGCTAAAGTACGGCGTAGATTTTATTGGTCAGGAGCACGTCAATCGGTAGTGGAATGGTGTCAAGCATGCGATCAATGTGCGGCTGCAAAGGGACCTGCAAGAAGAAGCCGTGGTAACATGAGGCAGTATAATGTAGGAGCACCCTTCGAGAGAATTGCGATGGATGTAGCTGGACCATTTCCGACTTCTGATAACAACAACAAATATGTGCTAGTCATAATGGATTATTTTAGCAAATGGCCAGAAGTGTGTGCAATACCAAACCAAGAAGCAACAACGATCGCTGAAGCAGTAGTTAGCAATTGGATAAGTCGGTACGGAGTACCGATGGAGATTCACACAGATCAAGGAAGAAATTTTGAATCTACCATATTTCAAGAAATCTGTCAGATACTTGGGATTAATAAAACTAGAACAACTGCTTCACATCCCCAATCAGACGGCATGGTGGAAAGATTTAATGCTACTCTTGAGAAATATCTAGCAAAAGTAGTAAACAAGAATCAACGTGATTGGGACCGTCATATTCCGTTATTCTTGATGGCTTATAGATCAGCAGTGCATGATACAACCAAAACGACGCCTGCTACAACCATTTTTGGAAATGATTTACGGCTACCTGGTGATCTGAAGTTTGGGATTATTCCATCGTCCACATTATGTGTCCAAGATTATGTTAATAAACTTCAAAAAGAACTTGAGGGGGTACACACGTTTGTAAGACAGAAAGCTCAGATATCCAGTGATCGAATGAAGGCTCGGTATGACATTCGCGCAAACAACAAAGGATTTGAGGAAGGACAATTAGTATGGCTACACAATCCACAGCGGAGAAAAGGATTATCTCCAAAACTACAAACATCTTGGGAAGGACCTTATACCATCATAACAAAATTAAACGATGTCGTTTATCGAATAAAGAAAGGTCAACGAGCGAAACCAAAAGTCGTTCATCTAGAAAGATTAGCACCCTACAGAGGGGGAGATTTAGATTCTATTCGGGACGAACAGAAATAAGTGGGGGAGAATGTGACGATTATGGAAGATGATAGAACACCACAACAATAGAACTTTCAAGAAAATTCTCGTTAGCTCTACAAATATAAAAATCAATAAAAGATAACAATGCAACCAAAGTAAACATTTAATAGGAAGTATTTGTTTTCTTGAATAAGGATTGGTTAACGAAATAAAAATTGGTAAATAAAACAAGAAACAAAACAAAAGAATAGATTTCACACCTAGGTGTCAATATTTGAAGATCGTCTTATTGTTGATAAAGTAAGGAAAAAAAAGGGTGTGTTCTATCTAGAACATCACAGCAGTTTCGAGGCTATTTCATGTAGTATATATAAGAGGTGTTCTTCGAGGATAGAATTAGTATAAAAATTGTTAGCGATACAAAAAGTATAAAAATTGTTAGCGATACAAAAAGTATAAAAATTTAGCAGTGATAAATGCGAAGTAAAATTAACAGTGTTATAAGTAGAAAGTTAACAAGTATAAAAGAATTATAAGTGGTGAAATATTGTTAGTAGCAGAAGAACTACTAAAAGGGGAATAGTAATAGGAGAAATATTTTTATTGTAAAATCTTGAACGAATAAAATTATAACGTTTAGAAAATCCATTGTGTTTTAAATTTCCTGATTTAGTGATCGAACTAAATAATTGTAACTTGGCAAAGAAACGTTACAATATGTAGCAAATTGCATTACATATTCAGCTCATTTTCAACTGTGTGTGATGGGATGAAACAATGTAGCAAGCTCGGGTAACATTGATTTGATCTCCTTAGAAAAATGATTTTCCAGAACGTATTTGTAGAATATTGCGAAATTTACAACATTTACCAAGATGGCTTTACTTTTGAGTCTAAATTAATTAAAGCTGGTGCACTCTAGTGCTAATTTTGTCCCCACTCTATTTTTAATTTATATAAACGAACTGTTGTAAATCCACAGTAGCCCGATAAATAGTTTTGCAGATGGTAAAACAGCACAAACTATTGCTCACCCAATCTTCAAATGATAAAATACATCGCCCCCGCAGATATGCAGCACTAAAAGTAAACTAGTAGCTCAAAATTCCGATTGTGGTAATCAAAATTTGATCAAGTTTAATTCCAAAAATACAGCTATTTTTTCTAGTTTAAAAACTGAGTTTTCCAACGATATTTCAAACAATATGTGTGGAGATTAAATACGTTAATGCGAAAGCATTCGTTTATTGGGACCATTCACCATTGCAGATGACTTACTATAAATCATTCATTTAATAACAATAACAATGAGCATGTGTAAAGTTAAAAAATATTTCACTTCACATTATTGACTTAATATTTATAAGTCCTATATGCGTCCCTGTATGAAGTATTGAAATCAAGTTTGAGCGCTGCATTTGTTTCACTAATGGCTGTATTAGAGTCTGTTCAAAGCATCATATTAGATTTGGGCGTGATCGAAATTTAACTGCAAATCTTGATGCCCTTAAACTTCATCGCACTGTTGCTGATCTCATTGTTTTTTATAAATATATTCTCTTGCCAGCTAGTTAGTACCGGATTAGTAATTGTTGAGATCACAGCTGTCATAGCGACAGAATGTAAAGGGATCTTTTGCACATTGACGAAAAAATATTAATTTGAACGTTTACATAAAATTTAGAGTATCAAAAAATTTTTAAGAACTGACATTCAAAATATAACATTAGATAGATTGTATTAATATAAACTATGTCGCTTACAAAAATATTTTAAATACTTATAAAGGAGACATAAGTAAAATATTAAGAATGCATGCAATATAATTTTTATTTTTATAAAAAAGTTTTTGTTAAAATAAAATTTTTCCAGAAAATAACAAAAATTCCATGACTTTCCATGACTTTCCCTGACCAAAATAAAATCCCCTGACTTTCCATGACTTTCCAGAATTCCATACCTGGTGGACACCATGAGCATGATACGTTAAATTAGGTCAATCAATTCGAGGAAGTGGTAGGACCTAACATTAGAGAGAACTTTTACCAATATATAGCACGCGCGTCTCCATGGGTGGATTTGATAGGAAAGAGTGCTAGTCACATTACAACTAGTGACCACAACGTTCTCAATATGGTTCTTATTCTGTTCCGTTTGTTCCTTTTCCGATTGACTCAGAAAATGTTTTAGATAGTAAGCAACACTTTCATGCTTTTACGGAATACCTTGGTAATTTTGCAAATTCCCACTCCCACTTCTAACTGACCTACTAGTCGATGCAAATGTGCTACGTCAAAAGGTCAATAGTTCCGTAAAAGAAATTATGTTCGCAATCCCTTCTCCGACAATGATAATATAAAATATGATTTTTCATATTAAACCGTTCACCACCTTTGATGTTGATATTTTAATCTATTAAAAACACCAGTTTAACATTCTTCGAAATGAAATTGAAAATCTGTAATTTCAAACAAGTGAGAGTTGAGATGAGACAGCAACATAAGGATAAACAATGAAAATTTTGACATTTAAATGTCAACAAATAAAACAAAGCTTACAAAGATACAAAAAGTCTGTCTACAGTACATACACAAAATCCCACAAAAAAGAATAAAAGAATCAATAACTTGGTATGTTTCCAAGAACTCATATACACAGGTAAATCTAATAAAATACAACTAGTAGATTTGAAGAGAGAAAAAAAAAACAAAATACTCAAATTTAACAACCTTGTTGAAAAAGAAAACAAACAGAAAATATAAAAAGTTTTTTGGAAAAACTCTTAAAATATTCTTGTAATATTCCATACGGCCTACAAAAATATTTCATTTCTTCGTTCATTTTCTTTCGTTTTATAATAATTATAATATACAAAAAAAATTTTTTATATAGTTTAATAATTATTCCGCGCACCTTATTCAGAATAAATAGACGAAATTCGTTTTTTTAATTTATATCTTCATGCACGTTCGGACAAACAAATGTATCTTTTGTACAAGAATTTCATATGTAGGTTGAAATTTTGCAATTATGTATGTTCTCAGAAAACACGAAAATTATGAACTAAAAAGAAGCTTGATAAAAATTATAAAATATTTTCAATTTTCGTTATTTGCTGTTATTTGTTTATGATGTTCAGAATAGAGCAGGAAAGGAAGTAAATAAAATTAACTTTTGAACTGTTTGGTTTGGTTTGGTTGGTTGTTTGTTTTTCCTCCTTTAAAATATTTATATATGTGCAATAGAAATTTAAATTTAAATTTTTTTAGACGCCCCTTAAAAAAATTCTTTGTGGTCATAAAACCATGAGGGCATATTTTTTTTTTAAGTAAAAAGAACACGTGCCGCAAAGTCATAGAAGTTGATTTTTTAGATAAAATTCTAAATATCATGTAATATGCAGATTCAAAAAATAAACACAGACACGCTTTTGAAGGAAATTTAATTCTCTACAAAAAGGGTTCACGTCATTTTTTTCGTAAAACGTATATTTCTCATGATATCTTAACTCGTAAAATCAAATGACAAAAAATTTTGACGAAAAAGTACTATTTTTATTTTTTTTCACGATTATTTTTTATTTTTTTATGCCAAAGCATAAGAAAAAAATTAGTACTTTTTCGTCATTTTTATTATTTATGTTTTTTATAAATTACGAAAAGTTAAAAGTTCTTATTTAAAATATCATCAGAACTACGTTTTAAGCACAAAATGACTTGGAACTTTTTTGTAGAGAATTAAATTTCCTTCAAAAATGATCTAGTGATTTTTTATATCTGCATATTTCATGAGATATTTACGATTTTATCAAAAAATCAACTTTGATGAATTTTCGGCACGTGTTCTTTTTATCTAAAAAAATGCCTTCATGGCTTTTACCACAAAGAACCTTTTAGGGGGCGTCTGAGAAAATTTAATTGTTAACGGTTATTTTTATACTATTTTGGAAAAACACCAGATCTGAGGCAACTGTTGAAGAGTTTGAAGCAAGAAGGAACTAAAACTTTTCAAATTTTTTGATTCAACAAAAAAAACTAAAGCGTATTGAACAGTGAAGATATATCTATTTTTGTCACCAGGACACAAAAGATGTTGAGTAGGAAGTGTTGGTTCGAGACGTATACGAAAACCTAGTTTTAATTTAAGGTTCGTTGTGGATTATCGAACAAACAGGTAGAACAGGTGAGGGTAATCGAGACAGATGGTCTACAGAAAGTGACAAAAAACAGAAGATGAAACACTACATCATACTTGAACAAAATGTCATTGAAGTGAACATGGCAATTGCCAGTCATTCAAAGCCACCTGAATAATTTCTTTGGTAAAATAGCAGAGGACGAGACTATGTGCCGGAGCCAGGAGTTGTTATTAAACTACAACAAATATCAACTCCTACACGAAATACCTTACCACATACAACAAATAAATTAAGAGAACTGACAGAAGAAGCATATGCGAAATCTTTACAGTAAATTTGGCTGCAAGGCTACATGTGGCACTTGTAAAGAATGGAGCACTGGATAATTAAAAAGTCACAAACGTCGAAATAAAAGATTGACAGAGAACGAGCATAAGAGGAAAATGTGCTGATGTATTACTCCTTTATCTTTGTATACAATTATAAACAAATTCGGTATTTCGTTTTATGTATATTAGACTGGTCGTTAGAGACGACCCCTTAAATTCTTCGTGGTAAAAAACCACCAGGATAATTTTTTTTTTAATCAAAAGAACACGTGTCGCAAGATTATCAAAGATGATTTTTTGATTAAATCGTTAATATCTCATGGAATATGGATTTACAAAAAAATCGCATAATCATTTTTGAAGGAAATTTTTTCTCTAAAAGAAAGGGCCATGCCATTTTTTTCCTAAAACGAATATTTCTGTTGATATTTTGAAATAAAACTCGAAATTCTTCGAAACTTCGTAAAAACAAATTAAAAGAAAATTTTGACGTAAAAAGAAAATTTTGACGAAAAAGTACGAAAAAGTAATTCTACGATTTTTTAAGAAATGGACATCGCTTAAGGTATAAAAACCACATCTTTAGAGCTCGATTTCACTAAGAACGTAATATTACAATTATTGTGGACGCGAAATCCCTAAATCCGAAATCGTCTAAAACCCTCGGACGAGCAACGGTTGGAAGCGCTACTTGGTGGCCAAGAAATCGGTGACCAACGACTTTCTGAATCGCTCATCAGATGAATTATGCAACAGACCGGAAATAATTTCACAGATAAAATTATTCGATCCTTGTGGGTAAGACAAATGCCCGAAATTATTCATACATCACTTGCGGCACAAATAGAAGCAATGACCACAGACGCTATGGCAAAAACAGCTGACAAGATCGGCAATCCTCTGCAACAAATAAGCGAGTTCTATTCAGAACGTCCACCGAGATAAGCAAGTGCTAACATAAAGCCAGAAAGGTCAGCCACCGTGGAAGACCGACTTGACGAAACTAACACGAAAATGACGAAACTAACACAAAGAGATTGAAGTAAGAAATAAACAGTTTCGATCACGAAGTGGAAATCGCAGTGCATTACCTTCAAACTTTCATCAGCGATCCAGATCACAAAACGGCTCAATTCCTCGCTTATTTGATCGAAAAATGCAAGTTTTTAATGGCGAATAACTCGAAAAATATCGCTCTATGGAAAAAAACGGTTGAGAATATTTTGACTTAAAATGTGTCGCTTTATCTATTTTCGGGGTTATTTTGAGTGAAAAAAAATTCCACCCCCGAGAAAGGGTAGCATCTACCCCCAGGAAAAAAGCGCAAATCATCGCTATGTCAGCTTTGATTTTTTAGTCATCCTTTAACTGTTCAGTAAATTTCAAGTTAATTGATCAAGGTTCAAAGAATTCAGAACCGAAAACGTTTGGTTACTGCCACTATAGAGTATTATCCATTTTAGATATACAAAGTTTGCGAAATTTCACATATACTTTAGTTATCGCTTCTCTGCGTTATGAATTAAGTATAAAGTTAGATTATTTTTTTATAAACATTTTTTTCCTAATGTATGTTGGAGTAAATTCCCTATTTTAAATGATCCGGTCCTGGTCCGGTTCTAGTGGGCCGCCTGATTCTGATACTGAACACAGTACCCTTGAATACCTTTCGAAGGCAATGTAAAGTTGTAATTCCAACGATAGAGGACCGGTCTGATTTGCTTTGGGATAGTGCGACAAACACGTTGGACATCTACACAGATGGTTCACTCACCTCAAATGATGAGCTGCAATATACTTCTTAGGTGAAGATCATGGCTGCCAATTCCGCACATTTTTTAAAACTAAAGTCTTCGGCATATACCTGCAGTATGGAAGAGAGCAACGAGGTTCAAGTGGTCTGGCAAGATCATTAATATTTTTACTGATGTCCAGACCGCTGTAAATGCTCTAGAAACATACACTTTTGTCAAAAATAATACAAAAAAGAACTTTTTTTGTGGCGTTTATGCTCCATGGAGGAGCGTTGCCAAAGCCAAGCTAGTCATGTTCGAATATTCACCACTGTCACTCGCAACAGCGGCATAATTACCATGACAGCCGATTTTTTTAAGCAGCGATTTGAACTTTTATATCTGTAAGTATGCTGTTGTTTCAGTCAAGCATTGATCCCAAATATTTAAAGATTTCAACTGCCTCAATTCGTTCATCGCCGCACATCAAATCTTTCTTCTTAACCTCCCTTGAAACTTGAAACATTCATATGTTTAGTTTTATCGTAGTTAATTTGAAGACCAATCTTTCTAGCACCACTCTCAAGCGACTTGAAAGTCTCATTCATAACAGCTTCGCTTCGGCCGAAGATGACAACATCATCAGCGTAAGCGATCATCTGTACTGAGTTAATTGACAAGGTATTGTTGTTACTTGTTAGTCGGCAGTTTCTTTAGACGGCACACATATTCCAAGTCTAGATTAAATAGAATAGGAGAGATAGCATCTCCTTGTCTTAAGTCGGAGTCGACTTTAAAGAACTTCGATATTTCGTTCTCCACTCGTTCTGAACTGTCATTTTACATAGTGATATCAGTTTATTAGGGATTTCCATTGATACCAGAGCAGACCATAGAGTCTCTCGTCCGAGAGAGTCGTAGGCCTGCCTAAAATCAATGAAGAGTTGGTATGTTGGACTCTCGAGACTTTTCCAAAATCATCCTTATCAAGAACAGTGCATCGATAATACCTCGACCTTGCCGGAAGCCACACTGATATTCTCCAAACAGTTGTTCAGCAAAAGAATTGATTTTGGCTAGCAAAATGTATGAAAAGATCTTATATGCTTTGCAGAGTAAAGCGATTCCCCTGTAGTTTGCACATTGTAGGCGATTACCTTTTTTATGGATTGGTATCAGCATAGCTGAGTTCCAGTCCTGTGGCATGGTTTCAGACCTCCAGATCATTTGAACAAGTTCAAACAATCTTAAGGATAGAGTTTCACCACCGTGTACAATCATTTCGGATGTTGTATCGTCGATACCAGGTACTTTATTGCATGCTAATTTTGACAGCGCCGCTTCGAATTCCTCTTTGGTGGGTTCGTCTACATGTACCTTTGACGCACGAATAAGCAAATTGGTCGTCGTCCGGCTTGTTGTTGGTCACTTAAGTTGTGCAGTTTCTCAAAATAAGCGGCCCAAGTATCTAAAATATTTTTAAAGTCAACTTGTAGCGCCCCATATTCGTTTTGAATAGCTGTCGATCTAGTTTGAGGTGCCTTCTTTAAGGTTTTAACTTGTTGAATGAAGTTGCTCCTCACACTTTCTCTTCCACCATTCTCTCTTCATTCTTCTATACAGTTTTGTAACGGCTGGTCTTGCCAGTTTATAGTTTTTCTTTGTGGACCTGGTGTTGCGTGCTTGTGGACATTTCAGATAGCAATATCTTTTGTATTGAATAGCGTCAAGATATGCTTGATCCACCCATGGCTTCTGGAAGTGGTTTTGTGATCGTCCAAGTATTCCCACAGCAGCGCTTAAAAAACTCGGCCTCCTAAATAGATGCAAAAAATTTTTCACTCCATACCAATTGCTCCATGTTTATAAGTCCTATATTCGTCCCTGTATGGAGTACTGCTGTCAAGTTTATTTTATTTCTTGACGGGTTACAACCTTATGTTGTATTATTTTTATTAAATTTTTTGACGAGTACAACCTTATGTTGTACTATATAGTTTAGTGATGTTTCTAAAAAGAGTTTCGTGTATTTTAAAATGTGTGTTTGTATAAAGTTTAAATCTAAAGTTTTAAAATAGCAAATCTTAATAATATTTCGAACAAAACCTAAAATCAATTAATGCTATAAAAAGTGAAACTGTAACGGGATTCCTTTTTGTCCATCTCCTATTATACATATACACATGCAACAACACAAAATTCACATGATTCTTATTAAAGTAGTCTTTCCCGTTTTTCCATCTTTTTATTTTCATTGATTTAAATTCTGTTGTATCAATTAAGCATAAATTAATATCTCTTATTCAAAATAAATAACGTACTAGCAATTGATTTAATAAACTCCTTTCAATCATCAACATATGATAATAGATTTTTCTTTTCTGTCTGTTACCATTGCCGGTGGGATAGTGAAAGCGCTCATAACTGCAAAAAATTTTATGGCCTATGCCAATCTTTTCTTTGCGGCTTATTGCAGTGTTTACTCTATCTTGTCCCTTTTGGTTTTTGGCTTTTATTATTTTCTCTATTAATCTTTAACTTAACCATTATTAATTTTAATATACAATGCCCACTTCTTACTCCAACTTTGTTATCGATTCTACCAACATCCAGGGCCTCTCAAAAAACTTCCTTAGCATCCAATACCATCTCGACCAGAAGAAACCTCATTTACTTGCGCTAGGTGAAACGCAAGTTTCAAATATAGATAATGCACGATTCAGCTGCAACAATTATTCTCCGGAATTTGCATTTTATGATCACCGTGGTGTAATGATATTTGTGCGAAATGATGTTAAATATACAAGGCTATTTCAGTATGAAACAAGTAGTATTTCTGAATTCTGCTTTATCTGGCTCAGAATCGCCGTAAATAAACACGACATCTATATGTGTTACTTATACCGTAGTCCTACTTACCACCATAATCAAACCCTGGAAGCATTTATTTCTCTTACAGACACAATCGACGACATCTTCATTACAGCACCTAATGCAGAAATTATATTAGCCGGTGATTTTAACGTCCATCACAAAGATGGACTACGTTTCTCAACCAAAACATCTTTAGAAGAGCAATATTGCTAAATTTTTGGCTGATTCTAATCAACTTACACAACTAGTAGATAGGCCAACCCATATTCCTAATATTGCCAGCCATTCTTCTAATCTCCTTGATCTTTTCATGACAACACATTCCGGTAAATATACTTGCTCAGTCGATGCTCCTCTTGGTAGATCAGACCACTGTGTAGTTTCTGCCTATTTTCAAATAAGTTCTCGTGCGCCAAGTCCAAAATTGTCTGCTCCTCGAAAGGTTTGGCACTACAATAGTAATTGGCAGAAACTCAATAAATTTTACAACGAAATCGATTGGCGTTTGTTTCTGCAGAGTAAAAATGTTAATCAAGCAACTGCATTGATCACATTCATTATTCTACTGGGTATGAACATTTTTATTCCAACCAGTATTGTGAAAAAGAAAAATGGGGCCAAATCCTGGTTTTCTGATGAATGTTCTATGGCCAAAATCAACAAAATGTTGGGGTTTGACAAATACCAGAGTGATAAATCTCCCAGCAGCAGATCTCTGTATATCAGGGCTAGAAACAACTGTCATAGAATATTTAATAAAGCTAAATTTCTTTTCAATTCCAATGCTAAGCGCAAAATTTTACGCGCTACAAAAGGCAGCCTCATCAATGAACAAAACTTACTTTCGTCCAAGAATTTTGCGGTCAACATTGCTTAATCTAGATCTTAGCAAATCTGCTGGTCCGGACGGTATACCACCTATTGTATTAAAACGTTGCGCGGATACCCTGGTCTACCCACTTATTAGTCTTTTTCATTTGTCCTTAAGCTCGGATCTTTACCCATCAATGTGGAAGCTGACTAATGTTCAAGCAGTCCCGAAAAAGGGCAACAAGTCTGACCCATCAAACTATCGTCCCATTGCATTAACTTCGATACTTGCTAAAGTTATGGAAAAAATTATTAATTATAAACTAATGGCATATCTCGAAAACAACAATCTTCTCCACGACCGCCAATATAGATTTCGTAAAACACGGTCTACTGGTGACATCATGACAGTCCTCTCGGAGAAATGGGGTAAAACAATTCATAACTTTGGTGAGTCTCATATTATTTCCCTTGACATATCCAAGGCGTTTGACAGAGTTTGGCATCGGGCCCTTAACAATAAATTAATTTCATTTGGAGTCTGTAAGACCTTGATCTGTTGGTTAGAAGATTTTTTATCCCAAAGATCTATCAGAGTAGTGCTGGATGGTGCCATGTCGGATAAATTCCCAATCCAATGCGGTGTTCCCCAGGGTTCGGTTCTATCACCAACCCTTTTTCTGATTTTTATCAACGATTTGTTATCTATCACCACCAACCCAATATATAGCTTTGCCGACGACAGTACTATCCTCCATTCCTATTCATTTAAAAAACAGCCATCTAGTCTAACCACCAATTTTCATCGTAGAAATATGGTTGAATCCTTGGATGTAGATCTTGAATTAATCCTGGATTGGGGTAAACGGAATCTTGTGACATTTAATGCTACGAAGACGAAGTCGTGTGTTTTGTCTCATAAAACCTCGCTATATAGCTGCAATGCAACGTTTTCCAGCCAACCAATAATAAACTCGCCTACGCTTAAGCTGTTGGGTACTAATATCAATCACAAACTCAAATGGCATGATCATATTCTTTCTGTTGCAAAATTGGGATCCCAACGACTTGGTTTCTTGCGTCGCTGTAAAAGCTTTTTCTCTCCATCTGAAATTGCTACGATCTATAAGGCATATATACGACCAATCCTCGAATTCGACTCCCATATATGGGCTGCAGCACCAGAAACCTCTTTAAATTTTGTAGACAGAGTCCACAGACATGCTTTAAAACTGATTGATGATTCAATGATAACATCGGGTATGGATTCTCTCCATCATAGAAGAGTGGTTGGAGCTCTTACACTATTCTACAGATACTACTACGGTAAATGCTCTAAAAATGTTAATGATTTAATACCACCATTACGCAAATCGTCACGAGCCACAAGACAATCGTTTCATTCCCATAAGCATACCTTGAAGGCCTCATATGTGAGAACATCTAGCTATAATAACACCTTTCTTCCACGTTCGGTATACTAGTGGAATCGATTACCAAAAAATATTTTCCCTGCTACATACAATCCTCAAGCTTTCAAATCAGCAGTACATCAACACTATCGCTCCAGTCCTATCCCAAATCCCTAAATACCAACCTTTAAACTTTCCTTTCCTATCGCTAACACGTGCATAAAGCATTAGAGGTCAATAACCTAAGTGATTAGCTCGAACTATAAAAAAAAAAAAAAGTTTGGGGTGCTGCCTCTGTTTCCATCTTGGCCCTCTTGGACTCTGTTCAAAAGCGAGCTATACGAATTGTGGGTGATCGAACTTTGACATCAAAACTTGATTCCCTACAACATCGTCGCACTGTTGCTGACCTCGTTTTTTTTTACAAATATCGTCATCTGCAGTGCTCAGATGAAATCAGCGGCATCATGCCTCAAACTTATTGTTACCCCCGTTCCACTCGGCAATCGGCTGTCGCAACCGGTGAAACGGTAAAGATCCCGCGCTGTCATACTGGCAGATCGCAGAGAGACTTCTTTGTCCGAACTGCGTACAAATGGAATAGTTTGCCGGAACACTTAGTCTCAGTTAGCTTCAACCCACAGATGTTTAAAAAAAAAAGCGTTAATCTACACCTTAGAACGCCAGTTGTTGTGGGACCCAGGTCTAGACCTAGATCTTAAAAGGTATTTATGTGTTGTTGTGACACATATTCTAAACTCTATTACACAACACATTTTATAAAAATAAAAAACAGCATCTTTGAGCAAATACCATGACTTATCGACGTCTCCATTAATGCTTTCTAATTTCTCCAATGTTTCGACAAAATGATCTTGATATCTCTCGACAATATGATGAGATATTAAAACGTTTCCGTTGATTGAATTTTGGTATGCTTGGATTTGGAAAGTGAATCTTTATCTTAGCACATACAAGGAAGTGGTCACTTCGAATGTACGCACCACTAAAAGATCGCACATGCAGAACACTCGAAAAGAAACGTGCTGTAATTAACACGTGATCAATTTGATTTCGAGTGTTTCCATTCGGTGAGACCCAAGTCTGCTTATGGTACTGGCAGACGTACTGGCAATTCTAAAATTATTTGATCATGCAAACTCAGTAATTCTTTCGCCATTATCATTCGAATTCAAATGCACACTATTGAGGTCCACCACACTTCCATAAGAGATATCTCTTACAACCTGCCCATTAAAGTCATCAAGAACCATAATGAAAGCGCGTGTTGGTGTTTGATAACCTCTTCCAGTACTATGTAGAAAGTATCCTTCTCGTCGGCGGTTTTAACTTCAGGAGGCGCGTAAAAGGAGGCTGTAAAAGAAATATTGTATGTATGTACCGCGTACCCGTAGGTAGCAGATTCTCTCATTGGCCGAGATGAATTTCATCACAGCCTCTTAGAAAACCAGTACCAAGTTCCTATACTGTAGTTGTCATCCTTTGAGAAGGATGACAACTACAGTATAGAGTGACTATCCATACAAAAACGCTCTTGGTCCTTGAAATATCTAGGGCCCAAGAACAGCGTATGGATCCTGTACCCTTGACCCCAGGGCACAGTGGAAATTCGGAAACAAAAAGCTAATGATTTAACAAAGAGGAAATGTGGTCTATGATAGGTGGTCCATATACCCTGAACCGGCAATTGGTATATCGAAAGTAGAACAACTTCTCCTTCGATCCAGTAACTCCTAATGAAGGAACATAGAAGTCTGAAAGATGTTGACTCCAAAATTGGTGACTCGGGAAAATTTTTGGCTCTCCGAAGCGTCTCTGAAACATTTACACAGATTATATCATCACCACAAAGGACGATTTTTACTTCTGCGGTCTTCCGGTGCTTGAAAATTACTACCAGATATAAACATTTGAATTCCCTTGACTGTTATTTATTCGCACCCATCCTCATAATTAAAATATGTATAAACAAAAAAAATCCATAAACATTAAAAAAATGAAAATATTTTATAATTTTTGCTTCTTGATTTTCGTAGTTTTCGTGTTTTTTTTTCATTTTCCTTTACTCAGATCAAGGAAAACAGTGGAACAATATTAATATATCCATAAGAAAACAAAGTAAGATACCTGTTTTTGTCTCTATAGGCATGAAAATATCAATTATTGAACACTTTTAAGGATTTCTTGTATCAAAAAAAAAACGTTCACAATAATATTATTTTATTTTTTACTTGATTTATCACAAAATACCGATCTACATATTATAAATATCGATATACTAATAATATATATTTTTATATTTGTTTATTGATATAAAAGCGCTCATATAGAGAAAAACAAAAAAAACAAAAACAACAAAAAATCATGAAAAATCATTAAATCAAAAATCGTCATAAAAATTAAAATATGAATTTTTCTCGTCTCAAGAATATAATTTTGTTTTCTCGATTATTTCAATAGTTTTATGTAGATTTATTGATTTTAAAAAACAAGATTTATATAACTTAAATTTTTTATTGCTTTTTTATTATATTTCTATGATTATCAGTTTATATATGTATTTTTTACACACAATTATTATTAAATTTATTTTAAACTTTTTTTTTATTCTTATTATTATTTTTGATTCCAGATCTACATTAGAAAAAATTATTTATATTCTTTCGTTATATTTTTTTCTATTTAAACAAACACGAAATAATATATATATACATAAAAAAACTTTTATTCAAATAATAAAAATAAATTATTTATTCACTTTGTAAATACACAGAACAACTTACTACTTTAACTTTATAACTGATACGATGTGATCCGCGAACGATGATAAACTGAAAGTGCGCGATTCATTTTAATTCAATTCAAGCAAAATCTAAATAAAAATGTGAATATGTGTTGGAGTTATAGGGTGAATGTGAGCAAAATAAATTGTTGATTATATTTATTAGGCCAACAAAATTGTAGAATTGATGATTAGATTACAAGAAATATTTTTGGTTTATAAATTGCATTGTTAACTCTTTTAAGAATGAAATAAAAATCAACATTTTGATTCATTTAATTGATTTGTGTAAAAATTTTATTGGTTCCATTACTTCTACGACGGCCTTGTAAATACGATGGCTGATCGATACAGTTTTTTAGAAACACGTGCACAAATCAAAAAGAATAGAATAACATTTGCGTGATTATATTTTTGTACTAGATTTAATGTTAGTGCATTAAAAACAACTATGAAAGGGTAACAGATTTTTAATACAATTGGAGCAATCGATTTGTTATTGCCATGTAAACGTTAAAATTCGTTTTATGAAGTTCACAAATTTGTAAATATTATTAACCAAAAACTTATGGATGTATGACGTATGACTGTATTTACTCTACTCCATAAGCTAGTCATTCTCGCTTAAATATTTCTAGTTTAGGGTAAATATATAGAATTCTTCCGTCACTCCCGATGACCTTGAAAATGGAGTATGTTGTGCAGTTTTTTATTCTGAACAACAATATGTATATACATAGGGCGCGGAAAACATTACTAGATAGACTTTTTTTATGTTGAAAATATCAATCATCTGATAGATTATTGTTTTGTTTTTGTCAGAGAAATATTTTAAGATCTAATATTTTATGATATATTATTTTATATTTCACTCGCTTCTGCGACCCTGCAGAACTTCGATCAATAGCACCCAAATAAAACAAAATGAATAGCATTAATTTATCTTAGTAAAGATTCATTATTATTTTAACTTTTATTTAACAATATAAGTTCTTATTTGACAGTTCGTTTATTTCCCTGGTTAAACATTCCAATTCAAACCTATTGAATCCTATTAAATCCAATAAAATTTCAATAGGATTAAATCGGATTGAATTGGTTTAATAGGAAGACTTCGATCTACCAATTAAAATTCAATCGGAATGAATGGGATTCAACAGGAAAAGAGGTTCTAATGGAAATTTCCAATTGAATTTCAATCGGAAATTAAGAGATTCAATAGGAAAAAAGAACTTAGAAAAAATTAAACAATCTTATGAATTTAACAGGATTTAATTGGAAAAGATTTAATAGGAATGAATAGGATTAATCGGAATTCTTCAATGGAAATTTCCAATTAATTCCTATTTATATACATTTCCTAAGAATCCTATCCATTCCGGTTGAAAAATAAAATAGAGATATTTAACAGGAATGAAAAGGATTGTATTGGAAATAGATTTTTTGAATAGGAATTAATTGAAAATTCCCAATGCAGAATTCCGATTAATCCAATTCATTTTTTTCAATTGGTTTCAATTGGAATGTTTAACCAGGGTTAACAATAACATTTTTCTCACAAAACTGTATTACTTCGGTCTGAAAGACCTAAGTATTACATTCATGAGCTCAAAGGAAAATTTTTGCCCTCACTTTTTTGGCATTTCTCGACGTTTATTAGGACCTACTGATGCTAAAATAGCAAAAAAAAATGTATGTCTGTCTGCCGGCCGTCCGTCCGTCACAACCGACGAAATCTAGAAAACGGCTGGACGGATTTGAAAAATTTTTATTTTTAAAAATAGGTTTAGTCAATGGGAAGAGCCGAAAGGACGATGTGTTCGATAACTGTACCGGAAGTGTGTCAAAAAAATCGTCAAGTGTGTCAAAACAAGGAAATTTGCACATTTTTTGCTTAAAAAACTTTCATTTTAAGTGATTACGAGTAGGAACATTGAATTTGGAGAAATCTTGATGGTCGGGATTAGTATGTGAGACCAAAATCTAGATTATTGCATTATAAGTTTGTCAAAAAAATGTTGTCAAGTGTGTCAAAAGAAAGATTTTTATTTATATTTTTACCCAATTTTTTGGAAAAAAATAAAATTAATAATTTGTATGACATGAAAATTTATTATTATTATACGGAATTATGACATAAGTTTGTGAAAAAATAATGTCAAGTGTGTCAAAAAATGATTTCATTTATTTTTTTAGCCAATTTTTTGGAAAAAAAAATGTAGCTGTTTTTATGACGTAAATGAGACATGGAAATTTTTGAATTTGTTATAGTTTTTGAAATATTTTTGGAATTTTGAAAAAAGTTTGCATATTTGATTTTGTAATAATTTTTGCAATATTTTAGAATTTTGGAAAAAGTTTTGATTTTTGATTTTGTAAGAACTTTTGGAATATTTTTGGCATTTTTAAATTTTTGATTTTATTATAATTTTTGGAATTTTGAAAAAAGTTTCAATTTTTGATTTTGTAATATTTTTAGAATGTTGAAAAAAGTTTGATTTTATTATAATTTTTAAAATATTTTTGGAATTTTGAAAGAAATATGAATTTGTGATTTTGTAATATTTTCTCGAATCCCTAAAAGGAAGGTTTTCGAATAGTTTGCTGAAAATGTAATTGAAAATGAAATTGGACATGGACATTTTTAAATTTGTTATAGTTTTTGAAATATTTTTGGAACTGAAAAAGTTTCAATTTTTGATTTTAAAAGAATTTTTATAGAATTTTGAAAATTTTTGAATTTTTGATTTTATTACAAATTTTATAATTTGGGAAAACTTTTTATCGTTATAATTTTTGCAATATTTTTAGAGTTTTGGAAAAAGTTTTAATTTTTGAATTTTTAAGAATTTTTGGAATATTGGGGTCTATTCAGTAAAATCTTCTATCGAAAGTTTCTGTTATTCTTTTATTTTTTGTATGAAATTTTATAACGGGAAAATAAAATTTCATACAAAAAATAGAAGAATAGCAAAAATTTTCGATAGAAGATTTTACTGAATAGGCCCCATTATTAGAATGTAGAAAAAGTTTAAATTTTTGATTTTGTTCTAATTTTTGGAATAGTTTTAGAATTTTGAAAACAAATAGAATTTTTTAATTTTATATTATACATGTTTTTAGAATTTTGAAAAAAGTTTCAATTTTTGATTTTGTAAGACGTTTTGGAATATTTTTAGAATTTTGAAAAATTTTAAATTTTTGATTTTATTAAAATTTTTATAATTTTGGAAAAATTTACAATTTTTGATTTTGTTAAATTTTTGCAAGTTTTTTAGAATTTTTGAAAAAAGTTTAATCTTTAATTTTGTAATAATTTTTGAAATATTTTTAGAATTTTGTTTGAAAAAAGTTTGAATTTTTTATTTTACAATATTTTTGGAACTTTGAAAGAAATATGAATTCGTGATTTTAAAATATTTTCTCGAAACGCTAAAAGGAGTTTATGAGTAGTATGCTGATTGTATGATGTTTTCACTAAATTATGTTAATATATGATCTGTTATGATTTTCCAACAACGTATTGATGTTTCGTGTTAGTTTTGTAATACATATCTAAGCAGAGATAAAAAATACATGTACTTTAACAAAAAGTTATGTTTGATATACATCGCTGCCCAAAACTAAAAACCTTTTATGTCCTCATAAAAGTTTTTTACCGAAAACTATATCAAAATCCTTAACCCAAACCGAAGTCTTGATATCTCAGAGCTTGAGATTGCAGCCCCTCCATATTTTATTAATTTGTTTTACTAATGTTAATATAGCTTTTTTTTGTACCAACATATATTAGATGATCCAAACAGATTGTTCTATTTAAGAATGAAAGCAATTGTTTTGACTTTATGACAGGGAGTTTCGAAAGCAATATACTTTATTAGACATAACGAACACAAAATTTGCGAAAATCTAAATAAATTAATTTTGTTTCGACAGTTTAATTGAATTTGGAATGTTTTTTTTCTCTGATATCATTTCTTTTTTTTTCTTGCTAGCGTTTGAATTTTTGACAGTTATATACAATTATATTCAAATTATAAATTTATCTCTTTAAAAAATGTCTGACTATATACTTTTGGATTTAATGTTGACTGAATTTTTTTATTGACTGAACAAACAATTTACTGTATGCGGTTAAATTTATTTTCAATCATTGAAATTAAAAGAAATAATTTACCGTTTACTGTGTCTAGGTTTTTCAGGATCTCTTAAAAATTTACTTGAGCACAATTTTAAAAAAAATAACAATGATAAAACGGTTGTTATGAATAACGAATAATGTTACTAAGTTTGATATATTTTGAACCAATATCATAGTCGTTTACAACTATTTTTCTTGGAAATGAGAGTGAGGCGTTGGTAGAAAATCTAATCTAAACTATGTATTTCGTCAAATAAGTTTCATATTATTTCATAAGTGTAATTGATATTTTGTCCTTTTTCATTTACGGATCCCTCGTGGCCCTTGAGAATACTAATTTAAAGTTAACAAATTCTAATTTGTATCTTTGTCTTTCATTTATTCACGAGCATAAATTATTGATAAAATTTTAGTATTCTTTTATGCCGTTTGTTGCTTTCGTAACCCTGAAATATTTTCTTATTTAATTTATAATAAAATGTTCCTTAATGATGGAACAAAAATTAAATAAATACATCCATAATTAGGATAACCTTAATTCACTCATAATGAATTAACACTAATGTCGTTTTCTTTTTGCCAAAAAAATTGCTCTAAACACGCCCATTTTTGATCTAGATCAAGTTTTTTTGACATAACGTATTCTATTTGACAAAAAAAAGTGATTTTTTTTGCCCTAAAACCTTTTGTTTGAATCTAGATTTTTAGCTAGAGCAAGCATAAAATACAATAAAGAATACAAATACATTTAAAAAATCTGTCAAAATTAGTAAACAAACAAAACGCCATTTGCTTATTATTTTTTTTAATAGTGAAATAGTTACTTTTTAAATAAAATATTGTTTAAATCGTGTTTAGAATTCAAAATTAATAATAAACTAATTAATTAAATACAATTAATTACAAAAATATTCAATGACAGTTCACAAATACAACTACAAAACTGGATCATATTTTTGCATGTTCTTTTTATGAAAAAAAAATCACTTTTTCACTATGGACAAAAAGAATTCGACATAAAAAGTTTTTGGTTTTCGTTTTTCTCAACTACTTGGTTGAAATTTAAATTTTTTTAGTTTTAACATACGCCACAGCTTTTATTCAGTTTTAGTCAGTTAGTCAGTCAGTTATACCCCAGAAAACTCATTTACGTCATTGTGACATCAAAATTACATCATGCTAAGTCACATCTTATATGTAAGATCTAGGTCATATATCAGTCATATGTATGTCATTATTTCACACTTATTTACGTAAGAACATGACATAAGAATAATTATATAAATGTGATGTCTGTGGTGATATTCGTGACGTTGCTATGATATAAGATTGATATCATATGGTAATATAAAAAATTTTCTGTGACTGCGATGTAAATTGTAAATATAGGACAAAAGTGACAAAAACCCTTGCCCGTTAAACATTCATTACTCATTACTTACGCACTATTCCATGTTCCTAAAATACAAAGCACTAACTATGCGCAGAATTTTTAAAACTATATATATATTTAAAATGGATATACCTCTAGTGAAATTTAAATAAATCATATTAAAGTCATATTTAAGTCCAAATTATGACATCATATCAAAGTCAAATATAAGAAATCAGTATAATGTCATAAAAGAGCATCATATATATAAATAATCATATAAATGTTATAAAGCATCATTTAAATGTTATGGTCATGAAAAGTGTCACTTTTATGTCAAATTTACGTAACAACTACATCACATATATATTGTTACGATTACAGAAAAATGCAGACGATGCTTTAAATCGCGATGAAGTCAAGCAAATTATGGATGAGAAGCTTCTCCAAATCTCGGCGGCATTTGATGGAAAGGTCGCGAAGATTCAAAGAGAAATTCAAGATTTTGAACATAAGGTTTTATCGAAAGTTGATGATTTCGAAAAACGGTTGCAGGATGTTGAAACGACTAAAGTTACTTCCCAGGTGGTACATCAAGTAGCAAATATCAAACTAAAACCACTATCATACGATGGAACAACATCGTTCTGCATCTTCAAGTTCCAATTCGAAACTGCAGCAGATCAAAATGCTTGGAGCGCCGAAAATCGTCTAGCAGCATTGATAGTTGCTCTTAAGGGGGAAGCAGCTGAAGCATTACAGGCAGTGCCGGAAGATGACCGGAAAAGTTATGCAGAGGTGATGAATGCATTGAAACGTAAATATGGCGGCGACCGGTATACCGGTTAGAGCTAAAGGAGTCCGAGGACCGAAGCTATACCGGTTAGAGCTAAAGGGTCGCTTGCAACGGAATGGAGAAAGCCTTCAGGACTATTCTTCGGCAGAAGAACGGCTTGAACATTTGGCATATTCGAATACGTTACCATATTTTATGGAAAAGATGAAGATCGAAGCTTTTACTGATGGTATTCGTGATCCTGAGACAAGAAAAGCTGTAATGTTGTCGCCAAAAGCAACATTTGCTGAAACTATAATTTTTGCTTTGACAAACGAAACTGCTCAAGCTATTATAAAGCCATAGATCAAAATCCGCCGGGTGGAGTTGGTTGATGACAACAATTACAAGTCAAGACCAAGAGAGAATGTCCGAAATGATAGAATTCGATGTTGGTTATGTGGCAAGTTGGGTCATATTTCGAGAGAATGCAGTGATATTAGAAGAAAACGAGCATGATCAACATCGCCTATAGAATGACGTCCAGCAGAAGAACGGGTGAAAATTAGAGAGGACGATGGAGCAGCACCGCATCAGTTAAACTACAACGAGTCAGCCAAAGCGGTGCGGGCGTAAGCTGGCTCCCACAACCGATTGCCCCATAACCTTCATCCATGTTTCGAGATTAACAAGGGAGGTGACAGCCTGATTGTTAGGGCTAATATTGATGGAAAAAGTTGTTTCATCACGTTAGATACGTGAGCAACAAATACAATTGTCCGCACAGATATTGTGAAAGCGAAACTAAAACCAGCAGGGAGATACCAAATGCAGACGGCTACGGGGGAAAGTGCAAGTATTAAAGGCAAGAAAATAGTCAACTTTGAAATCGGGAATACTCACTTTTAACATGAAGTGGTTGTAGCTGGCATTGTGGATGAAGTCATCCTGGGAATGGACTTCATGAGACCAAATGGATTCGTTATTGATGCTGGCAAAGGAGTACTCACGTACGGAAATGTTGAGTTGCGACTCCAATTTAATTTAACTTCTATTCGTCGAATATTATTAGATCACAGAGAAAAGCTGCCAGCACAATCCGAAACAATCATTTGGGGAAAAGTGGAAGGAGGTTCTGGGTCACCCAGGTTGTGGGTTGTGGAAACCAACAAAGAACATCAAAATCGTAAAGAAGTCGTTATAGGAACAACCTTAGTTAGATCAGATGCTGACTACAAAATACCAGTTAGGGTTTTAAATCTGTCAGATACGCAGAAAACAATTAAGAAAGGATCAACCATAGGGCAATGTGAAGAGGTAGCTAAAATAATAAAGTGCGAGTAGAAAAACATCAATAGCTCGGTCAACACAAAACAACAAAAGGCAGAAATGGAACAACTTGGAACAACAATTGATGATACACTGGATACATTATCAGGATCAAGATTGTTTTCAACACTGGATCTGCAGAGTGGTTTCTGGCTGGAGAAAGTTGCGGAGGAAAGATCGGGAGAAAACAGCGTTCAGTGTAGGGAATGGACTATGGCAATTTAATGTCATGCCATTTAGGTTATGCAACGCTCCCGCAACTTTTGAGAGATTAATGGAACGGGGACTAAAAGGTTTGCACTGGAAAACATGCTTGTATATTTGGATGACATCATCGTCATGGGCAAAGACTTTGATGACCACTAGAGGAACTTGGCGGAGGTACTGGAAAGGTTGCAAGCAGCCGGTTTAAAGTTAAGTCCCAAAAAGTGTTCACTTTTCAAGGAAGAAGTAAAATATTTGGGACACAAGGTTACGGCAATGGGAATTCATACAGATTCTGACAAGATTGCAGCAATTATGAACTGGCCAAGACCAAAGAACCTACATGAACTACGAAGCTTCATTGGATTGTGCACATATTACAGACGGTTTGTGCCAGGATTCGCCAACGTTGTCAAAAGTCTGCATGAGTTAATCAGAAAAGATAAGGCATTTGAATGGAATCAACCTCTGGAACAAGTATTTGTGGAGCTCCGCAGGAGATTATGTACGGCTCCAATTCTATCCTATCCTATACCTAATGTGCAGCTTATTTTGGATACTAATGCCAGTAATGAAGGTATTTTTTTTCCTTTATCTCCATTTAGGAGCATAGGGCGTCTGCTAAACTGGACCATCTAAGTCTGTTGGGGGCAATTGCTTTCATTTCACCCCATATTTTGCCGATTTGTTTTGCTTCAGCTAGCACCGTTTTCTTCCACGTCATAGGTGGTCTTCCATCTCTCCTTTTACCTTGTGGATTGCACTCTAGGGACATCCTTGTTATATCTTCAGCTGATTTCCTCAGTGTATGTCCTATCCATCTCCATTTCCTTTGTTTTATCTCGGACTCAATGTCTAACTGCTCTATCTGCCGTAGAAGTTCCTGGTTACTAATGGTGTTCGGGCCAGAAGCATTTGATCAGTCTTCTCAGGCATTTGTTCACAAACACCTGTAGTTGATTTGTGATCTTCTTTGTGTGTTTCCACGTTTCACACCCATACAGCAATACTGACTTGACACATGCATTGAACATTCGTAGCTTTGTCTTTCTTGACAGGACGGATGCATTCCAGATCTTGTGAAGCATATTGAACGTATTTCTAGCTTTGTTAATACGCTGACTGATATCTTCTTCAGTCCCGCCTGTTTTTGCTACAGTACAACCAAGGTACACAAATTTGTCGACTTCATCCACTTGTGTATTGTTGATGGTAACTGGTGTTATCGTTTTGGTGTTCAATCTCATAGACTTTGTTTTCCTGGTATTAATGTTGAGACCGACTTCATGTGCAAGAGTTGATAGCTTCTGTATTTTCTGCTGCATGTCTGTATGTTTGTGTGTAAGCAGACAGATGTCATCTGCGTGGTCTAGATCATTGAGCCGGCTTGTTGTGTTCCATTGGATGTCATTTGGACTTGCATCATCGAGCTTCCTCATGATACTATCTAGTACTATTAGGAATAGTAGCGGGGATAGTACACAGCTTTGTCTCACTCCTCGGTGGTTGTAGTATTTATCACTTTGCTGTCCTTTGTATTGTATTCTGTTTCCAGCATTCCGATACATTTCTTTGATTAGATCAATTATTTTCTTCGGAACGCCCATTTCACAAAGTGTTCTCCATATCGCGCTTCTGTTGATTGAGTCGAAGGCGCGTTCGAAATCCACGAAGAGGAGATACAATGGTGAATTCCATTCGTTTGATTGCTCTATGATGATACGGATTGTGTTGATATGATCGGTACAGCTTCTTCCTGGTCTAAAACCGGCTTGTTCATTTCTTAGTTTCCTGTTAATTGATGGAGATATTCTTTCGAGAATGATCATCACTAGTATTTTCAGTGTTCAAAAAAAAATGAAGGTATAGGAGGAGTTTTGTTGCAGAAAATAGATGCGGGACCTATTCCTGAATAGGAATTTTACACTAATTTCATCTTTGTTAGCAGCCATATTTTTGTTGACTTTCTCCAGCTGTTGATTCATGTTGAAGCTGATTACTTCCTTAGTAGCAGCCATTTGTTGATTGATGTTACTACTTTGTTGATCAAATTTTTGTGTAGTGTACTTAGCATGTTAGCTTTAAAGCTTTTCCTGATTCACAGATTAAACCTTGCCTAAAGATATCTAATGAAGGCACTAGGAAATATATCGTTTCTAAGACCAATGTCCATGGTATGATGTCATGACGTTCACTAAACAACAACTGGGGTCACGCACATACAGACACCCTGGATTCACACTATTTTTGAATTTGAAATTCGGTCGTAAGGAACGAGAACTCTTGCTAACATGTAACTATAGCATCACCCTATTTCACCAGAGGCGGGAAAAGATACCAGCCACGGTGGTAAAAGGTTTGGTTAAGTGGTGAAACATCAAGTTACAAATATTACCGACTGGTAATAAAGTTGTTTTCCTGAAACATGTAGGAAATGTCCCTATATACAATGTATTCAAATCAGCTTTGGATACAATTTTTACGCACAACGAATCCCCAAAAGTCATTAAATATAATTGAACCTTTACAGCATGACTACGGTTATATAACTTCAAAAAAATTAACGAATCCTTTCAATTCTTTTGTTTGATTTTATGGAAATAAAATTACATAAGAAAACACAAACAACAACAACCTTGTCGATTTAGGTAATACTTTTAATCGTCATCATGAGGATTGGGATGAGTTGATTTTGACTTGAACAATTTTAATAATAATAATAATAATAATATTGATTAGGAAAAAAATATGGATGAATTGAAGGAAACTTTTTTTTTTCGATTTTCTTAAGTAATTAATCGTTAAAATTTTTGTAACATAATACAATTTTTTAATGAATTAAAACAATAAAATATCGATACAAACAAAAAAGAGATTATATTTGTTTTTTTTTATTCTTTTAGGCCATTATCTGTTAAACATTGAAACCGAAAATGTTTTAAGGGAAGATACTGATAGTAAAAAAAAATATTCCATATAATTGGATGTTTTACTATTAATCGGAAATTGGAGTTCCTGTCATTAATGAGTTTGTTTTGTGTTGTTATGTTATGATTTTTATAATTATAAAGAGGGTTGTAAAGGTTGTAAAGGTTAAATTGTTATGCTTCATATATAAGGTGCATTTTCTTCATCGTTGTTCCGATTGTAACTCTTGACTGATAAATGTTTTTTAAAAACTTTGATATCAATCGAATAATTAATCGATTAGTTTGAGCATATTTTGTACCTTCAGAAACAGATCATTATTACTGATGGAGAAATCTATCTACATCTATCTGTTCTACAAGGCTCCACATTGAAGATGATAGGACCTTCTCCTGTGAACAACCTTAGTAGGGAGTTTAGTTTATAATTTACCCATAGAATTTTCAGAGTTGCCTCTGGAAATGAGTTTTTAGATTCAGCAGCTATATTTCGAAATACATACAGTACATTGCGTATACCCGGTCTGAGGTGCTGATTGATAGGTGGACCACAAGAACCTTTTTAATCCTATCATAGTGGCAATCTTGATCGGGCTTTATCAAGATGTCACTTACCAATTTCGTCAGGGCGAGAATAAACATGCTAAGTACGCTACCATACTTAGTTTGCTAGGTTCTAATGCTAGCCGCAAGAGTTGCTATTTAGGTCCGGTGGTGAACCTGAGGAACGAATACCGAAGAAGTAAAAGCTGAAGATAAAGAAGTAAACGGAACAGGAACTGGCGGTAGAGGATTTGAAGAAGTTAAAGGATCTCCAAGGCATATTTTTGAAGCTGGTCCTGTGTTACCGTAAAGGCATTAGAATTTTGTTCTTTTGTAGCTTTTCAATTTTCTCCTGGTTCTGTAAAAGCTGCGACCAACAACACCTCTAAACAAACCACTAATTCTCTCATTATGTACATATTTAAAACTGTTAAAATTATTTCTAATTTAAAGACAAAACAAAAATAATTAAATTATAAATTAGTAATATTAAATTCAATAAAAAATAACAGAATTGTTGTACTTATATTTTGTTGGCTCCGAATCAGAATATTGTGGAGTCATTGGGTCACCAATGTATAGCCAGTAATTCGCGCTATATAACGTTGTTGTATTCAAGTATTCTACCGCCTCTTTAATGTCTTATTAATGGATTCTGAATAATTCCAAATTTTCTTCTTCTATCAATAACATTTGTGTTATAAATTTATATAATTTTGGAAATTCCTTTTTTAATTTTTCATCAAATTCAGTGTTCTATCTACATCCAACGAGTTCTCTGAAAATATATCTGAAAATATTTGCGTTCAATGAATTTATCTGCAGAGATCTTACAACGGTCCAGATAGAAATTCATCTTCCTCAAGGTGGATTTCGTAAGTTTATTTAGTTTCTGCATACTTCCCGGGGGATGAGGACGAGACACCACCAGAACTGGTAGAGAAACTCATCAAGTATTGCAACAATAACCACTATAACCTCGTCACACCGTGTGGGGAAGTAGTAACATTACCACAAAAGGCGAGCGTCTGCTTCAATTTTTGTATACAAACAATATGTTTATTGCAAACAAAGGTGAGCATACCTTTAGAAATGCAATTAGAGGTGAGGTTCTTGACCTTACTCTAACTAACAAACGCCACTAACCATATTAAGAACTGGCATGTTTCGAAGGAAGCTTCTATGTCTGATCATGCTTATATATGTTTCAACATGGAAGACTACCCGAAGAGCATTCAGTACTTTAAAAACCACAGAAAAACCAGCTGGGAACCTTACACAACATATCTTCATAATAATGTAAATAGTTGCGGCAGTATCAACTCCACAATTGAGCGACTTTGTAGCTAATAATTTACAAGAAATTATCACTGAAACATACAAACTTAATACTCTAATAACTCAATCCAAAAAATGAAGAGATGTACCTTGGTGGAATTGTAACTTGGAGAGGAAAAGGAATAAAGTTCGTAAGCTCTTTAACAGAGCAAAACTAACAAATAATTGGATAGAGTACCGAGTAGTTCTAACCAATTATAATAAAGAACTCAGACAATCAAAAACGAATAGCTGGAAAGAGCTCTGCAATACGATAGATAATCTGCATGCTGCTGCTCGACTCCAAAAATTGATGTCGTCTGACCACGCAAACCCTCTATGCTCAATCTGCAAACCAAATGGTACGTACACCGGCGACTGCATTGAGACACTAGATACTTTACTTCAAACTCACTTTCCGGACTCAAGAGAATGGAGCACGGAAGATAACGCCAACGAAGACGTACATCTTCTAGATCTTGCATATAAAAGTACTGCAGATCGTTTAGCCAACACAATATTCACCCCAAATAAAGCAAGAAGGGCTATAGAATCCTTCGGTCCGTATAAATCTCCAGGGGGTGATGATATTTTTCAGGTATTTCTGCAAAAGGATCTAAGAATCATCATTCCATATCTCATGCGTTTGTTCAAAGCAAGCTTTCGCCTTGCTTACATTCCTCAGATATGGCGGGCAACTAAAGTTGTTTTTATACCCAAGCCAGGAAAAAAACCAAATGAAGCCAAATCATACAGACCTATAAGTCTTAAATCTTTTCTATTAAAAACAATGGAAAAGATGCTAGAATATCCCATCCGTCATGTCTTAAAACCCTTTCAACTCTAGCCAGCACGCCTATCAGACCGGGAAATCTACTGAAACGGCCTTGCACAAAATGTTGAAAGAAATTGAGAGCACGCTAAACTACAAGGAGGCACTTGTATGTACATTTATGGACATACAAGGAGCCTTTGACAATGTCCACTTCAATGCTAACATTGAAATGGCCTCTACAGAGTAGGAAGATAACAGCTACACTAGGTGATTATTCAATGACTGCTACTGCATCTAGAGGCTGTACGCAAGGGGGCGTGCTCGCTCCACTGCTTTGGCTTTTGGTGGCTGATGATCTCCTCACCAACCTAAATGATTACGGCTTCAACACTGTAGGCTATGCCGACGGCATGGCAGTCATGGTTAGAGGGAAACATTACTCCATTATCGCTGGTCGAACCCAGATAGCTCTTAATCTTGTATCAGAGTGGTGCAACAGATTGGGACTGTCGATCAACCCCCAAAAACAAGCATTGTCGTTTCACAAACAGGAAAAACTTTAAATTCTCCTGGTTTTAACGGCGCTCCAATACAAACATCAAAAGAGGTTAGATATTTAGGGGTGCTCCTGGATGGTAAACTAACCTGGAACGCACACCTGAAATATATATCCGGTAAGGCAAAGTTTTCTTCACATGCAGAAACCTGTTTGGGAAAACATGGGGTCTTAATCCTAAAATGATACTTTGGTTGCACCAAAGTATTATTAAAAAATTCTAACATATGCAGCCAAATAACTGCTCAACATATGTTTACAAAAATACAAAGGCTTGTGTGTCTTAGTGCCACAGGTGCTTTCAAAACCACGCCAACGTCAGCAATGGAGATTCTTCTAAAGCTTTCTCCATTGCACCTACATGTAAAATCTGTAGTGGTGTTGAGCGTTCATAGACTGCAGCTCACAGAAGGGTTTAAGCCGGACAATCTAACCGGACACCTTAAAATCCTTGCTGAATTACAGGCTGAACTGCATACATATCATATTTCGTATTGTATGGCAAAAACAATAGATTTATACAGGCACTTTAATGTCAAGATATTGGGCAAAGATTGTATTAAAAACTACATACGGTCACTGCCACATAACGCCAGCATCTGGTACACAGATGGTTCTCGAACCAATGTGGGCACAGGAGCAGGAGTTTTTGGTCCTAGAACAAAACGAACGGTTGCCTTAGGCACCATAACAACCATATTTTCAGCCGAAATTTTTGCAATTAGCAGTTGCGCTTTGCTATGTGCTGAAAGACAATACCAAAATATTGACATATTATTATTTTTGACAGCCAAGCGGCACTCTTGGCACTAAAATCTACGCGCTTTGAATCAAAACTGGTATGGGAATGCTACCAAAATCTACTGAAAGTTTTCTGCAATAATAGAATCACACTTGTGTGGGCACCCAGCCTTAGAGGAATATAAGGAAATGCTATTGCTCAGGCTTTGGCAAAGCAAGGTGCCAATAAAAAGTTCGTTGGACCGGAACCATGCTTCGGAATGGCCAAGCGTTCGCTCAAAAGCACAATCCAAACATGGGAACAGGAACAAAGTGCTAAATTATGGAGAAGCAGAGAGGGACTAGTACATTCCAAGAAGTTTCTAGCTAACCTTCCTGTTTCACCCTTAAAAACAATCGACTTAAACAAAGAGTCTCTAAGAATTTTAACGTGGTGCGTTACTGGACATGGTCCTTCAAACCAACATCTTAACAAAATGGGCATTGTTGTTTACGACAGGTGTAGATTCTGTTACTCGGACGTGGAAACGATGGAACACGTCATCAGATACAACCAACTTGGTTGTAGAAGACTAACACTTCCACTACCACAACACGTCACTCCAATTAAGCCAATTAATTTTATTAAAAATCCTCAATTTACATTACAGAATACAACCAGTAACGGCATAGACGACGACTGACTAATAACATAATCAGGGTAAGCACAATAGACCTTCAGGTCGTAGTGCTACTTAAACTGTAAGTCTCAAGGCCCTCCAATAAAAAAAAATAAGTTTCGCAGTGGTCATAACTTATTTTTCCCCGTTTCTCTAATTCTTTACTTGGTTTTAATGAATTGATGTCAGCTATGATTTTCTTCCTTTTGCTGTTTTTAATCACTGCCGAATCCGTTTATTGCAGCTATTTACTTTATTTTCCCTCTTCTTTTTTGTAATTTGTCTGACTCAATTGTATATTTAATAATCTATGTATCATGCTCCTGAAGGCTGACATTTTGTGCTACCAGGGGTGGTTTGAATCATTGGTTATAAAACGATCCGTAGTTCTGGGTTTTCTGTTGATATCAAACTCTATTTTGCCAGAGTTACGGTTGAGAATTATGTCCGAAAATGATAGCTTTTCTTCTTCATGTGTGAACTTGATGAACTCGTATTTGTTTTTTGTTGATTTTAAAACTTTTCTCAGTTGCTGTTTCTTCATTATCACTAACATGTCATCTACATATCTGCCCAAAAAACTAAAATTAAACTCTTTGTTTATGGTGATTTTGAAATCCGGCATCAATGCTTCCACGATAAATGGTGATAAGGAATTTCCCATCGAAGTACATGAGGTTTGCTTGTAGATATTTTCATTGAATTGAAACTAGGACTTCGGTTTCTTTATCAAATCCATTAAATTTTTGATACCTGAGTAAATATAACTGGGAACCTCGAGCAATAATGAAAAAACAAAAACTAAAATATTAATTTTTTCATTTATTTTTTTAAATGAAAACATTGCCTGCTTCGTTTAAAATTTTATAATGTAAATGTTCGCCACAAGTCTACGAATGCCGGAATGTTTTGTAGATATTTTTGTTTTGTGGGAAAAAATAGCGATCGCTCAAGTTTTATCGATTTATGACCAGTTTTATGTAGCAACCGTCTTATTCCAGGTAATTTTGATTACGTAAATGTCGATATAAATTAAATTTTTAGTTTTTTATTTTTTTACTTGTTACGTAAGACAATGCTGTAGCTTATTAGAGGCTGATGTTTGTTTCTGCTCTCCATCATAAGAACTTTAGCTGTTATATTCAATTTTGATGCTGTTTTTAGTTGCGTGTACTTGTAATAACATTTGATTAGCTGTTTTGTTGTAATTTTTGTTGTTTAATTTACCCTAGAAATGAAGTTCTTTGCAATGCATCTCTATACACTATAAGTTGTGTCTTTTACATGCGAATTTTTTTATGCGTATATCCAGAACGTATTTCCGCATAAAAAAAAAATTAAGTGTATTTCATAGTGAACTCATGGAGATCTAATATGAAGTTGGAGATGGAGTAAAAATCAAACAAACTTATTATCTTTTCAATATATATTTCTGTTTTATTGTTGAACGTAAGAAACAAATAACTTGACTTGAATTTTTAAATGAAATCCTAAAACTATTTTTTAAAGTAATAATGAGAAAAATAATAATAATAATATTATTATTATTATTATTAATAATATCTTTGTTTTTTTATTTTATTTTATTTGTTGTATAAAAAAATGTCACAAAATTTCTAATTGCATCACATTCACTTTTTTGTATTTTTTTGTTCTATTAATTTTAATCGTATTTGTTTTGTAATAAAATTAAATAATTTATTAATTAAAATAATATAAATATATAATCAAACTACATCTATATCAAATGCAGATGGAATTATAGGATGTGTTTGAGATTTGTTGAGTTTTTTGAGAGGATGAGATAACAATTTTTCGAAATAATAAACCACCCTGTTGGTAGGATTCAAAATGATAGACCAAAATGCCAACGAAAGCGTATTTTTATCAAAGAGATGACTTCCGTAAAATAGACCCAACTCTAGAATTCCAGGCCTTAATCATCAAAGTTGTCAAATAAAGTGCTCGGGCAAGGAGCATTGTAAATAAGGTAGAGTCCTTTCACATTCAAAATTCAACTTCCACCTATGTTAAGGTGACCAGATTTTCAACATTTCAAACGAGTACAATTTGTAACTGTAACGCCCCTTCGTAACGTATTAAATAGTAGATTGTATTACTAGTGCGAATGCGTTTTCCAAACAAGAGTTAGTAGTACGGCAAATAACACGCGTTTGGAAAACGCATTCGTACTAGTAATACACACTATTTTTTGTAACAAATGCGTAAAATTTATAAATATTTATTTGATTGTTCATTTAATCATTTATTTAACAAAGTTATAAACAAATTTAAGCTTTTTAAATAATTAAAGTGCGCCATCTTCGTTGTAATAGTTGTAAATTATACTAGCTCGAAAATATAAACATAAGAATCCAACTAAAACAACACATAGTAATCCGACTAAGCTGTTAAAATTATAAACTTTGAAAACCTAAATAAAATGTTTTTTCTTGCAATTCAAATGATGCAATGCGTTTATGTTGTTTTTACTATATGGTAAGTTATTTAAATTATTATTTTGATATTTTAGTGCTATAAAAATATTATATATATGTATGTAGATAGATATATGGATGGATTTAACTACAAATCTCACATGCAGGCGGTGTACGTGCCCGTGCATAAAATATTTTGGTCATATGTGCGGAAAAGTAGTTTTTTCTTTTGTTCTATTCTAGTACAAAATTGAATATTTTTTACGCATGTGTTACAAAAAATATATTACTAAATCTCTCTCAGAGGTCGTCCATTAATTATGTAAGGTAGGGAAAGGGATTTCAAATTTTTGTTACGATGCGTTAATACGAGAAGGGGGCTATCTGGTCATACGTTATACGTAACAAAATCTCTGTTAAACAAATTCGGTACATACAGTTATTCAATTGTTTTAATTTTGTTTGTTTGTGTTATTTTTTACCAATTATAAAACTTTTATTATTCAATGTAATCAGTTTGGTTGTAATAATTACAATTTGTATAAAAAGTAAATAAGAAATTTTATTAACGTTTTACAGCTATTATATTTTCATAGCATTAAATGAAATATTAATTTAAAATTTTCACATCATCCAAATATCAACAGCAAAGGTGAGACGTATACAAAAAACTTTATGAAATTTATTTTTGGGCAACAAAACAAAATAATCATGCCAAAATAAAGTGAATAATATTTGGAGTGGAATAAAAAATGACGAGAAATTTCAAGAAAAACTTGACAGTGAATTAAAAAAACTTGAAGCAAAAGCAATGTGGATGAAAGGTTCTTTGCTAACTTTTTGGAGCAAAACTGCGCAGTCAATATCAGCGATTCCAAAACCGTCAACTTCAATTACCTAATTCCAGTTCTTTCATGCTCATCAGTGGCACCAGCCGTTGAAGACAACGTCCCATCACTTCCAAGACCAACACAAGAAAAAAATTACATGGGACAAGTAAGGGCGGGAGCTCTCTCATACACAGAGCTCTCATATAGAGAGGCTCCTTGTCGAGCACGCATAGAGGAGACGTTGCCACTATTACTAAAGGAGATTTGTGACGTCGTTTTACATGGATCTGCTGCACAAGGTCGCCGACAGTCAGAAATTATTCGAAACATCACAACTCAAGAATTGATGGAAGAGTTAGGGGAAGGGAGTGGAAGAGACATATCGTGACGGTTTCTGTTAAACTGATCCGTTCCATCAGAAGGCTCATATCAAACACATCGACGGTCCCTTTTCTACGGCAACAATTAATATTATTGAGATAATAGCTTCTCTATTGGGACCAAAGGAAGTATGCTTTTTAAGCCAGAAGGGTTGGGAGGGTTGTCTGCAACGAATAAATAAGTATCTTTGCCGGACCACGACTGGGTAGTTGCCGCGAACCACAAATTGATTTCCTCCGTCTACGCTGGTTGGTATTGGGGTGAAAGAAAATGGCATGGGGAAAATGGAAGCAGTTGGTTATTCAGGGCCCACATATATTGCGATTCGGTCTGGGAAGCATACTTCGTACACAGCATTTTCTCACGGTAAAGATTTTTAAAAATTAATGTCCTTACTCGAATTCGACCAAATAATGAAAGTGGATGGGAAAATTAAACCGGTTGTCATTATAATTGTAGACGGTGGTCCTGATGAGAACCCCAGATATAACAAAGGGATTGATATGGCTGTTCATTACTTTCGGAAGAACAATATTGATGCATTTTCCATGGCGACAAATGCCTCTGGACGGAGTACTTTTAACAGAGTGGAACGAAAAATGGCACCTTTGAGTCGAGAACTATCTGGGTTGACAACACACTGGCATCCATTTGGGACCAAAAATTACATCGTGGAAGCGTCCATTCAAAATTTCATACCACAGCAATCATCAAACCAATACGTTGGAAATGTACTGTCGCAACATTGGTATTATACTCCGCCCGTATTACAACAACAATATAATGGTGCTGAATTTAATAGTTTTCAAAATGCGAATTCGCTACCACCTACAGCGCAAGATGCCAGATATCCTATGAATGTGCACAATACAAACGTGATAGGTTCTAGAGTGAACGCTAATTCGGGTAATATTAATCTGAATAATAATAATTTTGGGTTTTCTCCGCGAGATATTTCTGATATGACTAATGAGTTCGATCCTGCAAGACGATAGTGTGTTAAAGGTTAAATGATTTTATTATTTTGTTCGCCGCAGTACGTAAATTAAAGGGAAATGCTAGTCTTTGGTATCAATCGATCGATTTAGAAATTCGTGATTGGGTATCGTTTCGATATGGCATTATACGGGAATTTGATAAACAACGGGATATTGCCGAGGTTCATTCGACACTGGCAAACAGGAAGAAAATAATTTTAGAGAGTTTCACAAAGTATGCGTATGTCATTCGCACAATTGCGAGTGAGATAGACCTGAACGATGAAACGGTAGTAAAATATATTATAACAGGGCTTAGTGATACTGATGAGAAAGTGAAGTGTGCATTGGCTTGTCATAATTTTAAAACAATCAACGAATTAATAGATAGGTTAAAAGTGTTTGAAAGTATGTGTAAGACTGATACTCATAAAACCAGTTTCAGCGAAGGCTTTTAAATACCAAATTATAATACCAGTAAATCAAATCGTAATTTAAATGAAATTCGAAAATGTTTTAAGTTTAACGGTATAAATCACATTGCGCGGGATTGTAGAAAAAGAATTTGTTCATACTGCCGAACTGAAGGTCATTACGAGGTTGATTTTCCCATGGAAAATTAAAAATATCAAACACATTCAGAAAGTTGAAAGCGTGTATCATAAAATTGTAAAATTAAATGGAAGTAAAGTACAGTCGTTTATTGATCTAGGATCCGATTGCGTGACTATTAGAGAAGAGTTGGCAAATAAATTGAATCTAAATTATTATTCCAATTTATTAGAGCAACAACTATTGAGAGGTTTCGGAAATGGAATCTCTACTACACTGGGTAATGTGCAGGTTGACATTGATATTGATTCGATTAAGTTAAACGTTGACGCCCTTGTTGTTAGAAATCCAGACCAAAACGATGACTTAATGATTGGTAACAGTTCGTTGGATAGGAAAGATCTAATAGTAGAGAAGTTTCCAGATGAATTGAAGGTTTTTCAGACTGATAAATATAAAAACGGAATAGAAATGGAAGAAGTTTTGTCTGGCGAATTGAGCAAATTGGATTCGATTAGTGAGTGTATTCTACCTGTCAATAAGGTTAATGTTAATTTTTTAGATACATTTAACGGTAATACAGGTTGAGTTTACTGAATTAAATATTGTAGATTTGGAAAAAATTGTCAATCCTCTAATTTACGCTGAAGAAAAAGAAAATTTTTCTAATTTAATTTTTGATTTTCGTGATTGTTTTGCAATTAATATGAGAGAGTTAGGAGTGACGAGTAAAACGTCGATGAAAATAAATTTAAAGGATGAAAATCCGGTGACTTATAATCCGTATAGGTATTCTCCTACACAGCGGGAGAGTATTAGGAAAATAATTAAAGAATTTTTAGAGCTAAAAATTATAAGAAATTCTATATCTGAATATTGTTTGCCAGCAATACATGTATCTAAAAAGGGAGGTGACGATCGAATGTGTATAGATTACAGAGGACTTAATTCGAAAACTATAAAAAATCGTTTTCCGCTTCCGAATATAAAAGATTGTTTACAAAAACTAGCGGGTTATGAGTATTTTAGTGTTCTAGATCTAGTATCAGGATACTATCTTATCCCGGTCGACGAAAACAGTAGAAAATATACGTCTTTTGTGACACCTGCTGGACAGTACGAGTTTTTGAGGATGCCATTTGGATTAGCTAACGCCCCTTCGGTATTTCAACGAATGATGAATCGACTTGTCCAGGAACTGGATTACACTATTATTGTATATCTAGACTATATTGGAATTCCCAGTAAATCTATTGACGAAGGAAAAAAATTATTGAGAATTTTTTTAAATAAATTAAGAAAATATGGACTAACGTTGAAAATTGAAAAATGTAGATTTTTACTTCAAAATATAGATTTCCTAGGAAATGAAATTACTAAGGATGGTGTTCGGCCCGGTAGGTCCAAAATTGAATGCATAAAGAAATTTCCTAAACCACCAACTTGCGTCGTACTTCCGAAAATTTGTTGAAAAATTTTCATTAATAGTTAAACCACTTACTCGTTTAACCAGAAATAATGTTCGATTTGAATGTAAAGAAGAACAGGAACAAGCTTTCGATCGATTGAAAGAAGAGTTATGTCAGCGAAATATTTAAGTTCTTTACGATAATAGTAAATTGCACAAAGTTCACACAGATGCATATTTCTTTAGGACTTGCAGGGGTTTTGATGCAATTAGAATCAGATAATAAATGGCACCCTGTGTCGTATTTTAGCAGACAAACTACACATTTAGAAAGGAATCATCATAGTTATGAACTTGAGGCTTTGGCAATAGTTGAAAGTCTGGATAGGTTTCGTCGATTCATATTGGGTAAACATATAGTAGTAGTAACAGATGTTCATCGCAAAAAACGGCAACGTCAAAGCGCGATATAGTTCCGAGGATCGGTAGATGGTTTCTCCGTCTACGAGAATACGATTTTGATATTATATATAGGAAAGGTACACAGATGGGCCACGTAGACTCTCTAAGCCGAAACCCAGTGGGGTCTCCCAGGGAAATGTCAACAGTCTATTTGGAATGTTGAGTATAAAATTAGATGAGGTTGATAAAAATTGACTCGAGTTATTACAACATAATTAATGATCCTGCGATTATCGATGTTAAAAATAATATTTTGGAATCAAAAAACTTCCATTTTGTGGTAGAAAATTCTATACTGTATAGGAAAGTTGATAATAATTTAAAGTTTGTAGTCCCGAGTGGGGTAAGGGGAAGGGTTATACAATCGTGTCACGATGAAATGGGCCACTATGGTCTAGATAAAACCTTAATGGCGCTACGCAAATTATATTGGTTTCCGAGGATGCGTCAATTTACCAAAAAATATATTGCTTCGTGTTATGAATGTTTGTATCAATCGAAAAGATTCCAGTACCGTTTCATACCCTACAATTGGATCATTTCGGGCCTTTTGTTAAAAGCTCTAAAGGAAATATGTATATTTTAGTTGTAGTCGATGCGTTTACGAAATATGGGTTTATGAAAGCTGTCAAGGATTCATCCACTCGTTTTGTCAAAAATACTATAAAAGAATTTTCGATATATTTTGGGACGCCTGTAAGAATCATTACAGATAGAAGATCAGCAGTCAATTCTAAAGCTTTTAAGACGTTTGTGGACGAGCACAATATATTGCACGTATTAAATGTAATTTCAACCCCGCGTCCTAACTTACAGGTGGATCGGTATAATCGTGCCATTCTGCATGCTCTCCGTACAATGTCCGATTCCGACCAGAAGAAATGGGACCAATATTTGATAAATATTCAGTGGTCTTTAAATAGCATCCCACATGCTATCACTAAATTATCGCCGCAACAACTACTATTTGGCTTTAAAACTAGATCAATCACTAAGCATAAATTAAAACTAGTTTTGTAAAAAAATTACGAAACAAATTTCGATATTGCAGAACAAGAGGATCTACGAGAAGAGGCTTCGAAGAAAATAAAAGTAAATCAAGCCAAGCCAAGCAAAAGGAAAGATTTGATTTGAAGTTTTCTATGCCGAAAGATTACAAAGTTGGAAATAGATTAGTTGTTTTTCGAGAACCTATATCAGCAGAAGAAAGTAGGAAGTTGTTGCGAAAACATAGAGGGCCATATACAGTAACAGCTTTACTGTATAATGATCGGTGCCGAGTTGAAGAAACGTGCGTTACCGACGGAAGAAGACGTTTTAGAGGAGTCGTGCCAGCATATGATCTAAGACTTGTTGTTTCCTGAAAATGAAGATATTGACGTTGTTTTTTTGTTCCTATGTTTTTATTAAAATCAAATATGAATTATGTTTTATATTAATTAAAATAAATGTATCATCGAAGCCCAAAAGCAGTGTTTTATATATAATAAAATTAAACATCAAAATATACTTATGATTCATTTTGTCCGTCCGTACGGGGAATTATTAAAGATTGTGGTTATTCATCATGTCCTATTTATTTTGCATCTCAGGTGATGTTAAAAGAGCTATGGTATTGCATAAAAACAGCAATAGCTGTGAAAAAAATACGGACAGCTCGAATCGCACCTCGACGTCAAAGAGAATAGATGGCGGTGGTAGAACGAGGATTAAATGAGAACGTCGAATGGATCGATGAAGAATTCTATGGAATGACGGTAGAAGATATTGTCGAAGTCTTCCGAAGTCTTGGGGGACAAACACATATGAATTCACAATGGACTGAGGAATAATGTTTTTTTTTATACAAAAAAATCTTTTAGGGACTAACAGATTTTTTTTAATTTTTATGTATTAAATGAATTATTTATCTTTTATTTCGTTTTGCTTATATATTTTATTTTAATACATATATTATTGTAATAAACTTTCGCTGTCAAGAGTCAACGGAAAAATTTTAATAAAAGGGGGTTAAATTTACTAAAAGGGGGTTAAATTTACTAAAAGGGGGTTATGGTTTTGTTGATAGATGGCGTTTCCGCATGTAGTCAATTTATGTTCTATGTCCTGCTGGGCTAGATAAATGTCGTATTTATGACAAAGTAAAACTTTTCCTTGTTAAAAAAGTAAAAGCACGTTTTCTTTGTTCGTTTTAATTAAATTACTTTTTATTAATTAAATAGATTATTTTGTAATAAAATAATTCATCGGGAGTTTTGTTTAGATAATTATAAATAATTAAAAAACAATTATCTCAAACAGGTTATGCCCCAAAACTGTGTAAATAATTAAACGAAAATTACTATCTCAAACAGGTTGTGGAATCCAGCTCAGCAAAAGATGGCTGAATATTGTCATTTTTCATCAGATTTGATCGTTTAATTCGTGAATTAAAAATGTAGGCGAAAAATTTGATGACAGTAATGTGATCGTTCGTTTGATGATTCTCATTCGAGTTGTTTCGTCCTGTAATTTCGAAACTGGAGACACTTGATAAAGATAATCTCACGTTAACGAAGGTCAAAACTCTTTTCGTTCAAAAGTCAACCGTTGTTGTAAACGATGAAGCAGGTTCTATTGCAATGAATACGAATAAAAGTAATTCGACAAGAAAAAAGAAGAAAAATGAAAGTAAACCGCAGCGAAGATGTTATAGTATATGATCCGAGTATAAAACGACCTTCACCGAACTGGTTAATGGATGAAAAGTATTTTATATTAAATTAAATATGATAATAAATATATTGCAAGTGGGTTGACTAAAATATTTCAGTTCAGAATATGATTAATTAAAAATTTAAAAATTATTTTTTTTTTAAACATTTTACCGTTTCGGTTAATAAACAAATGACATACCAATCAAAAGTATGAAGCCTATAGAATATGCAAACGTTAGGTTGACTATTTTTTCCCCGTCATAACTTTTGGGTAGGCAGGTATAAACAGGTAAATCGATATTAGTAATTTGCACTGGTCTGGTTAATGAATAAACTTTATGTCATAATAAAGATTATTTTATTACGAACACAGTGATATAGGGTTGTCTGCGAAATATAAGTCCTGAATTCGGGTTGTCGAGTTTCAAAAAGTGAAATATTGCTGCGAGTGAATACGTCACTGTCACTAAGGGCAGATGTGGGCCAGCGAAAAGGTTAACCCTTGGATTGGCAATAAAATCTTTAACCAACTCTCGACAAGTCATCTCGATGCTCAATAAGCATGGCCATACGATTAGATCCAATTTGGCCAAAAGCTGTAACAGAAATGACGTATACGTCGGTCAAAGATAGTAAAGTCATACCGTATCATTGCAGCTGATGGACACAGAACTCACAAAACGTTTGACCGCTTCGTTGACTCTACTTCTGGAAAAAACACTATACATGATACAGTTGGAATTATTTATCAATTTTCTAGTGCTGAAGCAGATAATTTTGATGATGTTGAAGCTGCATTGCAAATATTACATTTTCAATAATATTTATCTACAACTAATATATCTTCTGATGAGGCGATGGATGAACTACTGCAAACGAAAATATAGAATGCATCAAATCAGGCTGCGTGTGACGTCAACGAAAGAATCGAGTTACCAGATTTATTGAATCGTATTTTTAACGGATATAAAGAATTCTGCAGACAGACTTTGATGGGTGAAAAAGGGAAAACTGATAAATTCTACTATTAGTCTTGTGAATTACTTAATTTATACCATCGGTTTTTAAGAAGTATCCGCACCAATAACTTTGAACTGCACATGGACTCAATTTTTAACATGTCTGATTTAATTTTTGCGTTAAATCAGCCGAATTATGCCAGATGATCCTTATTATACTTGAGCAATTTAATCAATTTGTATTCTGAAACTTCGCCTTTGGTAGCTGAATTTCGTCGAGGCGCCTTTGGAATCAGACTAACCAAAGCAAATTTTGCTCGATCACCTGTTGACTTGACGCTAGAGCAGACGATCAATGCTGATGCTAGCAATCAATTCCCTGATAACCTTGCCGCCGACTCAATATCTCCACGTCAAATATGGTCGCTCAGTCACAGTATGAGGACGAAAATATTATCAACTATCAAAGAAAATATTGGATTAACGAAAAAGGATGATAATTCGCACTCTTTACAAAAAAGTAAAATTAAAAAAGACAAAAAAAACCTGAACAGTATCATTGAAGCAATAAAAGATACGATGAATCCATTTCATGACACTATTGACAAAGATATTTTATTCAATATTTCGACGGGTAAAGCTGCTTCTCAAGAAGTAGCTGATTTCCTGCTTATCGTCAAGACAGCCAGCAATCAACAAAAATTTAATTTTATCTTGGAATGCTCTTCAACTCCCGCAAGATTCGACAAACGTTTAAAACGGAAACAAGATCTGCAATTTTGCTTCTCAGTGCACAACTAAATTTCTGATGACCAAAGACAAAAACAAAAAAGTATTATTGAAAATGGATCGAGACATATTTGGGTGACTTCTGGCAATTGGCCTAAACAAAAACATAAATGTAGAACATTGCCTGACTTTTCCACTAGCACCAATGCCGCCTGCTCTTTTTTCATGTACTGGTGAGATGTTTAAAACTGCTAAAGCAAAGTAAGCGAAAACTTTGAAATCCGAAACTGAAATGGTTGAGCCAACAAATATCAACGTTGAAATAATTGACGGTTTTACTACTTCCACCTAATCGGATCTTCTATGCCACAAGCTTTTGAAAAATTGCAGAGTCAATACTTATAAAAATATGTTCAACAAACGCTACAGAAAAACATTTAATTTTTTATCGCTATATATCACCGTAAATCAAAGATTTTGAACGTGAAAGTCGAAAAGAGTTTGATATTCCGTACAAAATTTCAGGACCTCAACAAACCAGACCTAATGATTTTTTGAAAAGTCTTAAAAATTATCGTTCTAAAGAGACTTTGGTGCTGTTTCTGGCAGATTATTGGGACAACAAAAATGTGGTAACAATAATCCAAAACAAAACAATTTTTTAACAGTCGACCATCAGTGCTATTCTTATCAAGTTGAGCAAAATTCCAAGAGGCAGATAAGAGGATTATTTTCCATGCTTATAAAGCGGCTCCAAGATCAAGAATTTTAATAAAAGTCTCTGATACCGATGTTTTGATTATGTTGTTGGGAAAAATGCACAAAATTTCGGAATCAGAAATTTGGCTTGCTAATTCAGCAACTAAAAAGACAAATAACCAACATCTTAATTGCATTAATTGCACCGATTTGTCTGCTGATAGCAATTGATAGTCTGCTGGTTGATAGATTTGTCTTGCTGATAGAACTTCTGTCCATGTAGAATGGACAGAAGCTGTGTCGCCCACTGGTTTTGAAAACACAATCAAGATCAGAACAAACGTTAACGCTCGTTCATAATAACTCCTGCTTGTGTTGATGATGACAAGTATCTTGTTACATTCATTGATGATTGCACACATATGACCGTTGTGTACTTGATGAAATCAAAAGATGAAGTATTAGAAAAGTTTCTCGAATATCACGCGATGGCAGCGACATAGTTTAACGTCAAAATGAAGCCATTACGTTGTAATAATAGAAGTGAATATCGAAGTAATGATTTAAAGAAGTTTTGTATGAAAACTGGTATCAAATCGAATTCGTACCGCCCTATACAGCGGAACAGGATGGAATTTCAGAACCAATGAATCGTACGCTAGATGAAAAAACCCATGCTTAGTTGTTGGATGCTGGTATTCAAAAATGTTTGTGGAATGAAGCATTGAATGTCGCCGTATATTTAACGAATCGTACTCCGACAGTTGGAATTGAAGGCAAAATACCGATCGAAGCTTGGTTTGGTAAGAAACCGAATTTGTCGAATTTAAGGGTTTGGATGTCAAGCATTTGCAGTTATCTCAAAACAACTGTGACAAAAGCTTGATGATCACGTGAGTAAATTTTTGTTAGTTATGGGATAAACGGTTATCGATTATGGGATACTGAAAAACGAACAGTAGTGTTTTCACGCGATGTGAAATCGTTCATCTGGAATTGTCGAAATTGAAGTTGCATCTGAAAAATAAAACGTCGATCATGCAGTTCAGACGATGATTATGTGAGCGCTGGTGATTTTGAATCGGGTCTTAATTCTCAAGATGAGACTGCACCTGTGATTTCTAACCGACCTCAGCGTAATGTGAAACCACCGGCTTGGCAAAAAGATTATCAGATTTACATCGCTTCAATGGTGAAAATAGTCGTGAATGATGCTCCATCAAATTATGATGATGTTAAAGGTAGATCAGATGAATTGCAATGGAAGTCTGCATTTGATGTTGAAATTTGTTCACTCGAAGAGAACAAAACATGGGATGTTGTTGATGATCCTGGCAACGTGAAGAAAATTGGCATGAAATGGATTTTCAAAAGAAAGCTTGACGTAAACGGAAATCCAATTCAATTCAAAGCAAGACTCGTGGCTCGTGGGTACATGCAAAAGAAGGGAATCGACTATTCTGAGACATATGCACCTGTTGCACGAATGTCAACAGTTCGCCTTCTACTTGCAATGGGTCGGTTCAATCAATTCCGGTCGGTTCGGGAATCGAAGGCGATCAGATTAGGAGGACGCCGGTTCGATTCCCGAACCAACCGAAATTGAGATAAAACTTTTGTTACGGATCTTTCGCTTTTCAAAGCAATTTTTCATTCTATTCAATTGAATACATTCATTTCTAGTGACTTATAATTATAATATAATTCAAGATTTTCAGTTTTCAGTCAAAACTTTCGACAAATGGGCGGAGCTTTATTGTAACTTTTGAATTGACCAAAAATCTTAATTGTATTTGTTTTATTTTTTTTTTGCGACTGTTTTGGAAAAAATTGTCATTGACTAATATTTTATATTTTAAAATAAAGTTAAATTGAAAAACAGCCCATTCAAAAGAAATTCAGTAAAAACTCAACTAAAAGGATTTCCTGACATTTAATTCAAATTTACTATATTCAGATATTAATATTACCTGTCCAAGTCATGGCACAGGGAAGCTACTTTCACTGTCAGTACATTCCTATCAAAATTCGCATTGTTCGCATTGAGCAAAATCGACTAATTTTCTTGTGAATGATGTAGCATAATGTTAGGTATTCTGGGGTAGTTTTGGAATTTTATCCACAAAACGAAGGTTAATACTACACTAAACATCTGCACTAACAATTTGCTCAATCGTACGCCAAAAGTTTAAAAATATTAGGGGAAACATTTGACAAACTACTCAAATTCAATGCTCACATCATCTTTTTGTTGGGAAAACAAATTTAGGACAAGATTTTTTATTATAAAGTTTTATAATATAATGTTATAATTTGATATATGTTTTTCCTATATATTCCGTTTATTTAATTGATTATATTTTAATTAATTATTATTGAAATAAAACAAATAATGTCTTAATGGAAGAATGATTATATATAACATTTAAAATATCATATTCAGTCAATTATTATGAAACACGTAAAATCTATTATAAAAAAAAGAATTGGTATTAATTTTGCATATGACTACATATACCATAAAGTAAAAAAAAAATTAAAAAAACCTACAAAACATTTAGTTAAATGATGAAAAAAAAACTATTATCAAAAACACAAAGGGACATAAACTATTTATTCAAACTAATATTAAATTAAAGTATTTTTTTAAATGTTAATAATCTCATAGTTAATCTCATTTCATTTTTTCTTATTTTTTTTTTGTTCGAGTTTCTATAAAGAGGGAGTTCTAGATATTAAGTTATAATTTAGTGGATATTTAATTAACGGTTATTAAATTGAGCAACTTAAACCGAAAATAATTAAAATCACAGACCACAATCATAGATAATATTAATATTGATATATATCCACCAACTTTTCCTAATAATTTGGTTCCACTAAAAATATTAAATATCATTTTTCTTACTCTATTTTTATCCGTTATATATGAAAAATGTCTTTTTTTTATTTCTATTACTATTTTAATTTTATGATTTCTTTAACTATTATTTGAACTATAAAAAAACTATTTTTCTTTTATTTATTTAAGACTAGAAAATGTTTATAATAGTTAAAAACTTTGTTGTTAAATAATTTAAATGAAAAATTAAAAAAAAAAAAATAAAATACAAAAGAGTATACAACTATTACTTTAATTTTTGATCCGGTGTACTTTTTAATATATCTGGTTGTCCACCTTGAGAACTAAGTGTTTGACTATATTGTGTGTTTACCGTAGGTGAGTTATGATGAGAACTTAATGTATTGTGATGAGAGTTTAACGTATTGTGATGAGAGTTTAATGTGTTGTGATGGGAATTTAATGTGTTATGGGCTGGCGTACCGGATGTTGATCCAATTGGACGGGATCTGAAAAAAAAAAATATAAAAAGTCAGTATTTAATTTTTTAGTTTTATAACGAAATTGACAACTAATAAACAGTTTTAGAACTAGGTCGCTTATAAACAAGTATTGCGTTAGATTAGATTAGTAATTGGTGGTGAAATGGTGATTGGTGATCAAATCCAGTCTGTTTTAAAAACTTCAGAATATGGAGAGGGTTAAGTGTATGCTAATGATTTGTATCGAGAAGGTTGGCTGGGTCTCTTCCTTCAATAGACATAATACATTTGTCTCTCTCTAATCTGCAGTGTCCTGTAAGAACACCTGTCAGTATTTTTAGGTTGTTTCTATTCAGCCTAAAGTACATTACTGTTCTCTTCTGACTAAACAACCCAATTAACTCCTTAGGCTACTTTAAGCCCGTGGTGTTATTCCTCGCTTTGTACTATTCCGTCATAATTTCTGCTCTTATCCTTTCATGGATGGATTTTGACCCTAGTCCACAAAAGATGTTATTGCACTCTTCCTTGCTAACTTATCGACTTCTTTAATACCTGCGATACTCGCATGACAAGGTATTCAGTAAACTGTTACATTGTTACAATTACCAAGCTTGTTTAGTTTGCTTTGTCACATAGTCTCCAATAATTTTGTATGGGATACTATTTAAATTTAGTGCCTTACGCTTGGCTGTCCGATAAAATGGCAATCCTCTTATTCTAATATTTTCTTCACAAACTAACGTCTGCGCATTTTTCAATTGCATATATTTCAGCCTGGCAGACGCTGATGTAGGTGCCGATTGACTCGAGGTAGTTGGTTTTCGGTCCAAATGCCCCTACCCCAACCCCTTCTCGATTTTTGAACCACCCATGTACCAGTTGATTATATCGTTACTCAGATGGTATGAAGTAGACTCACTGCTCCAGTCCGCTTTGTTGCTCACTACGGTGTATATTTCCTATCGAAGTTGAAATGCCTAATCATTCCGTTTTTATGAAACTCAAGCAATGGATTCTCTCTTTAAAGTCTGTCGATGATTAGACACGATGATCATCCCTCTCTCTCTCTGGCGTTTACATCCCATGGAGGGAGTTTGCCGTCTGTGCAATCAGCTTCCAATCATCTCGTTCCATGACCAGTTGACCCCAGTTTCGACATTCTATATCACAAAGGTCTTGCAATTATGTCATCACGCCAGCGTTTTCTCGGTCTTCCTCTTCGACGAACACCAGCTTGTTGTTGTTGGGACGCTTTTTTAACATTCTGTCTAATGGAGCCCTTTCTACATGACCAAACCATCTAACCCGGTTGGATTTAATGAATCCGATTACATCATATCCTCCAAGAAACTGTCGGATTTCATGATTCATTCGGATTCTATACTGATTTTCAGCAAGTTTACATGAACCATATATTGTTCGTATGGCTTTCCTCTCGAATGTTGATAGAATTCTACAATCGGAGGAAGATAGTATCCAGCTTTCACTTCCAAAGGTAAGCTCAGGTCGGATTAATGCTTTGTAAAGTGTAAGTTTGCACGACTGCGAAACATGTTTGGATCGCAAAAGTTTTGAGTATGCGTAGAAAACTCTGTATGCGACAGAGACTCGAGCTTTGATATCTGCCTGCATGTCATTTGACGATGTTATTACAGAATCGAGTTATTTGAAGTTTTCTACGCATTCTACTTCATAGTCGCCAGTATTCAGATTGCCGGATATGTTCCTTGATGTTGTTAAAAGTTTAGTCTTGCCGGTGTTGATGCATAATCCAAGTCGTTTAGCAAATCTTTCAAGCTGAGAGAGACTATCCTTAATATCGCTTGGTCTACATCCGAGAAGCTGCATAGCCAAGAACTTGACTAGATTTGTTAAATATATTTGTTGATCATACCCTTCCCCATAATATTTTTGCTAAATCTTAGTATAGTTACCTATGCTCTTAATGTGAAAGTGGAGTAAACCCAGTCCCAGCAGCATCGAAATGGAAGCGGTAGGACATGTTCTGATTATCCTAATTGTACAGACACATACATACCGGCCACTACAATTGTTCTAACTCTGTCTTTTCAGAGGTAAGCTGACCTCTTCTGTACCATGCGACCGCTCCGTCCGTGAAGACTGGTCTCACTAATCACTATTATGGTACATCCACCTAAGGATAGCAGTCACACCCTCCCATGTTTTGACATACCATCAGACCTCTTATAACTTTGCTCACCACTGACTTCTTGTGGTTTCTCCACAGTAGAGTGCTATCGAGAACTACTTATTTTGCCTCTTTTGCAGATTTAATTATGGAGCTCCTCATGATACTGGGTTTTATTCTATGTTTTCTTTTCTCAGTGAAATGGACCAATGTGGTTTTACTCAGATTGAGTTTTAGTCCCACAGATGAGCTCCATGTGTCTACCAGATTAAGTCTCCTTTGCACAATAAAACAGAGTGTCTCCTCGAACTTACCTCTGGCGATAATAAACATGTTATCCGCAAGACATATTATGTTCTGGTTTTCCTAACACTAGTCTCGAGATAAGGCGTAATAAGACCCCGTCCTGTGGACATCTTTTTGTGGTGCCAAGGCTGATTTTACGATTAGCCAGCCTTAGTTTCTGCTACTCTAGTTCTTAGCACCTCACACTGACACATCTAGTGAGCTATTTTGACTTTATGTGAGGACTCCATGTGAGGTCTTGTGAGCATCTTCAGTGCCTAGAAAAGCACAACTTCTTTGTTTTCCACCGACTCTACTAATTCCCTAATCAACTTTAAAAACGCGGTCTCGATTTATTGGTCCGTTCTATACGCATGTTGACTCTCCTGCAAAGACCATTTTACCAAAATACAATCCTTGCGTTACACACGGGGTGAGACAAAATAAAAGGCGACAAAAGCTCTGATAGGAGCTACGTATTCATGTGATATAAGAATTAAGATAGACAATGCTAATCCCATTCGGATCTACTTATTGTTACACGAGGTGCAACTCAAACAACTGAATCGCGGAATGGAGCACGCCAAAGACTATGAAAATTTAAAGACAGACTTTCAATATCGCAAAATCGAATGTTGTTAAGCAGGGAGTAACAGAAGCAACACAGCCCAGGCTTTAAACTTTATACCACCTGACAAGAAAAAGGAAACAAAAAGAAGTCGATATAGATAAAAATTCTGGTGGAAGATATGTTTGACTAGTCTGCTTAGCCAGATGTCGATGAGCTCAAAGAAGACAAAATCCAATTCGTGACGAGGTAGAAACAGGATGGTAAGCAATCGTGGGATCTATACGACCAAAATTTATAGACACACAAGAGAGTGGTAGTTCCTAAGCTACATGGATGAAGTCAAAATTCGGCCCCAAGGTTTACTCCATATGACACCAACGGACATTCTCAATTACTGATTGGATAAGATCCACGTTTAAAGGAAACGGAAAACGAGTGCAACTGATAAGATGGAGGTAAATGAACGAAGTCACGACTGATACCACTACCATTCTCTGGTTTAACCTGGACATGGAACGGGAGGATTAGCATCAAACCCGTCGCTATAACAACTACAGAAAAATCTGGTGTTGTTATGGATGGTTATTATAAATGTTTTTGAGAGCATAAGTGATGTTACGAAGAACGAGAAAAAAACACTGGATGGCGGAAGACTCAGCGTTCCTTACTGATGGTTAACGACGCCAAAAAGAAGGGGTATGAAAGGGCAGTCTAAGTGTCTGTCTACTACGCCAACTGTACGTCAACGTCAACTGTAGTGGCCAGGATATTTACTTAATAACGATACCTTGGGTTCACAATCATACATCAACACTGGAATTGCGCAAACAACGAGGCCACGGTAATATGAGATACCAATTCCAGGTTACTTAGTACTTGCACTATGATTAGAAAAACAATTAATTATTTTTTTTGAGATTTTTTAATCCAAGAATTGAGACCATTTGAAGATATATATCAGTACCTCGGAGGTAAACTGCACTATGTTCTATGTAATTTACTAGTAACATAGTGCAGTTTACCGCCGAGGTATAGATATGTATCATCCAAAAAGTTACAGGGACTGATAAAGTTGTACAACACTCAAAACGAACATGAAATTCTGACCAATAATACCTATAGGCCTGTAACAAAGAGCAACATCCATCCCAATGATACCCTATTCGTGACTTCACCACATAGAGACATAATGAAATCTCCAAAATACTTCTTACAAGAGTCTAAGATGACCAAGTCAATGGAAACATTGACGAGCTTACTTACAAAACTTTCTTAAAAAGACCTCAACTGTTGAAAACAAAAGACACAATTACCCCCCAAATCGAGTTCTCAATGGAAAGTCACCAAAAGTCGCTACTGAAGAATTTCAATTACCTCCCAGCAATTCACATTAGCGCAATTAAGATCCGGTTGGTCGCCCATCTTAAGGAAATATATGAATAAAATTGACCCTGGAATTATTCACCAGTGGCCCGCATATTCAATCATCCAGATCAATCGACCTGACAAAGCAAGATTTGTAGTACCGCCCAAGACCAGTAGTAAAGATACTGAATTTAAATATGGCGCAGAAGATACGCATCTCACCCGTTGTACAACAATGACGATGGGCTTTTAGCACCGAAACTTCGCCGACTCTCACACCACATAGCACTTTCGAAATGTCCAACATTTTCCTTTAAATAGTTTCTTCCACAGAGGACTATTTACGTCAGTGGTTTTCTTTAAATTTATTTACAAACGCAGTTTAAATAACCAGAACACAGCAGCACCAGACAACCCAATGTTGATCATAAACATTCATAAATTATTTGACACAAACCAAATATATTTAAAAAACTTTAAAACATTAATTTTGTGCAACGATTTTTTTAAGCAAAAAATTAATCTTACCTGATGCTTCTATGACTACCGTTTCTCGTAAGTGTATTCATTTGTGGTGTTCCGGGTAAATGATGTCCTAATGCATTCATGTAGTCTGCAATTAATAACGTAATTTCTAAAATTTTGGGTTTGCTCATAGCAAATAGTAGTTTTTGTTCAGAACTTCTTTGAAGTGTATCATCTGAAGTAATAACAACCATAAAATCCTCTTGACATCCACCAAAAGTCATTATTGAAGAATATGGATAACGTGCAATAGAAATCATCGTTGAAAGTTCTAGAACTGAAAGAGCATCTTCGGAGACAACTAACCACGCCATACCCTGATCACAATGTCGAGGTTTTGCTTGGAACAGTGATGCACTAAAGAATGGCCACTTACGGCAACATGTTAAATAAATTCGAACACAATCAAGTGTTGATCGTCCTTTTAATAATGTCCACTTCGATGATAAAAGTTCTTGAAGTTCTTTCAAAGCTTCCGGCGTTAAATTATCTCGATACCTATATGGATAAAACTTATCTAATGCTTGAAGCGCACCCCGATTTTTTTCTTGTGTAAAATCACCCATATCTATTTGTGCCATAAGAGATGCTAACTCCAATGCTAATTCTCTGGATAAGGGGAAACGTCCTTGAACTACTTGTAAATTGGTTTGATAACATAGTAACAGCCTTTCTTTATCAGTTTCATATTTTGAGGAATGCTTCCAATATAAACGATTTTTAAATGTTAATTGAATTACACGAGAATTTTCAAATTTTCCAGAACCTTTTTCACGTAATGCTGTTTCCCATTTCGATATAACATCACATAATTTCGTATGAGGATCTAAATAATGTTCTAAATCTTTTTCAATTGGATCATCACTGAATAATGTAAAACCATTAGATGAATCACGACATCCAATTTCTTGTGTTAATGTTGTATGAAATTCTTCTATTGTTGTTGAGCCATCAAACGATACTACTTGATATGTTCCATTCATCATATGTACAGGGATTGCATGAGGTAGAGAATGATGATATGGATTTTTCAGTAATAGTGATAATACTTCCATACGTGATGGTTTTGTTTCGCGACCATCGTTTTGTATTGTTCGTTCTAATGCTCGTTCGCAATATGCTGCATATTTTCCACATTCTGTTTTGGAGTCAGCATTTCGAGCTAGATGCAGTTTTAAATACCACAATAATCTGAAACAAAAAATAATGGATTATTATTTGTAACTTTTAACGTGATTTCAATATATGAATTGTGTTTGCGCAAGCCAAATCAGCCAACGTTGTTGTACGCACATTGAAATAAGCTATAAAATGAAACTGATTAACTAATCAATTTTAAAACAGCAATATTTTGAATAACGACATTTCTTGTTTGTAAAACAACTGGATTCATATCAAAATTGGCAATAAGGAGGATCTCCTAAACCCCTATAAGTTAGAATCTTTAATAACTTCTAATCCTGGCTTTAAATCTTATCGAGACCTGGTATATAAGGTTCCAATATTTCTGCGTACCAACTTCCGATTTGTCACTTCCGGTTAAAAAGTTTTGTTTGAATTTTTTTCGAAGTCTACTGTAGTCTACAGTTACAAATCGATTTTCATGAAATATTGGTAAAGAGTTTCAATCAATGTGAGAAATATTTCATTAGCTTTTGGGGTACATTGACCAAAGGGTTGGAGGGTCCACATTAGAACAGGTTATTTTTTTCCCAATGTTTTTTATGTTTGTTTGGGACTTGGCAGCTACAGTTCTGTCTTACAACTTCTGGGTTTTCACTTCCGGTAAACGTTTTTTTTGTTTTGTTTCTGTGTTTTTATTTACACTACAGTCTACAGACTACAGTGGGCAAAGAGGTGAGGCCCCCGGAGCAACTGTTTTTTTATAACTAGAACAGCAGCGGTTCTGCTACTAATGTAACTCCCTACTTAATTGGTAGCAGAACCACTACAATTAATGACCCCAACGTGATTATATTTTTTTTTTTTTTTTTTTTTAATAAAATGTGTTGTGTAATAGGGTTTAGAATATGTGTCACAACAACACATAAATACCTTTTAAGACCTAGGCCTAGACCTGGGTCCCACAACAACTGGCGTTCTGAGGTGTAGATTAACGCTTTTTTTAAACATCTGTGGGTTGAAGCCACCTGAGACTAAGTGTTCCGGCAAACTATTCCATTTGTACGCAGTTCGGACAAAGAAGTCTCTCTGCGATCTGCCAGTATGACAGCGCGGGATCTTTACCGTTTCACTGGTTGCGGCAGCCGATTGCCGAGTGGAACGGGGGTAAAAATAAGTTTGAGGCATGATGCCGCTGATTTCATCTGAGCACTGCTGATGACGATATTTGTAAAAAACAACGAGGTCAGCAACAGTGCGACGATGTTGTAGGGAATCAAGTTGTGATGTCAAAGTTCGATCACCTACAATTCGTATAGCTCGCTTTTGAACAGAGTCCAAGAGGGCCAAGATGGAAACAGAGGCAGCACCCCAAACTTGACAGCAGTACTCCATACAGGGACGAATATAGGACTTATAAACATGGAGCAATTGGTATGGAGTGAAAAATTTTTTGCATCTATTTAGGAGGCCGAGTTTTTTAGACGCGCTTTTTGCCATCGCCATTACATGATCGTTCCAGAGTAGGTCATTTGAAACTGTGACACCCAATAAACGAATGTTTTTACATTCACCTATTGGTTCATTTCCTATATTACAGAAGTACGAACCACAGTACCACAGAACTACGCGAAATCTATAACAATAGTTAGCCATTAATTGAAGTTTTTAATGGATATACCAAATCCATTAAATAATGGCAGCAAGTCTACGCGTCGAAGTAGAGAAAATTGTAGATGAAATAGTCGAAAATGCACAAAATGAAGTGAAAGTGCTGGAGCAGAAAGTTCTCGACGAAAACCAGAAAGTACAATCAATGGTTGTGAATTTTGAAAAAAGGCTTCAAGATGTTGAAATTAATGGCAAAACAATTCACACAACAATTCACATAAACAGCAGCTGATCAGAACAGTTGGAAAGGAACACATCGTGTGGCAGCCTTAATAGTGGCACTGAAGGGTGAAGCAGCAGAAACAATACAAGCAGTTCCCGAACAAGATCGAAGGAGCTACAATGAGATCATAATGGCTTTAGATCGCAAATATGGTAGTGACCACAAGCGAGAGATATACAGACTTGAGTTGAAGGTTCGCTACCAGCGAATTGGAGAAAGTCTGCAAGAGTTTTCGTCTGCGATCGAACGTCTTGTACATATGTACATATAAACTTCAAAAAGAGCTTGAGGAGGTACACACGTTTGTCAGACAGAAAGCACAGATATCCAGTGATCGAATGAAGGCTCGGTATGACATTCGCGCAAACAACAAAGGATTTGAGGAAGGACAACTAGTGTGGCTACACAATCCACAGCGGAGAAAAGGATTATCTCCAAAATTACAAACATCTTGGGAAGGACCGTATACCATCATAACAAAATTAAACGATGTCGTTTATCGAATAAAGAAAGGTCAACGAGCGAAACCAAAAGTCGTTCATCTAGAGAGATTAGCACCCTACAGAGGAGGAAATTTAGATTCTATTCGGGACGAACAGAAATAAGTGGGGGAGAATGTGACGATTATGGAAGATGATAGAACACAACAACAACAGAACTTTCGAGAAAATTCTCTTTAGAGAATATAGTTCTACAAAAAAAAATATACAAATCAATACAACCAATCAACGTAACCAAAGTAAACATAAAGTAAAGTAAATCTATTAGAGAATAGGTATAAATCAACAAATTAAAAAAAAAAAGAGTAGATTTCACACCTAGGTGTCAATATTTGAAGATCATGTTATTACGTTATGTTGAAATAAAGGAAGAACAAAAAAGGGTGAGTTCATCTAGAATATTACAGTAGTATCGAGGCTATTTCATGTAGTACATATAAAAATTTAGCAGTAATATAGGCGAATTAAAATTAACAGTGTTATAAGTAGAAAGTTAAAAGTGATATTGTGAACAAGTATAGAAAGAATTATAAGTGGTGAAATATTGTTAGTACAAGAAGAACTAAAAGGGGAATAGTAATAGGAGAAATATTTTTATTGTAAAATCTTGAACGAATAAAATTATAACGTTTAGAAAATCCATTGTGTTTTAAATTTCCTGATTTAGTGATCGAACTAAATAATTGTAACTCGGCTAAGAAACGTTACACTATTATATCAGGACTCTCAAGAAGGTCTATGATCTCAAAGGTATATTGTGTTCTATACTCTCGATCGTCTATCTAAAGTGGACCAAAAATATAGCGTAGGATCTTATGCTCAAATACAGATAAATGTGATTCGTCCTTTTGGGTAAAGGTCCAAGTTTGCGACCCATACATCACCACCGGTCTAATCAATGTCTTATATAACTTGAGTTTGGAGTTTGTAGACACATACGGTGATCCAAGAAGAGGTTTAATTGAGTAGAAAGTTCGATTACCTGCAGCGATTCGAGCTTTTAAATCTGTAAGTATTGTGTTGTTTGAGTCAAGCATTGATCCCAAAAATTTAAAAGATTCAACTCCCTCAATTCGAAAATCGCCGAACATCAAATCTTCTCAGCCTCTCTGAAGTGAAGACCAATTTTTCTGCACCACTCTCAAGCGACTTGAAAGTCTCACTCATAACAGCTTCACTTCGGCCGAGGATGAAAACATCATCAGCGTAAGCAATCATCTGTACTGAGTTTATTGACAAGATATTGTTATTAGTCGGCAGTTTCTTTTGACGGCAGACATATTCCAAGGCTAGATTAAAGTGTATAGGAGAGATAGCATCACCTTGTCTTAACTCGAGTCGACTTGAAAGAACTTTGATATTTCGTTCTCCACTCGTACACAGCATTGAGAGTTCTGAACTGTCATTTTGCAAAGTGAAACTAGTTTACCAGGGACTCCCATTGATACCAGAGCAAGTTTTTCGCCAGTTAAGTCTAGATAAGTTTTCCGACAGTTATAAAAAATTCTCCCAGCTTTAAAAAAAACCCAACCCTGACTGGATAAAAATTCAGGGTTAAACATCTTTACGCCCAGTTTCTCAAAACAGAGATACACATAGTTGAAAAAATAATATTGCGAATTACTTTTACTTTTGTGTTAGGTTATCGTTTTATTTTATAAATAAATTAAAATATGCACTTACCGATTATTCTTTGGTACAAACAATGATACAGCTAATGACAGTAGTTGCCAACCTTGAACAAATGTATACGTTGGTGGATTCGATTTACAATCGATTGGTGGTACAACCGGAGCCTTGAAAAAAGTATTTCAAACATTTGTTAACATTCTCTAAAAACAAATCTATTTATATTATAAAGCTTTGAAATTTTCGATATGCCATCTGGGAAATAAAACTGTGATAAATTAACATCAAAACGTACAAAAATATATATTAATTTTTAAATACGTAAACAAAATTAAATAAATAATTAATAACGAAAATCAACCAATTTAACAATAGCCTTCAATCATAATGTTAAAGAAATTTAGAAAAAAAAAATATTTAAGAGAAAGAACAGTGAGAAAATTGAAATAAATCAGCCAGGTAAGCTGTACTTCCCAAAAGATGACATTATTTTGCACTATTTTTTTTTTAAGTTGTTCTCTTCCATCCCTACCTGAATAGAGGTGGGAGAGCTTCCATTTGTCTGAGATGTGCCCCCTTGCTGGGTATCACATGTGAACAAACTCTGCGTTGCACATAACAGTAATTGCTGTAATTATTTTTAATGGAATGCTGACTGAATTTGTTCTGAATAATTTTTATTGATATATTTATTAATTTGACTGTTTTATATATATATAAGAGTATGTACAGCAAATTTTGATAGCAAATAAACAACGTGGAGTGTTTTTATAGATTAATAATAAATATATGGTTCAGCCGCTGTCTAATTATTTTTTAAAAAAATTGAATTTATTTTCCGTTGTGGACCATGTATTCATTAAATTAAATAAAAACTTGTATAAAATCACTCCAAAATAATTAGTTTACAAACAATTACTTATAAAGTAATGTAATGATAAATATGTAATGTAATGATGGTTCAGAAACTGTATGAAATTTTTTTTCGATTGATATCTTTGAAAATTGTTCCAGAAAAATTTTGACAGATCTCAATACTACAGAAATATATTACGATATGAATTGACCTGGGTTAATTTAAGTTTTAATATTTCCTTCTACGTTTAAGTAGCATATGTTGTAGTATGTTATGATTTGAATGCATTAAAATATCAACAAAATAAACGATTCTGTCGAAATCGTAATGTTTTCTGATTCAGTTATGTGGCTGGTTGTGGGTTAGAAAGGTATCAAAATAATAAAACAAGAAGAAGACAATCGTAATTCATTTTCTAAATCAAAATGGTTTACTTCTTTCAAAGAATTAATCAACCAGCTCTTGAACCATCTTCTCTTAAAATTTTTACTAAAAATTGTATAAAACTATAAAAACACTCATAACTTTTAAAATAAAGATTCAACCTGCTCATTAATTTTGAGATAAGTAGTTTACATATTTCCAAATCGATGGTCAATAATAACTGGTTGAATCTTATACAAAAAAATTTGAACCAGACTACCAAAAACATATATTCATCTAAAGCTAAATTGTATAAAATTGAATTACATATAAGTTTGTAATTTTGATTCAAATAATACAATCTAAGAGTTCATCAACATTCCATTAATATATGATCTTATTGTATTAATTTAACAGCACAATCTCAAATAAAATACTAAAGATAAAAAAATAATTATGTAAAATAAATCATGCAACGTTAAACAAAACAATGAACTGCAAATGCAATCAATAGCTAACAAAATATATCGTTTTAAATTTAATGTTTAGCTTAGCTGTTTGTGCGGTTATAATGCAAAGAGTTTACTAAAATTAAAAGTAAATTAAATTAAAATTGGTTATAGTAACCGTAGATATTAATCCATCTTTAACTATAGCAGCGAGCTAAATGGTATGAACCGATAGCTGACCTAATTTTTAACACAACGTTTTTCACTTAAATATAAATTAATCTAAAACCCAAAGGGTTCGGCAGTATTAACCGCTATCCGAAATATATAACGTTTGACATTGGTATTTTCTTTTGATTTTAACTCTCCGTAAATATGTCACTTTTATTCTTCTTTCTTTATCTATCTATCTTTATTTAGACCTTACCAACTTCTTTTATTTCTCTTAACTGTTTAGGGTATTATTAGGTATGAAAAAACCCAAAAAGTACTAATTTTTTCACTGACTCTCATCCGTTTTTTATATTTTTTAACATAGTGAATCATGAGAACAAAACATTTTCGCTACCAAAAATTGTTTGATCTCAAATAAAACATTAGCGTAATCGATTCACTTGATATCTCGAAAATCAAATCAGATTATTTTAAAATTTTAAAAAATTACCTAAAATTGGCCAAATATAGTTCAATTTTGTTTCGCATCATTTAACCCAAATTTGATTAAAATCCAACAAGTGGTTTTTAAAATATAGCCAATCAAGCATACTAAAGCCATGTGTTTGAATCACCCTATATCTCTTAAGAGCGTGGTATAATTTTCTTGTCATGACAAAACAAATAACGCTTCTCGGGGTCTTAACGCTTTGAGTGTTATGTGACAGGCGGGTTGCAGGAATCACATGCTGGGACCTCAAAAATATCTCGAATGTGATTTAATTTCTCGGTGACGAGTAAATTTATACATTCATACATGGTAGCGTCAAATATCTAGTTCAAAACACATAAATTGTGGGTTTAGTTTGATTTTGATTAAACAATGCATACACCTTTTAAATTTTTTCTGCAAAATTAATTTCCGGTTTACGAAAACCTGATATAAAAAGAACGACGCCTCAAATTCGTTTTTAGATTCTACATAAAACCAAATGGATTACGGATCTCGATTCACTGAAGCATGAAGGTAGTCTACATAAAATATATTGTGTATTTATACTGCATATTTTTGACAACTCTAACGAATTGTGAAAATTTGATAACGTACCGCTATGAGAAAAATAATATACTTAACCGTTGAAAAATTCTAAATATAGGCCTAATTCTATTCTTCGATTGCCATCTAACACATAAGTCATAACTCTAATATTTTATCCCGAAATAACATAAAATTGTTTTTAAAATAAAAATTACTTTGTAACGAATTAAAAATAAAAAGAAGCACATTCAAGCGCCAAATAACTTACGCGGGTTTGCTTGCCCAGTCTCTTGTTTACCTGGACCCCAACTCCCAGCTTTTGTCCTGTATGACGTGAAGTTTGTTTTACAAGCGCACATATCAGCTCCGGTTGTAGTTCACTCATATCTAAACATTGTTGTAAAGCGTTTTGTGCTAATACTACATGATAATCTATTCCTGGTTGATTTACAGCAACTGACATAAATAGTTGACAACACTAAAATTTTAAAATAATATATTTATTTTAAGTTTAAATTTCAAATTAAATAATTTTTTACCTTAAATAATTTAACTGCCTCTGTTTGCAAGGCTTCGGAATGTAAACTTGTTAAAGGTGAGGTAATATTTTCTTTACTATATAATAATGCTGGATGGCGCCATAATACACAGTCTATAAAATAAAATGTCATTCGTAAAAATTTAAGTTAAGTTTAAGAAAAAGAAGAGATTCAAACATTTTCAACTAAATACAGCGGAATGGACTAAAGACTGAAAATTGTTGACTATTCACAGATAAACGTTTTTGACTAGGGACAGTTGTCTTTTAAGACCAGGTCTAAGGCACAGCAAGAAAGATGAAATTAATCGAATCAGTGATGAGATCTGAAACTAACTAGAAACGCAAACAAAATGGTAGAAACTTTCATGACTCCTGCCAATAGCTGAAAACGAAGTAGATCTCTTAGTTCATCGATTCGGGTTTAGTTGATGTCATATTTTGTGAGATCTGTTAAGCGATATCCGGAAGAAAAATTATTTAAATGCAACCAACTGAAGTTGTTATACAAGCACTGACTATATGCTAATAACCAGTGGCATTTCTCCGTATTAATTTTGGTTTCCTTTAACGATATGACCAGAAACATTTTTTTGCTACTTTTGATACCTCTAATATTTCCATATTTAACAAAGACACTGTACGTGGCCTTAGTGCAATCGACTTTGGAATATGCTAGTGTTGTTTGGTCTCCTTATAGACAAGAAGACATTAATCGTATAGAAAGTATTCAAAAACAATTTTTGTTATTTGCTCTCAGACCTATAGGATTTTCAGGATATAAATTACCTAAATATAAGAATAGGTTGTTATTGATTAATATGACCACTTTAGAAAATAGAAGAGAACTTGCGCTAGCATTACTAGGATTTGATTTAGTTCGGAAAAATATTAAAATAGAATCTTTGACGAATAGACTTTTAGTTAGACAAGTGAACTATTCACTGAGAAATGCCAGAGTCTTAACAGAAGCAAATCATTCTAACGACTTTTCTTTTAATGACACAGTTGATAAATGTATAAGAATTTTCAATAAGTACAATGTTTTTTATAATAATGAAATTAGTAGAAGTAGTTTTAAGAAAAAAATTGAATTTAAAATGAAAACTCTATTTGAGTTTTAGTTAAGTGAACGAAATGTAATTTTAAATCTGAATAATTTTAAGGAAATAATTGTAAATAAAGGCTTTAATTGTCAATAAATAAATAAAATAAAATAATATTCGAAATAATATTTTAGAGAGCATGGCAGACTTTGAATTCATTTTTCAAAAAAATTCGATCTTGAGTGTAAACATTATTCTCATCACTCAAATTCCTCTGCCTCGACATCTTCAAAAAACTATTAGACTCTTCACATGTAACGCGGGGGAAAGACCGTCACTTCCAACTCCGTTTTCTGGTTCTCGACATTTCTTCGCGCAAGAACTTCCTCGTTGATACAGGTGCCGAAGTTTCGGTTATCTCCGTAACTGTGGAGGAAAAACTCTCAAGGAAATCAGACTTCTTCATTTACGCAGCTAACACGACTAAGGTAAGCACTTATGGTACACGGTCTCTTAATTTAATCCTAGGTCTCAGACGTCCGTTTTGTCGGACTTTTGTTATCACCGATGTTCCCATTCCAACTCTCGGAGCTGATTTCCTTAACAAATACCACCTTTAGTGGACACTAAAAACCGCCGTTGATCCACTAACGTCCCTCATTTTGGCTTCAACTTCAACTTCCACTTCTCCGGTACCTTCTCTAACTTGAAATATACGATTCTATCAATATTGAAACTATCGATATTCTAAAAAATGATCACGCTAAACCTATGAAACATACCGTAACTCACGTTATTGAAACACATGGTCCGCCCGTTTCATGTAAGTACCGTCGACTTGCTCCAGACAAATTGGTCACTGCAAAGTCAGAATTTGACTAAGTGTTATTCCAAAGTAGTTGGTCGACATTCTACAAGTCCTTGGGTCTCTCCTCTCAATCTCGTTAAACAGAAGAACGGTAAGGTCTCCCTTGCGGTGACTACCGTGCTTTTAACAATATTACAATTCCCGATAAATTCCCCTATTCCGCATATACATTGTTCTTCGCATCACCTGCATGCAAATTTTTCTCTACAATCGATTTCGTCCTCGCTTATCATCAAATTCCTATAGATGGACGCGATATTGCAAAAACTGCAATATCTACTCCGTTCGTACTCTTCGAATCCGTTCAAATAACCGTCGGGTTGCGAAATGCTGCGCAATCATGGTAACGGTTTATGCATTCTCTCCTCCGAAGCCTAAATTTCTGTTTCATCTACATAGATAACCTAATTATTGCTTCTAAAACGTTTGAAGGGCACCTTAAACATCTCACTACTGTTTTCGAGACGTCTTTCAGCGCTGGTCTCATTATCCCCGTTGAAGAATGCAACTATGCTAAAACCAAAGTTTACTTCTTCGAACATTGGAATGATACGTAAGCATGATTTCTTAAATATTCAATTTCACAGAACTAACTATGGTATGCATGAACCAATTAATGCCATGGCATCCACTTTTAATGAAATTTCCGATCTGTTTGACTTCGATATAAATAAATCAAATTTAAAAAACATTATTAAAAAACACTACCTGCAATTAAACAACCCTTGACAATTTCGTTCTGAATACCTTTTTAGATTATATTTTAAGTCAACTTTATAAGTAATTTATAATTTATTTGTATATTAATTTTATACTTTTGTATTTTTATTTTAAAATTTATACATAGGAAATGTATTTTTTTTATTTTTTATTTTAGACGGCTAAGCAAAGCTTAGGTACAACTATTTATTAATGTTATTTATTAATTCTTTGTTCTTTTAATTTTTTTTTTATAATTTAATGATTACTATTATTATTTGTATAGTTTAATCATCTTTGATTTGTAATCATTTCTGTTTTTTTGTATATTATGTGAAATCATATTTATGGATTTCTTTTGTAAATAAATAAAATAAAATAAAATAAAGATGAACTTCTACCACCGATTCATTCCTCACGCTGGCGGCAGCCATCCTCAACGATTTTCTCAAAGGTTCTAAAATGAATGACAAACGCGCCATTCAATGATCTGAAGACGCCATTCAAGCCAACGACTTATGCAAGAGCGAAGTAGCAACTTTCTCACCCCTCACACTCTGCCCAAGTTGCTGTAATGATCGACGTTTGCGACAAGGCACTTGCCACCGTTGTTAAACAAAAAACTAACGATTGTGGGACACCCCTCAGTTTCTTTTATGTACGGCTTAGTCTCCTTGAAGGTCTTCACTCGTTTTACCGATCATTAGCCTTTCATCTACGCTTTGTCGCAAACTCTGCCAAAGCAAGTCCTCGCTAATTCCGTTATTAAGATTTTATTAATCAATTCACTCGCCACATCTCTGGAATTAATAATGTGGCTGTGCGAAACACTTTTTCGTGTTGAGCAAATACCAATTCCAGAAAACATTAACTACGACGAAATTGCTGACACTTAGTTCAATAATCTCGAACTAAAGGAATTAGTGGACACTAGTCCCACACTTCAATTCCGTTCCTTTCCATTATCGTAACTCTAGTGCCAAAACTATTTTATGTAATACCCCTTCTGGTAATCCTGACCTTTTATTTCCAAGCAATTTCGTCCATCTGTCTTCAATAGTCTCCACAATTTATCTCACCCAGGAGTCCACAGTTCTAAAAAAAAACTCCTTACTAAAAAGTCATTTGGCCATCCATTAAGAAGGATGTGCGAAAAATGGCACAGAACTGCCAGGCTTGCCAAAAGGCAAAAGTCTATTGCCATACTCAATCTCCTTAATGTAACTATCCCTAAAATTCTCAGAGATTTTCCGAGATACATATTGGTCGACTCCCTATTTCCAAGGAGAAACGCTATTGTGCCACAATTATTGATCGATATACTCGATGACCTGAAGCCATTGCAATCTCGGATATCACAACTCAAAAGGTAGCATCAGCTCTCTACTCCAATTGGATCGCTCACTTTGGAGTACTTTCAGTAATCGTCACTGATCAGGGCTCTCAATTCGAATCCAATCTCTTCAACGAGTTGTCAAAACTTATCGGTTAATCCTAAACTCTTACAATCCTAAATTTAACGGTCTCATCGAACGTTGGAACCGAACCCTAAAATTAGCGATCATGGACTACGACAGAACGGACTGGACGCGTATATTACCGTCCATACTACTTGGTTTACGAACCACTTTACGTGAAGACTTCCAATCTTCATCGGCTAAGCTCGTCTATGGTACTAAAATACGTCTCCCCGAAGAATTTTTAGCCAAAATTCTAACTCCACTCCTCAGTCTGATTTCGTTTCACAATTAAAAACACATTTCAATCACATTCGTCCCTCTATTGCGTCAAGACACACTTCTTCTAAAGTTTCGTCTCCAAAAATCTTGAGTCTTGTTCGCATTTCTTCTTACGGATTTAGTACGTAAAGCTTGAACAATTATCTCTATTTCGTCTCATCTTCGATGATACTACGGGGAGAGTGTTATGGCGAACATTCATATCAAAACTTTTTCAAATATTTAAATTATAGCAGACGATCTTTTTCGTTAAAAATTAATAGGAAGAAATTTGCCAATGTTATATGTTTCACATCCAAAGAACGGTACAAAATCCCACAAACTCTAAATGATTTCAGATTCATTTAAAATTGCTTTTTTGATATAGAAAATATTATATAACAGAAAAAATGTTGAATGGCATCTTCACAGAGGTTCGACAAATCGAAATCAAGTTACATTCTACAATTATCTGATGATTCCTAATCCATTCCCGCAATGTGCTCAGTTTTGCGTGTTAGGGATAGACATCCAAACCAGGAATAAATATCCAAAACCACAGAAAATTTATTTATCCACTTGACTACTAATGACAACGACCAATCTGACTCCTCTTTCATTCCTAACGGATTAAACCAAATTTTACAAAAGCTCGAATGGTTCCAGATCAATACAAATTTACTTTATGAAATGAGTGGAGAATAATGGAAAATGATACAGAATCACGGAAAACCAGAATAATGTTAGCATGTCCATTTCACAAAGGTCTCGGCCCGACACAAATTAAATCGGAATAAATCAATCAAAATAAATCTATCAAATCATCCTTACAAGTTATAGCGCACCAATTAACTTAGCTCGTTTTCACATTCAACAAATTGTGCAAAATGTTAATACTGCCCAGATAATTTCAGATCTATCCAGGGTTGCATATTAAAAAGACAAAATGTTCAAATGATCACGAAAATCGCATCTTGTTCCATTTATTTTGACTAAAAAATTTAGTTGGGTTTCGCAATCAAAATAAAGTGTTTCAGATAATTACAACCTAATTTTTCTAATTAGAGTGATAAATTATTCTCATACTCGTAATTATATAATACCATAAATATCAATCTGAAATTAATCTTCCGTAGCAAAACTTGCTGATCGTACTACAAGTTAATTGTATATTAAAAATCTTTTCTATTAAACAATTAAAACCGACTTATGCCGGCATTGGTAAATCGGTATCGGTATTGTAAAACACCACGGTATACCGGTAATTCGGTATTGAATGCCTTATATGTATTGAATGCCTTATATATACGGTCTACAATAAATAGTTGATTAAAAGTCGAGTCAATGAAAGCTTTTAAACAATAGATGGTCAACCTCAGACAGACAATTACAAAAACCGACTAAAAGCAATTTGACTTTGGATCAGTCGTCATCAGTCTACTACCAACATTAAAGACAATCAAGTATAGACATACGACAACAGGCAGTCGAGTATAAATAAATATTCAACTATAAACAGTCGTCTATAGACAGTCGACTATGGACAGTCGACTATTACAGCCATTTATATGATGTCAACCAAAAATAACAACAGGTACCCTAATCAGGGGGATTTTTAAACAGATTGGAGTCAATCGACTTAAGATACTCAATAACAGCTAATTCGTCACATACATATTTTGACTGAACCACTGTAGACATTGATATAAATATCGACAATCGATCATGAACAGTTAACTGTAAACGTGGGGTAGGTCATATGAATAAAGACAATTGAAAATTAAAAATCAACAGCAAAAAAAAATATTTCACTTACAAATTAAAAAAAATCAACTTACTCGGATCTCCATCGGTTTCCATTAACTTTTGTATTAATTGTTCGTACTGTGTTCCTGCATTTGGACCACCACTTGAAACTACTGTTAAATGATATAACCAATTATCACGTTCTTGTTTACCAGGCAAAATTAAATACGTAGGACCCTGATGTGCAGGATAAATTGCTACCGTTAAACGTGCTTGATTTTGTGTTGCATCTTCTCGTTCTTCAGAATCCGAATCTGAAACATGTTCTACTTCTTCAACTCTTGCATCACGCATATTTATTTGTCCAATTGGATTCTAAAAAAAATTAATATCACTTGATAAAAAATTCATTTCATTTCATAATCTTTATTATACCGTTTCTCCAGGAGCTTTAAAATACAAAAACATTTTTCCTAATAAAACAGACCAACATTTTTTTGTGTGTCCATTTTTAACTTTGGTAACCCAACCTTGTACTGTTGGTTTTTGATCGTCTCGACTTAGCAAAAGCTTTGTCGCATTTCTTCTTTGAACATTCTACAACAATCAAATAAAAAATTAAAATTGATATTTCAATCGACAAATTTGTAACTTAAGATTTCATACATGAAGAACACGAATCCAATCATCCATGGTTGCAATTGAATCAGCTGTTAAATAAAATGTCTTTTTTCCTGTATCGATTTCAAATGTTGGTGCACCTTCAGCACGTGTTATACGACACATTTCATCCAGTAGAATTTGTCCTTGTGGTTTACGGTTTGCATCATTTTGATTTTTCCAATACGATAACGTTCCATTTTTTAATACAAACCAACGTTTCCGCCATGTTTTTAACTTTCCGCCAAGTTTGGCGAGGTGTCCACTTTTTTCTAAAAATTCTAATTTCTTATTTGGTGAATCAGCATATGAAGTCCGCATCAGTAATGATGGCATAGAAACGTCTATGCATGTAGCTGATTCAGAGTTTGATACAGCATCCGGTGGAATTGCGTAATCGTCGGACATGCCTGATTCAAATGAAGTATCTGAAATTACTATTATGCCAAGAATAATACAGTTATAAAAAAATTTAATATTTCAAGTACTAATACTTAATCTGCAGATAAGAAACAAAGCCAACCACCATTAGGGATCTTTCTAATTTTCAAATATAAATAGGAAAATACAAACCAAACCCAAAAACTATATGAAAAAAGCATAATGTTCATCCAAAATCGAAAACCTTTTGACATACCTCTCATTTTTGTTTTTGGACTTTCTGAACCACTACGTTGTTTGGCTGGACTAAGACTAGAAGACGTTTTTAGGCTTTTCGAAGGACTAGATGCACTACCGCTAGTGCTAGTTTCTGTATTATCTGTACTTGATGAATTGTGGGAATTATGAGTTGAGGTGGCACAGGTTAACATAACAGCATGATCTTCACCATCACTGGAGTCATCACTTGAATCACCAGTAAATGGCATAGAACGTATTTGTGATGCTCGCTGTGAAATTGAAATAGATTAAAATTACTAAGTTCGATGTATTGAATAATGTTTTCTACCCCTTTAACGGTAGCATAAACAGGAACGTTAATATCACAGTATCCACCAGATGCTGTTGTTTGCGATCTCGTTGTATTCCCTACACTTGAAACCATACCAGAAGAATCTCTGTCATGAGTTTCTGTTTCATTGCCAGCTAATCCGTTATTTGCAACTTGATATATTTTAGCTTCCCAACTTGGGAATCTATGCAAAGGCGGTGTTGGTGGACGAGGTGTTCCAATATCAGCAACAGAATCAGATGTTGTACTAGACCCATCTTGACTAGGTGGATTACCTTTTAACCAAACAGGAATACGTTCACGTGATGGTGTATATATTTCAGCGTAATCATGTATTGTATCACCATCGGATGTCAAACTATTTCTACCTAATGGAATAATATTCAAACCATCAACAGCCGCAGCTAAATCTCTAGCTAATTCTTGGGGTTCCATTGATAAATTTCGTCGATGATTTGTTGGTACTAAACGATTTAACGGTGGGTCTAAGGATTCGCTACGTCTTCGATTAAACTTTTTATCCAAATCGTGAACGTCTAAACTTAAACTACTTCTAACAGATGGTTGAATACTATTTCTATTACTTTGGGTCGCTATATGATTACGTAATATTTCCAATTGTTGATTACACTTTAAATTTTGTTCACGTAATACTTGATTTTGTTCTTCTAATTCTCTTAATTTATTCGTCACCCATTCCTTTATTTTCGCAGCTTTTGCTTCAACTTGTCGGGCGTCTTGAAGTCTTAAATTTCTCTACAATGAGAAATAATTATATAAATTTTATTATTTAAACAAGTATCGCATTATTTGGTGTTCCTTACCTGTTCTTCAACTTGAGTTTCTAAATGTGAAATTGTTTTTTCGCTATCGGTGTTCGATCCAGGTGAACTTCGGGGTTTGGGCCACTCAGACAATCTTTGCTCCATGGCCCGAACCTATAAATAAACAACAAAAAAAAAACAATGGTAAAATAATAGTCTATAAATATAAAATCATTCAATTTAGAACATTTGTGATCCCAAACACTTAAACAGAAACCATTATTCTGAATTGATTTAAATTCAGTGTCAGACATCAAATTTCAAAGAAGATAAATTTTGTAATTCTTTTTGTTTATTTTACCAATCTTCGTATCATGCACTACTTGTAAAGCCATAAAATGTATTGATTATACAATTATTTTATTGTTTTTCCTATAATAAACCTAATAAACTGCTATAATTCTTAACAAATAAAACAAACATAAGATTATAGAAGATGTAATAAAATGTAAACTTGTATCATAATGTCATAATTAAACATTCAGTTTTGGTTACCGAAATTTATTAATTTATTAAGTTCATTGTACTTTTTTCGATTCAATAAATTATTCATAATGTTGATGTTCTTCGGGAGACAGGTATTGATGGTTTGAACATAATTAATATAAAACTCAAAATTGATGTTATTGTGTCTGTGATTAAGATGTCCCAATGATTATGGTGTCGTATCCAGTTACTTTAAATTCAGACTGTTAATTATTGAAACTGATCGGTAAATGCGACACCCGAATTCATGTAATCGTATAGTCCGAAAAAGATAACAGCCAACGCAACCGAGTTCAACATTCAAACATCGAAGTTGTTACGAATGACAACACTAAGTTATCATCCGTATTATTAAGATAAAGAATATAAATAAAGAATAAGGCGTGCTATACACTTGAGCTAAACTATGTGAACTACAACGTGATTATACAAACGTATAATCACGTTGTATACGTGAGTATACAACGTGATTATACAAAAAAACATTACGGAAACAAAACATTTAAAAAAAGAAAACATTACATTCATTACATTTTGTTTAATAGTACATTATTTAATTAGGAGCTAAAGTGATACTTTTTGTGTTGAGTCTATAGTTTGACAATTCTAGACGACACACAAAAAGTCACTTTAGCTCCGAATTAAATACACTATTTTTTCGGCAAACGTTTAAACTTTTTATAAATATGAAATTAATACATCAAACTTTTAATAAATATGAATTTGTATCGTCATAATTACTTCCAAAAAAGAGGAAAAAACATTTAAATTTGTATGAATAAAATTTTTTTATCAAAGCAGCCTTTTCAAAATTTCATAATATGAGAATCAATTTATTTTTTGTTGTCATGGTTATACAATATGTTTGAAAAAATAACAAACTAACAAATAACAAATGCTACTTTACAGCCTCCGTAATATAAAATAAAAATGGCGTTACTTTTGCTGTCGCTAGACGTTACTTTTGCTGTCAGGCTAAAAAGTAAGACTTTAGCTAACTCCCTAGCGGCAGCAAAGTTAAACTTTACAGCCGTTTGCCGAAAAAAAATATTATTCGCGTTAAAACATTATTTTTTTAAAAACATAGTTCGCATAGTTTAGCTCAAGTGTATAGCGCGCCTAAATGTCGGGTTTTTTAATTTATATTTTTTCCGACAGTAAACAAGTTTTGTGTTTTATTTATTTATTTTGTGAAAGGTTTCTATAGCTTAACTCTGAGGTATAAGTATTAATTTATACATTTAGTCCTTCGAGCCGGATCAAAGTTTTTTGAGATGTTGCAAAAATTCCACGTTTTATGCTGTTGTATGGCTAAAGACCAGTATGATATTAGTGTGAAGAGCCGATAAAAGAGCCGAAACGTATGTATTGGTGCACATGAGTAAAAACTAACTATGTGTATATAGCAAGCGGTTTATACCATTTTGTTTTTCAAACAAGTAACACCCAATATTTATTGTGTTTTTTTGTGAGCTAATAAATAATTAAAATAATAGTTTTGGATTTTGATTCATACGGTTGATTTCAAATAATAGTTTTTCATTCAGACGAATTGCAAAAATAATTTTTTAAAACACAATAATTAGTAAGAAAAGTTATTTTTTTAGCAAGGATTTCAGTGATTCAGTGTTCAGATGAATTTTTCAGCAAACCGTAAGAAAGTTTCCTGGAAGAGAGCCAAAAGGGTTTTTTTTATTATTAAGGGAACAGATAGGGAAAATTTAAGATCAAATGGCCAACAATAAGGTTCCAGCTGGCCAAGAGTTAGTAAGTGGTGCCACCACCATTCAGCAGAAAGTATAACGTCACTCATTAAAAGTATTGAGCGGCCATGTGAGTTCATCTCTTCGCCAGAGTTGAACACTGTCGATGTGATACGAGCAGGTGTGGGGTATGAGCGATTGTCTGCTCACTGGAAGGAGCTAAATGAGCTGCATTTGGATTTGATCGACAGTGTAGATGATCAAGATGGAGATAAACACGAAAGGTTATTATACGACATCGAGGAAAGCTACATTGAAAGCTTAGCATTGTTGCGGATCAGGATTGATGAAATTCGTCCAGTACAAGCTCAACTGGCTTTATAGGCGTGGTGTAGCATAGAAAAAGAAAGGTAGCGAGTGAAAGTGGAAACTTACAGTTCAGCAAGAATGCTAGATTTGTTGGACCAGCAAGCACCTGCCTTGGCTAATACGAGCCAGCAAGCGTTGGCTTGTTCACATAGCAAGGTGGAAGGAACCGAGCAAGGCCACCTGTATTTATTGAAATTTTGTGAGAGACGACAGCTTTGCCCGATTTGTTTTAAGAAAGGTCATGGCAAGTAGAATTGTTACTCTTGTACGTGTATAGACAAACGTTGCTCGCGTGATCAAAATCATAACAGCAAGCTATGTCCACACAGGAATGAGCAAGTTGTCAAACCTATCATGACTGTTAGTCATGTAATAGAAAGGACTGATGTGACGGGTCGTCGCAGACTACAAAGGGGTAGAACAAGTTGAAGCAAACTTGATTAGACGGAGGAAGCAGAAACAAGATAGACAGAAACACACAACATCGTATAAAAAAAACAAACTTATTGATGAACGGTTGGGTGTATTGAACCTTGAACCAAAGGATTGACTTATTAAACGCAAAAGAAAGTTTGATAAGTTAAAAATTAGGGTTAAGAAAGAACGGCTGAAAATGCTCTAGAAAACATTGAGAACGGTTGCAAACAGAAAGGTTCAGTAAATGACATTAAAATTTATTCGTCATGTGTTGATTATTTTGTAAGTTCAGAAATTGCTTTTTCTCCCACAGCTATAGTGAAACTAGAGCAAGACGGTGTTAGGTGATACAGGAGCACAGTTCAATATTGTGTCCTCGGAATTAGTTAAATATATGAAGGATAAGGTAAAGAATACGGCGTACACGGTACTTATCATTGATGGTCAACCTTTGGCATATAAGCAAAAGGTTATATTAAAGGAATGTCCATGGTACCAATCTGAAAGTTGTCAGAAAGAGACGTTTTGGATATTATCACATGTCTGTTATTGGGGTCAAATTATGCCTGGTAAACCAATCGCCTATGACAAAAATAATCATCCAACAGAAAAGCCAGCAGCCGATCCTGAGTTTTACATGCCAAAGAAAAAACAGATATTATTGGGTCAAGATTATTTTGCAAGATATGTCAGGTCAGTCGTAGCTCACAATTTAGATGGGAAAGTTGCAATTGAAATGGCAATTAGTATTGTCTTGTTTGGTTGTCAAGAAAGCAAGGTAGATAAGGAGTCAGGAAAGGCCATGTCCGCTATCGAATATTTGGAAGATCAGCAAATGGATATGTTATTAGGAAGGCTTGGCAGCAAGATTCAATAGACAGTTGTTCTAATTTTACTGATGAAGAACGTCAAGTTGAAGAACATTTCGTGAGCACATATTTTTGTGATGATGCGGGACGCTTTGTCGTCAAGCTAGCATTGAAAAAGGATTTTTCTGATTTAGAAAGCTCGCGTGCAATTGCCCTCAAGCGATTCTTGTACTTAGAAAAGAAAATTAGGACGAGACACGGTTAGAGAGCTCAGCTCGGTTAGAGAGAGATACAGCTTGGTTATATCGCTCTAGCACATCTTTTTGTAGCAAAAAAGCTGCGGATAGTCTATGATGTAAGTTACCAAACTGACAAGGCTATCTCGCTGAACGATATTAAATTATTGGGACCAAAAATTGCAAAAGGACTTGTACGAGGTCATAATGAAGTTCCGACGCTATAATATTGCATTGTGCGCTGACATAAGAAAGATGTTTAATCAAGTAAAGGTTATTGCGTTGCGAATTTATTGCGTTTATTCTGGAAAGGTCAAACGAGCCATTACGGGAATCTTATTTCACAGTGGTGCCGTTTGGGTTAACAGCTTCTGCTTTTTTGGCACTAAAAGCTATGATTCAAGCTGCCAGAGATGCTAAGAAAAAGTACCCAGTCGCTTCCAAAGTAATCGAAGAAGATTTCTATATGGATGATGGCGTGCGTCACAGCTGCTGTAAAACTAGCAAGAGAAATGAACACAATATTGTTAGACGCTGGATTTGTATTGCATAAATGGAAATCAAACTCGGTTACCGTTTTGGAACAGATTGGTGGAGGAAGAGAAAATACTGAAATTGTGTTTTCCGAGGAGGATAGTACAACCACTTTGGGTTTAAAATGGTTGATAACGGAAGACAAGTTTACATAATAAGTAAGAACACATGCGATAGAAGGTGTGGTCACGAAGAGGAAAGTCGTAAGTTGATTGGCTCAAATCTATGACGCAGTCGGCTATGTATCACCTGTTGTTGTGATAGGAAAGGTTATAATAATTCAAGAACTATGGAGAAAGAAGTTAGAATGAGACCAGAATTTTCCAGATGAATTTGGAAGATAAATGGAATGCATTCTGGAAAGAAATTGTCAATTTGGAAAGATTTCGGATGACAGATGGATAGGTTCTAGAAAGGATGATGAAATGCATGTGCATGGGTTTGCTGCTAGTTCAACATCAGCATACGGTGCGGTTTTGTATGTACGTTTTGTTCACCAAGACAGAAGGATCACATGCAATCTTGTGACATCTAAAACTAGACTCAAAACTGCGACGGTGCCACTGTTAGAGTTATCTGCTGCAGAATTTTTAGCTATATTGTTAACATGGAATGGGGTGAAGTAAATTACACATTATGGACAGTACACATTAAGTGGTGGCGTCACGTAGACAGTGGTAGAAACCAAGCTCATTTGGCTAGGAGAGATTTGCTAGCTTCAAAATTAGTAAGTAGTCAGCTATGGTTACATGGACCTGAGTGGGTCGTTTTGCCTGAAACACTTTGGATAACCAGTAAGTTCGCTGATATGGAGGCAATTGAAGATTTGAGTGGTTTCAGAGTTTAAGGTCATGGTTTCCATCCGTTCAAATAGTTCAGGCAAACAAGTTTTTCTCTTAGACTATGTGTCAAAACTAGAACGAGTTCTTAACATTATCAGTTACGTCAAAAGCTTTATTTAAAATAAATTGAACAAAAAAAAGGAAGTAGAAAACAGAAAGAGTAGACGGAAAGGGGTAACAGTTCATGTTGAACCGCCAATTATACTGCAAAGAAAGATCATGTGCTATGGCATATTTATTACGAAAAGAGAAAGAAAGATAATTGAGCAGGAAGGTTACTGGTTACTCGAAAATCAGCTGATGGGTAATTTACCGGCAGATATAGCACAAATGGGAAAGCTATTTTTACACACGGGAGTCGACTAAGCAGGTCCATTTGATTCTAAGGTAATAGTAAATAGATAAACAAAGCAAGATCTTGTCAAAAGAAAAGTGTTGGGCAGTTTTATTTGTTTGTTTGAAGACGCGAGCAATACACTTGGATTTAGTATCAGAGTTGAACTGAATTGGTTTTATTCGATGTTACGAAAGGTTCATAGCAAGAAAAAAGCCGTGTGAGCGCATGTGTAGCGACAACGGTACGGCATTTGTCGGTGCGGAGAAATCGATCAGACTAGCAATGGAAAGTTGGTTGAGCCAGAAGTTAACGTTCATAAATTTCTCAGAGAAATCTAATTTGCATTCCATTCTTATCCCTAGTTGGCATGGTATCTTCGGATATTCGGAGACGTTAATTTATAATTTATTATAATTAACACTAAACATGCCTAACTTTGAATTAAAAAAAAAAAATAAAACTCGAAGGCGGCATGCCCGATGTAAATATCGGTCGAGGACAAGAATTCTGTTTGGATGAATTACTATTGGAAACATGGTTGAGAGTACGTGATAATTTCTCGTTAATTGGAATATTAAATTACACTAAAACACTGGGATGTTGCTTTCTAAGGTTTTCGTTTAAGCTTTAGAATAGTAAATAAACTTGTAAGACCCACAGTGCTCACCATTTCCTACAACTTACATCGTTTGAAATAAGCTCTCCTTATCTGGGTTCTCATACTTTAGAATATGAGTTAATTTTTTAGAGAACTGCTCGAGGGTAAAGATCAACACCTTGAATTTTTAGCTGATTTTTCTCCTCCAATTTCGATACTCAATGCAGAAAGCATGAACCACGATAATTTCGTCGATTTTATAGAATAGTTTACCACGACGACAGAAGCTAGTAATGTATTTTTAACAGAAGGGAAACTATGAATCTGATGTATAGATTAGTGGTTCAATGTCACATACACAAATAAAAAAGTTTTTCATCAACGGAGAAAGGTTGTATGCACTGAAAGAAAAACATCAATCATTCGAGGGGCACAGTGATTATTCGGTCACGATGACACACGATCACATTCTTGTGTCTTCAATTCGGTTGTTGTGTCTTAAAATTTGATTTTTGAAGATAATACAACCGCATGTTGATAAATTTAAGACAACCTTAAGGTTATTGTGACAGGACACATTCGGTTAGCAAAAATGAGTTTGTAGTTACCGAGTTTTTTCTTTTAGTGTCTGACCCAATTTTATGATCGGAGCCAGAGCCAAACAAAAATAAAGAACAACGACGAAAAGATTTGATATCATGCCATAAGGCCTATGTCTAGGATGCTATCCTCGGAATTGTACTCGTTGTCAACTAAAACCGTGGATGAGATAAATAACTTCTACACAGCACAGAAATGAAGATTGTGAAGAACGATTATGAAGTAAACACCAACATGCGCGACTTTAAATGGTTCTAGTCCGCCATTAGCCATTAGGTAGGTTGGTAGATATTTCTTAAGAAAATGGATCACTCCCCATATAGTTTGCATTCGAAGTTGTAGAATTAACATTAAAAACTAACTTAAGAGCTTCGAGTACGTTCTTGTCTCACTGACCAATTCGAAACCTGGCATCGATAAAATTGCGTGAAATAAATTAAAATGATGAATTTAACAACAACAATAGTAGTAACAAGAATGAAGCGGGAAACTTAACATTGGAACTCAGCAGTATTGATACCAATATGTTATTGTGTGTTCGGTTTTGGTTTAATAAATTAACGGTAACAGTCGATTAATAATAATTAGTGTCCGTCCTGTATTAAAGTTAACAATTCTATTAATTTTCTATAAGGCTAAGATTTGAATTATTAAGGATTTTTGTGAGAATTTCAACTTTGAAATATCATCACCTCGGTGGCGTAGTTGGATAGCGTGTCTGCCAAAGGGTTAGAATTATGGCACTGATGAGGTATATGTTCGAATCCCAACCGAAACTAGTATAAGAGAAAAATCGACAATATATTTTCGAATTAAATGTGAATGATTTTCTTGATTACTTGAGCTTAAGTGCTCACAAAAAATTCCTAATAATTCAAACCTTATCAAATCTAGTGGATTAAAACTTCTCATACGATTAAATTTTATTTTTGGTGATCAGACTACATCGCTGATTTCGGGTGCCACGCGTTGAAATTTAACCCTTTCATATTTTTATATCGTTTATTTTTTATGTCGGAAGAGCGTTTCCAACATTATTCCAGTTTGGAATATTAATTACGAATTACGATCACAAAAATCTTTTTAAGGCCAGCAAAACTTAAAAATAGAAAAAAATATAAATCACTGATTATTGTACTGTACCTCGACAGTCGACACGAATAGAAAATAGGCACGGTAGTCCATAACAGAATATAAGATTAGTAAAAGTTGAGATAGTAATGAATGAATATAAAAACCTTAATATCAAAACTCAATGAAGTAAGTAAGGTAATATCAAAACTCAGTGAACAAATGAAAACAATTAGCTTATATGCTAAATCACATTCTATAAACAAACCGTAGAATATTAACAACACAATAAGTAAAACAGACACTGCTAGAAGGAAATCAATTAGTATCAAAATAAAACCCATCATACGGTTATTATTATGCATCTATACCGAAGAGGCAGTTGATACAATAAAAGATGAGTTCTACGAACAATTGCAAGACACAATATCTAATAGCTATCGAAAAATATCAAAATTAATCAAGCAAATTTAAACACCAATATTAATTAGAACATCGAAATGGCGTCAGACATTCAGTTAGTCCAATTCATGGGAATATGAATAAAATAAAAAATTAACTCAGATAAACAGGAATGAAAAGTTAGCTAACACAATTTGAAATATATCCGTGTCAAATCGTCAATTCAAAACATAAGTTAGATATTAGCTAAACTTCATTTGTTAATATACATAAAAAGGAACAGTACAACTCCATCAAGTCTATGTACAGGTTTTAACGAAAATCAATTTTAGATGTTTTACCAGTGGATAAATGGGTCCATGATTGATCCTACACGCAATTCAAACATCGTAGAATAAGGGCAACAGATAGATTAGATAAGGTTAGTAATTGGTTGTGAAATGATGTACTGCGACCACAAACATCTATTGTAACCTACCTGTCTACTCCCTGGTGAGTAGCCAGTTTGAACACCTTCTCCAATTCAACCTCTTTTAGGAACTTTTGGATATGGGAGGGTTATGTTAATGCAAGTCATGTCCGTCAACAATAATACTCCACAGATAATACCTTCTAATGTAGATCCAAGCTCTACAATTTTCGGGAAGATGAGCTGGGTTCTCTTTCTGAATTTTTTCGAAAACGAAAACAGGCAACCGAATTGAGTAAGGTGATCTAGAACTGAATGATAAGGATTGCTATGCAACAAAACGTGGATAGCGAATTGCCAGCCTTTACCTGTTTATAAATTTTATAGCGTGGTATAAATTTTAATAACTTTATAACTGTTTTTTGCTTTGCCCTAATCAATAATCTCGGAGGCGTTCAATTTACAAAGGTTTAAAAAAAACGTTAATCAACACCTCAGAACGCATGTTGTTATGGAACCTAGGACTTAAGAGATTTCTATGTGTTCTTGTGACACATGTTGTAATTAATATAACACCACACTTTTTATTAAAAAAAGAAAACTTCATAACACCAAATCCCAGAAGTTTCACAGATCTTTCAGAGAGAAGGCCAGAGTTTGGCAGAGTTTCACAGAGTATACAAATATTCCCCTCTTCAAGCAACTTTAAAACGCATTTGTGATAGAGCTCCACAAGATTCGATCTCAAAAGAAATTACCAGTTCCATCGCCCTAACTAGCTAAGTCAGTTTATTGCATAAACTGTTTTCAAGGCAGATTTAGAAATCTGACGTCAAACCCGCTACAGATATGTTTGGATACCAACAGAAAGTAAGAAGTAAGAAATAATAAAAACATAACAAAATAAGTGACGAATATGACAAGGTATTATCATAGGCTGGACTGTTGGCAGACCAATTTTAGTTTTGTTCCTGCAAATTTATAAAACAAATTTGCTTTTTATCTCTTATTTTATTTTTATTTTCCCTATCCTATCACGAAATATTGGCCTATGTCATATTTTATATGTGATAGGATTTATGGTTTAGTTATCCATTATTTAACAAACAAATATTCAAAAAAAACAGATTTGCGTCCATTAACATCCTTAGAACGCATGTTGTTGTGGGACCTTGGTCTTAAAAGGTTTTTATGTGTTGTTGTGACACATATTGTAATGCCTACTACACATCACGTTTTATTAAAAAAAAAAAAAAATAGGTAAAATATGAATGAGACATCCACAAGATTACTTAGATTGCATCTGCAAATCAAAAAACGGGAACTACATCAATATGTAAGGTCGCCAACCAGTACACAAACAAACCTCGAACTAAAAACGAAACTTTTCAAAGCCTAAAAAAATATGAACAATAACTTAAAGATGGAAATTATACTTTAAGGATAACTGGTTAAACAACAAAAGAGCAATTTTTTAAAACAATCAATAAAATTGATTGGTTGTACAAAAAGCAAACAATTTTCAAAATACAAAAAAAAAAAAATTATTTCCTTTAACTGTAACAAAGTTTAAAACAATATCTTTAAAGATATGTAAAATCGATCGTTTTCTATTTCTTTGTCTTTTGAATCTTTCAACTGCCATTGATAGCTCACGTTTAACCATAAAAGAAAAACGACACACGTTGATTTTACATTAATAAATTAAATTCGAAAATCAGAACATGATATTTTTAATTTTCATAACTCCCCTTAAACTTTTACCCTAAATTTCCAAGATTTGTCATCCTTTATATTCGGGATGATGACAAATATTTGACTGGACTCTACGAGTACAGACAGAAAAAATCGACTACAAAATTGAAATCAATAAAACAATTATTTTATTTGTTCGAATGTTCTGTTAAATTAAACCGGACAAAAAATATATATTTATCTGTAGAATCCATCCAACAAAATCTCCTTTCATTTTCCACTACAACAAAAACAATTAAATAGAATTTCCCAGGAACAAATAGTTTTTAGATTAGGGATATTATCTTAATCAATTATTTACACTATTTTCTAATTGATTATTTATTTATTTCTTTCAATTGGGTTTATTCTTAATCAATTTCTATTCTCGCAAAAGTAATTAATATTTTAAGAAATTACATACAAGTAAAACACTTGTTTACGAGGATATCCATGTTGGTTCTTTTTAAACTCAAATAACACACAAATAATTTTTTTTAACTATTCACAATTTTCGATCACTATAATATTATTAATCATATTTCCACCAATATTTTGTTTTATTATTTTCAACTAGTGTATTTTAAACTACTACTATACAACCGTGAATCGCGTAAGACATTTACAATCGAACTGATGATACTCAAGTCTCAATTCACAATTTTCAAAACTTTTACTAACAAAATAAAATGAATAAAAAACGATATTCTTAGTAGAATACGTTCAACGTTGCACTCGCGACACAACAAGCATTATACATATAGAGGGAAAAATAGTAATGATGTCACGAAATGAAAATTGGTTGAAAATTTTGAACAAGAAATAATATTCATATATATAATTATTTTTGTATATTTAAAAAAAATTTGCTATTGTATAATTTTGATTAAATTTATAAACGCTTGCATATAGATTCAGTTCAGTCTTAATAAACTTTGACTACTGAAATTCACTGATGGTCGGTAATCTTTGTTTTTTTTTGTGACACTTATGTGAACATACGCATTTGTGAGTTGTACGAAATTCTATTAAAATTTATCTCACGACTTTAAGGCAAATTCTAGTCTACAATGAATAAATATTTTTGGATCGGATAATTTAAATAGTGGATGGTTATTGTCATTTTTTCTTAGCCATAAAACTAACTGGTCTCAAATGAGCAAATGCAACAGCAATTTAGTGACAGTGGAAACTTTTGGTAATTCAAACTCAATGACCGTTGACCGTTAGAAAAGTCATCGGAGAACCAACAAGAACGCCATCTATACCGATCGATTATTCATGGTTAAAGGTGCAGGGGCAGACTATTACAGAATCAATATCTTAAGCTAACGTTGCCGATTAGTAAATATTATGAAGTTCCTCAAACTCAAAAATGCGCGAGAAATATTGGTTGGACTATTATTTTAAACATTTCTAGCCAAAGTTCTATGCCATCATATACTGGCAGACAGTTCGTGAAGATTCTCAAATGCTTCAGAACATAAACAAATATTGTTAATTTTCATTTTATTCTACCAAGTCTTGTGGAATTCAGTTAATTATATTTTGATAATAATAATAATAATTTTTTTTTGATTAAATTAAATAATTGTAAAAAATTTTTAGTTTAATTTAGTCGAAATTTTTTAGTCGCATTAGATTTGAATTTTTAGTTAAGAATTAGTAAAATTCAAAAAAAAATTAGTTAAGTTAGTAGTTGATTAATAGTAAAATTTTAGTTAGTAAATATAAAAAAAATGATTCGTGGCAGTCGATCGGAATTAGATCATGGTGATAATTCGTGAATGTCAAGCACTTAATATTAACTTAATTGTAATTTAACTAGGGGTATCCCCCCCCCATGAATAAAAAGGAATAGTTTTAATGTTCTATAAAAAAATAGACAAAAACAATAAAAAATAAATATAGGGTCCGCGTTGAACCCCGAACCTTTCTCACAACCCACTACATCGACAATGACAACGAAACGTTTTTTATGTTCTAGCTAAAATACATTTTACATATTATGCTTAATATTATATTCTTTCCAGCTAATTCAGTTGTTTCAGTCAAATCGAACACGGCCATTATGAAATATTTCTCTATAGCAGGGTACAGACCTACAATCAATTTGTCAATCAATTCGAAAACGCAAATAAACGAAATAAAATTTAGTGTAAAAATCCCCTAAATTTTATTTCGTTTATTTTCGTTTTCAATTGATTGACAAATTGATAGAAGGTCTGTAGCCTGGTTATCTTGTTTTGCAAAGAAAGAACAAATCAATTTTATGAATTCTTTCTTTAATTTCTAATCAATAGAAAATATTTAAAAACAAAGAAAATTATGACTAAAATAAAAGTTAAGATGCAGAAGAAAGGGAACTTAAAATAATTTTTTTTAAATCTTTCCCTATGCATGAATTTAATTTTTAATTTTCCGAAAAAAGAAAGTGAAAAATGAATTTAAACACAGCTGAAATCTTAAAACTTATATTTTTTTAAGCCTGACATAAATTAAATCTAAAATAATACGTCTGTCCACTCCGAAAGCAAAGCATAAACTAAATGAGAGAAAATATAAAATACTAAATAGAAATTTAATAAATTTCGTTTGTTTCGTTTTTTATTTTTCTTCGTTCCCTACCTTCAGTCGTCTTTTCTATGGTATGGCTACGCTTTTTGTGTATTATATATAGATAGTTCATTTTGTAGTCAAATCAAGATAAGGGTAAAAAAGTTAGAAAAATTTAATAATTTGTGGCAAAATTTGTTTAGTAAAAAAATTAGAACAATTCGAACACTTTTGTTAAAATATGTATTATAATTGAATTAAAAGAAAAAAAATTATTTTGCCGTCGGAATAATATTCTGTTGATGCGTAAGTCAATAGCCGTGTTCGATTTGACTGAAACAACTGAAGCAACTGAAAAATTAAATGCAATTGTTGTTGTTTTTTCAGTTGTTTCAGTCAAATCGAACGCACCTAATATATTCAATGCATAGATGCGGTTATATTCAAAAAATATTCAAAACAAAATTTTCTTCACTTGCTAGTTAAACACATTACACAACTAACAAGTGAAGAAAAAATTTGTGGAAGTATTTCATGTAATTCCGATAAAAAGCGGATAGATAAAAAGTGAATTTGCGTTATTCGTTTTTTTCTTTGTGGTAATCTCTAAAATTGAAAAGGAAAAGTTTGGGGTGCAGTTTTTGATTCATTTTGTCAAGTATCGAAATCCAATTATACTAACCACCACAATGGAGAATGTGAGCGATCAACAGCAAAAGCATTAATCAACACAAACCGGTTTATTTTTGTGCAGCAATTGTGTTGATGATTAGACATCATTAATTTGCTTGTATCATTTTGGTCCGGCGATTTTTATATTACGATACTATTTAGCAACTAACTTTTTGGTTCAGCGATTTTTTTTATGTTACGATGATAATATCCAACAACCAACTGTTAATTTTGGCACAACGATTTTATTTGCAACACTATGTAGCAACCTGCTGTGTGTTTTGATGTAACGAAGATTCTTCTTTCTGTATTTAGGTGAATCATTCAACAGACGCCGGTTAAATTTATTTATTGATATGAGGGGTTAGATTTATCTAGGTATGAAGAGTGGGATCAGGACGAATCATGTAGTAAGTTAAATTTTATCAATGAAATGATCATATTAAATGTAGTGGTGGTGATGGCCTTTGTCCTTCATTAGTTTTTTTGGATCGTCACTCCCTTTTCATTACCTTTGCTTTAGTCCTCTTTTTAAAACTTATTGCGTGCATATATGCATTTATAGTGAGCTGAGGATGAAATTCACTGGACCCACCAACTGAGACTGGTCGGATATCCACTCAAGGCGCGCGTATCCTCAGGACATCAGGAAAGGTAAGCCTGACCACCAACAGTAGCTCGTTACAATAGGTGTGGAGCACAATTTGGATTAGTCGGAATCGGAAATGGTGAAACGGAGACGTTATTCTGGTTTTAGATGTATTCTTCATCACAAAGAGCAAATTTTAGGTATTGGTGTTGATTCTCAACTAGGTTGTCAGATTTAACAAAAGAATTATGAGCTGTTTTCTTTGCACTATGGTTTCCAGTTGCCAATGATGTTTGAAAATAAAAATTATTAACGCATTTGTTTCAAATAACCAATTTTAAATTTTCTTTCGGTAATTATTGTTTAACCTCACATAGGAGCTTTAGTAATCGAGTGTATTACATCATATTGAGATAATTTACCTGAGTCTGCAATTATTGTCATAGAATTAAAAATATTAAACGCTGATATACGATTGAAATTATTTTCTGAAAGAGTATTTCACACATTTCAAGCAGTTTTTGGGAGCTTGGGATTAACTTCATTAGGAGTTAATTAGGACTGATGTATTTTTTAATGTTAACTTTGAAATGGATTAGTTTTTTTGCATTCCATTCGAATAATCATTTATCCAGATACTTAAATTTAAAATACCGGTTTTAAAATCGGAATATCGAGTTTGTACTATTCCAATACCGCAATGCCCTAATGGCGTATGTTTAATTTGAAGACTCCAGGTGTTGAGGAGAGGGTCCAAATCAGAACAAAAATTTAAATGAATAATTAGTCATGTTATTGACCTTTGGTTAGAGTATCTGAATATTACTTGTGCGAAATTTGAGTGGTGGCGCAATATTAGGGTAAGAGGATTTGCATTTTGGATGTATGTTCTTGTTAATGATTGTGGTTATATAGTCAAAAGATTTTGGAGTTTAAAGATAATTGATTGGAAATGTTTTGCTTGTTAATACAAACAAGGAACCAAACATCTTCCCAACCAGGAGTAAAACAAGATGGGAAAACGTTACTTTCAAATAAAGAATCCCAATATGTCCTTAAAAGTAAAAAGTTGACCAGCAAGAATTCCTCAATGTGAATAGTAAATAAAAAATGATTGCACTGTAATGATTCTGATTTCTTTTTATAATCAAGATTATTGATTGAATTGCAAGGAAATACAAAACAAAATTGTATTCGGCCTCAATTCACCCTATACAATATTTAAATTTGTAAAATCTAAAATAACTGTCCTCAACAGATGTTACAAATTTCAAGAAGAAAAACCATGAAATAAAATACTTGCAAAATAATGACTTCGATTGTTTTCAGAATTTATCGAGTTTTCTTTGTAAAGTTGAATTTATCCGGAACAATTTTGATACAAATTAAAGTTGAATTCAAGGAATTTTGTTTGCAGAAGAAAAGTTAGTATAAATTGGACTGCGATAGTGTAATAAAAAAGAATTAATTGTAAACGAAATGCTGCATCGTGAACATAAAACCGTGTAAATAGAAGTAAAGTGATTTTTTTAATTGTGAATAAAGTTAAGTGTTATTTACTAGAAATATTGTAGATTATTTCGGACACTTGATTTTTGATAGGAATATTGAATCAAAATATCTTGATATTGATATTTTTGATATTGATATGAATATTGTTTTCCTGTTGTTGTGAAACAGTAAAGGTGTTAAGGACTTAATAAGATCTAATGTTTTGCTTCCTAATCAGTGATTGAATCTAAAAGATTTGCGAATTATGTTTATCGAAATGAGAGTTAGGTCAATTCGGATGAAAGCAGAAACACGTAAAGATAATATCAGCCAAATATTATCCTGATATAATTGCCTTTCTATTCCACCAATATATCTTATAATCCTGTCCCTTAGCTTTTAAATTGTTACGGGTTTATTGACATACACCTTTATCTTGAGATAACTTTAAATTCCAAGAGAGTTAAATTGCACGTTGTTAGTGACCAATTGACCCAGAACTTCTCGTCCAACGCATCATTTATTGTGGCATGTGCCGTCTTCGCCTTAAACCCACATACATTGTGCAAGGTTCATGGTTCATTATGCAAAGTATAAAAACATAGCAATGTTGACTTTTTGAATTTTTAAAAAATGTTTCAATAATTCCTCCAGCTAAAATACAAGTCCCCGGTAATAAAGTTGTGTTGGGAATTTTGTAACCATGCATACTCAAATCTTTGTATAAGTTAAAATAGAACTAATACACGTTTTTCAATATCACTAACACCCCATCAAACATCGTCCAATTTGGATCTTCTCAGTAATTCAGCTTGAGTGCTTGTAAAACTTGTCGTTCATGTGGATGCCCGATCACCAGGAGACCATGACAATTTATTGAACCAGAACTATTTGGTGGAACAATAATAGTCTCATTTGCAGTTAAGTTTTGACTCTCACAAAATAATATAAGCCTCATCTAATACTATTTGCAAGGACCAAGGCCGATTGGAAACAGAGCAATTTATATATACAGTGTATACTAGCCGGAAAGCAACTCCTATCATCGATATATGGTCTATATACATACAAATAGAAAGAATTATAATACTTTTAAAGTAAGAATATAAGCCTTGGGGCCCACACCGATTTCATTTGATGATTATCACATATTTTATACTTCGTCTGGCCTTGACGAGTCCGAAAACGAGTTCGGCCATTTTTCTCGATTCGGCTTTATTTCGGAAAGCTCCGAAAAAGGCCGATTGCCCGCGATCTTGTAAATTTGCTATCACATTTGTTTTTTAACTATGGACGGAAATTTGTTTTAGAACACGAGGGTAATCTTGTCCGACAAAATGTGTCTACTATTCTCGATTTCGACAATTGACATTTTGGCATGTTTGGGTTGTCGGACTCGACAATAGCAGACAAATTTTGGTCGGACAAGGAATTACCCTCGTGTTCTAAAACGAATTTCCACCTCCATAGTTAAAAAAAATTGGTGATAGTAAATTTACAAGATCCCGGGCAATCGGCGTTTGCCAGAGCTTGCCGAACGAAAAAGCGGCCGAATCGAGAAACATAGCAGAACAAAAGTTTTCGGACTCGTCAAGTACAGGCGTCTCACAAAGTATAAAATATGTGGTAATCATCAAGTGAAATCGGCGTGCGTCCAGGGACAACTATGTCGATAGTTGAAAAATTATCATAAATCTAGCCTAAAATTAAGGAAATCTAGAAACCTTTCAAAGTTGAAAGAATCACGAGTTTATCCCCAAAAATGACTAATTTCTAGTTTGCATATAGTCCCTGGGCCTTCACCTACATAATTTTGTGATTACCACATATTTTATACTTCGTGATGCGCCTATCCTTGACGAGCCCGAAAACATTTATTCTGCGATTTTTTTCAAATCGGCCGCTTTTGCTTTCGGCAAGCTCCGAAAAATGCCGATTGCCCGGGATCTTGTAAATTTTTGTTTTTTTTTTAACTATGGGGGTTGGAAATTTGATTTAGAACACAAGGGTAACCTTGTGCGACCAAAATTTGTCTGCTATTGTCTAGTCCGACAACCCAAACATCCAAAATGTCAGTTGTCGGACTCGACAATAGCAAACACATTTTGGTCGGACAAGCTTACCCTCGTATTCTAAAACAAATTTCCACCTCCACAGTCGAAAAAAAATAAATGTGGTAGTAAATTTACAAGATTGCGTGCAATCGGCATTTTTCGGAGCTTGCCGAACGCAAAAGCGGCCGATTTGAGAAAAATCATAGAACAAATGTTTTCAGGCTCGTCAAGGACTGGCGCATCTCGAAGTATAAAATATGTGGTAATCACAAAATTATGTAGGTGAAGGTCCAGGGACTAATAGTTAAAATTTAATAGATTTTAATACAAAATATTTTCAGAATCTTTTAGCACTGACTCACACTTATGCCACGCTGCCCAATTGGACCGGTAATATGCACACTGCAATGCGCAAGCAATCTTGGTTGATATAGAATATGAAACCACATGGATCACAGGATTCATGAAGCAAGAATTTCATATGAAACCATATGGATCCTAGTTGACTGCTTGTTTTAAGTGAGTGGTTTCTCTTTTAATTGTTTGAATCTTCTACGCGCTTCTTCTGTTTATGTTTCAAAGGTAAGGTTTTATCAACAGGTTGCCATATTGGTTATTATTCAATTTCATTCTACGACATGGGATCTTCTTTAACCGTTTAGCACAATCACTGTAAAAAAGCAACCACCATCTTGTAGTCCATAGACCCGCTTATCATGTCGACTGACCTTTCGAATTGTTTAATATTTAGATTAAAAATAAAGTTTCCAGTTGATCGACTTTAAATTAATCTGTAATGTTAAAAAGATAGGCGCAGCCAGAACAGACCTGAGAATCAATTACCTCAAACTAGAAAACACGATTATCGTTGAAGGTTCAACCTTAGACGCTCATGAACTCTGCGGTCTTTCATTCGTTTAACCATATTTTGGGAACTAATATGATTTCTACATCTCCAGATTTAGTTGTCACAAAAGGAACCAATCGAGAGATGAAGTATTCAAGTTTGTGGCCTCTGCTGTCAGTAATACAACCGAACCACACTTCTGATCTTGATTTAAAATCACCGACAATGCTTATGTTGGGCAGTGATATAGATTATAGTTGGCATGTCAGATTCGATCGAACGTTATAGAAATCCTTTAAATGATGACGATGATTTCATCACCATTATCGAGTAAGCTGTTCCAACAATGAGCTGCATGGCATACTGTCAGTTTTGGTATCAAAACGTCGAAAACAACCGGAAATGAAATCAACTCAGGAATGCAATTAGGATGTGTTTTAAATCGCTTAGTGAAAATATGCTAACAAATTACAAGATGTGATCACTTAAGATAGACAAATAAAGTCAAATTAAAGGGAACAACATATTCATTTTTATTTTCCGTTAACTGAAAATTGATATTCCTTTAATTGTAATTTTATCGTCAGGCCATTTCATTTGAGATTGCCTCAACAAGAAAACATAATTCAAGGGGAGCAAAAGAGAAAGAAACAAAGAAAAAAAAATTGGCACCCCTTTTTTAATATTTAATTTTTGGTTTACTATTAAATAGGGTGATTATTAAAACTTTATTGCCCAATACAATATAATTTTTTGTTTATATTCAAATATAAATTAAGTGAAAAAAGTAGAGATGATGATTTATTCTTTTACGGATTGCATGGTAATTTATACAACATTGATTATTTTGAAAATTGAAAACAAAATACTCTTGTATAATGAAGTTTTTTGGCTTCTAAATAATAATAGAAATTATGTTCACCTTTTTTTTCGTCGTCTGAGAAAAAAATTAGATTCGTGTGTTTGTTCTCTTGAGCTCGATTGTTGACTAGGTCATATTGTTTGTTTTTAAACAAAACATATCAGAAATAAAATGTGATTTTCAGTTGAATGATTTTTATTTTTAGTAAAATAAAAAATACATTTGTGTATCGGATAACAAGCGATATTTGAGAAAGGAGACCGAATCACAACAAAAAATTTTGTTTTCATATTTTGGAAACATATAGATGGTTGCCAGTTAAAACCAAACCAACCTTGTAAACTATGTAGTATATTTAAACTTTTGACAAATTCCAACACGCTAACTAAATTTATCGTTTCCAATTAAAATATTTCACTGGAAAAATACTTTCTTTATCATCAATCACCCTGCATTTTTGTTTTAATTTTTAATTTCAATGAATATTTATATCCTAACCATTAAATAAATCTCCAGTAAGAAAACTATTCTTAAAGGAAAAACAAAATTACATCCAAAGTTTATTTTTAAATTCCAAAGAGATGTTCTTTCCATTTTTTTTTATTTCAATTTTCTTACAAATAAAAGAAAATGAAATAATTAAGTTGAGTGCGTTAATTAGAAAAATAAGAAAACAAACATTAAAGTATATAAAGTAAGTTGCGTTAAAATTAAATAAATTGAATTTATTAGATCCAACAAAAATAAACATGTAATGTCTATAATCTATAAGATATGATGACAATATTACAATGAAAACTAACTATCATTGAAAATTTCCCCAATTTTTATTTTTGTTATTTAAAAGTTATTACTCGTCTATTGTATGGAAATGAAATTTTCATTTATTTTGCTTTTCCTAGTGTTGGCCGTCAGCCAGACTAGACAAAAATGAAATATACTTTTTTGCTCTGCGTCGGTTGGTATATGTTTTCTAATCTTAGTTCTATGTAATAATATTCTCATCTTTTCTTTTTTATTGCTGTTATTATTTATTAGTCACTAACTTTTCTTAAACTTGCAGATTTTTTTATATGTTCAAAAACAAGGATTTAGTTCTTACGTTTTATTCACTAAAGGAGAATCAAGAAAGAAAAATCAATTAAATATTTATTAGTTTTATATTGAATGAGTTATAGTCTATATAGAGTTGGATTATATTGCTTTTGTTTCGAATTTAACGAGCATACTACTGAAAAAAATGAGTTGATATGAACTTATGTAATATTTAAATGTATTTTTGTTAAGGAGCTTTATGAAAATAAAAATTTGGAAGCATTAAGGCTCAAACAATGCAAACACGAAATTAGTAGACTTTGTGGATGCAAAACGTTCGAATTAATTTATTAGAAATTATTTTCCTCTCACAAAGCTAAGGGAAAGAAACATCCTCTGAAAGAAATATCTGAACTTCTTTGAGTAAGTTGCTAGAGTACCTACTAGAACTTCGCTACTAATATGGCTGAATATTTTGCAATTTCAAACAAGAATTGAGCATATTCGGCCATTTTGGAACTTTAGCCAAAACCTTGATTGATTTGTTTCTGTTTGGGGTATTCTTGAAGATTTACAACCAAAATCACAAATTGAATGCGATATTTTGTAGATGAAAAACTGTAAATTTTGTAAATTCGCTCGCGGATAATTATGGAGGGTAATTTTTGAATAAAACTTGATTGAAATTATATTTTCGGTTTACTCACAAAGAGCGTGAGAAAATGAATATGAGAAGTAACTGAAAAAGTTTCTCTGCCCCCACATTTATGTTCCGAGATATAATATCCCAGTTTGTATGGAGAGTTTGATCCCGTACCAGTCATGAGGTGATTTATTTTAATTAAAATTTGATAGTCGTAGTTGATGGAGTGGTGAAGATGGATTTCGTTTTTCATGTTTTTATTTTTTTGCGTCGCTTTTGTAAAGGGCCTAGAGCAAAGTTTATTCGAATCCACATACTGAAGTTAGTCGGAACAAACTCAAGGCTCGCGTACCCTCATGTCATAAGGATTGATTTTGGTAGCTCTGACCTCTAATCACCCACTTGTTACGATTTATATTTATATTGTGATCTATTTACGTCGCTTTCTATATTCTATGAATCCTGATAGTTTTTTGTTTTATTACATCCTACAAGGAAGCCAAATGGGTTTTGATTTTAGATTTCACTTTTAAATTCTACTGATATCAGTCAAATTAATACCTTTAATATTTAGTTCAGTTGTCTATTATTAGCTTTTGCAGAAAAATCTAATGATTAGCAAACTGAACTCAAATTCGCAAGACCCGGATTCGATTTCCATTTATACAAAGTGTTTTTAAACGAAGACTTACCACCCATAAACCCCAATTTCCAATTAAATGATTGGTCACTAACATAGTTGAAAAATGAAAAATTGGAAAATTATTCTATGAACTGATCAGCTAAACAAAAATATTTGATAAAACTATGTCTTTAAGTGAAACATCACTGACGTGACGTGATTACATAATGTTTGTTGAGCTGCACTTTTTGTTCGATTACAGTGTGTATGGCAACGTAGTTTCTCAAAACATATTGACATATTTGACCGCTTCGATGTTTTGATCGATAGTGTTAATTCGGACAGAGTCATCCAGTTATCTTATGTTGTATTGTGGTTGTACTTACATGCACTTACGTTGTCGTTTTTAGGTGTCATGATCCATAATTTTAGTTGTATTGTACATACATTTCCAATCAACTTTCATTATCCACCACAAACCTAGGATTTTTGGTGATAATGATGTTTTCAGCGAACCAAATATGTCCTCCTTGGTCTTTTAATTATAGGCGTTAGACATGGCATCCGAATTCTTGCCTTCTTTTTCTAATATCTCAATAAATATCAGTTCTGACCAAAATTTCACTCTTTTCCTATCCTTATATACTCATAATCTGTCTATCCTCTAAGGAAATTCAAAATATTCTTCTATCGTGTGCGCAGTTCAATCGACGAACAAGAACTTCAGAGTTATCACACCCATTTGCTGTCCAGATACCCGTTCAAGAACTATGTCCTTCCAGAAAGATTATTTTATTAGAGTGGCCAAATTATGGAACTCAAAAGCGTGCTTCGTATTTCTCGACGAACTTGCCCCTCGAACATTTAAAGAAAATGTCAATCGTCATTTAAAACAATTAGTATAGTTATATTCATATCCTCATGGGGAGAAAGTGCATTAGCTCAAAAACTCCCTCCATTTTGGCCTACAATGCCAGGCTTTTGGTTTTTTCGCATAGAAATACAATTTCGAAATGGGAAAGTATCAATCAATCAAAATTTGATTACGTTTTGGGCGCGTTGTCAGAGGTAATAATGCCAACAGTTTCTGATATTTTGCGAAACCTTCCAGACAATAATAAATACGAAGCACTAAAAACGCTTTAATTGATTGAAATTCAGAAAGTACTTAGAAAAGATTAGAGCGCCATCTTAACGCAGTGGAACTAGGTAACGAGAAGTTTTCGGTATAATGTATCGTACTATGGTAGACCAGGGTGGTTATTTTGTAGCATTATCTCACTAGGTGAGATAAAAAGTGAGATAAAATATTTGTCTTTGATCGATTATATTAGATAAAAGAAATCATTTAAACATAATTTTGCAAATGTCCCAACGTCCATATGTCTCGAGAGGTTTAAGAAAAGTTTTATCCAACAACTTACATAGTATCAGCCACCCAGGAATAAGAGCTACACGTTCAAAGATTCGATCATGTACATTTAGATATTGTTGGCCCTTGACCTCCGTCAAACGGATATTACTACATGCTTACAATCATCGACCGGTTCACGACATGCCCTGATGGTAGACAAAACCTTCTATAATAATTTTACTCCTCGTTTTGAAACCCCAATACGGCTAACAACTGATCAAGGGACGTAGTTTCTAATCTAAACTCTAAAGAACTTACGGCATTTTTAGGTATTAACAGAATTCGAACCAGTCCTTACTATCCCCAAATGGTATGGTCGAAGTTCTAAATCGTAGAATTAAAGAATTTCTAAAATTTCGCGGTAAAACTTCATTTTGGAGTGAAGAGCGTCAAACTGTCTTGTTAATCTGAAATGCAGTCCATCAAAACTAGAACATGGACAAATCTTTGTTCCACCTCCTGATATAAACCAGTTGCACCCAAACATTCCATTACCTGAGTACTCGGGGTTGTCACACTCGTAGATCAAAAACAAAAAAAAATTACAAAAACAATTGATCCCTTCCTCGGTTTAGCTGATAAAAATTCCCAAATCAACCAATAAAAATCTTTCAAATATAAAAATATTAAATAATATTCTACTACATATTATAATACGAATCTACAAAATCGCAACAAAATACAAAACAAAATTGTATTCAACCTCAATTCACAACAAAACTTAAATCATTTACATATAATACTGATGCAAAGAAGAAAGGTCGACAAAACAACAATAAAATAAATACAAAATAATAACGACACAGATTATTCTCACAATTTTTCTAGTTTTCTTTGCAAAGTAATTTTGTATTTACCTGAAACAATCTCGATATAAATTTAAATTGTAAATAAGAAATTCCTTTTACAGAACAAAAGTTAGTTAAAATTAGAGTGCGATAGTGTAATAAATTCAAATTGGACTGCAATTGTGTTAACAGTGATAGACTTAATTGTAAACGAAATGCTGTATCGCGAACATAAAATTTTGTAAGTAAAGTGATATGCAATTGTAAATATTATGTATTATTTTTGACGGTGTATTTGTACTGAAAATTTCTACAATAAACCCTTGGAATTTTGAAAGCTATTGAAGGAATAATCTAGATAGATCTTAATCCAATCTGGTGTTTGCTTACTGATATTGTTGTTTTTTCGATATTTATTTCGATTTTTGATACTTCTTGATCTAATCGCATTTTCATGCTGCGCCACTAGAGGCGAGATTTTTTATTCTGTCACCTTCTCCCAAGACGAAAAAGCAGTGGTCGTTTAACAACGGCTCGTTAGATTGCAGTAAGAATCGCAATCATAATTCCATTGATTGTAGAAAATGCTAGCACATCAATTATTAGTTGTAAGTCATCGATTTGCATTTGCATCCTTACAAGGTTCAATTAGCATCAGAGCTAAAACAAGATCATTCAAAAAGACGATGCGCTTCGCATATGTTGCAAAAGATGTTGAGCTACGCATTTTATTTCTGATTTGAAAAAATTAAGTGGAAGATATTTTGCTGATAAGCACCAAATTTATAGATTATATTGTTTGTAGCCAATTATGTATTTTCTGCAGCTATGACTGCCGGTTAGGCAACCAAATTTGATGTCAATATGACAAAAATGAAGTAACCGAATATTTTTTCTATATGTTAACAAAGTGTGGATAGATGCAACATTGATCGATAAAAATGCCCCTCTTATACATATCAACTCGACAAAAGAAAGACTGAGGAAGATGTATGGACAATAATTAACTTAGTTACAGAAAGTGTTTTGGATTGATATTAGAAAGTAAACTAATGCTCTTCGCTAACACGTGTAAACTGCAAAAATGTGGGATGGTGTATAAAAACGTGCAGAAAAGAAGAAAACAGAATAAAGTTATGCGGTGTCTACAGCGCTCCTCATATAACTCCTGTACACCATTCTTTCAGTGAAGGGAACTTAAAAAATATAAAATTTCCAAATATGTACGTACAGGAATAAAAATTAAATTATATTATTCTTTCTCCTAAATCAAAATAAATATTTTCTTTCAAATCATAAAAAGGATGACGAAAAAGCAATAATTAACTGTAAAGAAAAAATATAAAAATATGATTCTATACAAAGGAGTTAAATAAATATTTTCACTCTTAGAGTAAGAACGAAGTAAAGAAGAAAAAAATTTTAATTTGTGAATAAACTTTTAAGCGCTCAACTAAATCGAAATTGTAAACTCTGAAACTATCTAATAAATTTATTTTTTTCTGGACTGTAAAAGAAAAACGTTAAAACAAATAATAATTTAATAAAACGGAAATTATTATAATAGTGTTAGCATAAAACTGTCATAAACTCTAAAACAAATTTTAATAGATGATAAAACTAAATTCCACCCTTTGTAACAGTTGTTATCGTATAAAAATACAAATGAATTAATTACTATAATTTTCGTTATTTATAATAATATTTAATTCAAAAATTTATTCTAATGGAATGAAGGTCAAAATATTAGGTTTTAAATGTACATTAAACATTAAATATTTACAAGGGAACAATTTTCCAGTAGTAAGTAAAAACAAAATATGTACAACGAAAACCAACGAAGAATAAAATCTTACATGCGGTTTTTATAACTTACAAACGTTAAGTCTCATGGTACAAGTAAATTAGTGTTTTCGGATTAACTTATTTTCTTTTCGAATTTCTCTTGTAATTTAAATACATGTTTTCTTATGGATTTGGTTTACTAATCCTTGAATTAAAATATCATTATTACATGTAATATTGTGTTTGTAATATTTATTACAACAACGTCAATGTAATGAGGAAAAAGATTCTTTGGCATATCTTTGTTTTTCTTATATATGTAGTTTTAGTCCGACATCAGACCTATCCGCCCAAGTCTTCGCTACCCAAACCTATTACTATTTCAAAACATGTATTTAGTTTACCCCACCTAATCAAACCAATATCTTTGTTATTACTTCAAACTTAAATCTTTTTAACGCCTCAAGACAATCATTACTATAACTTTTTATTTATTAGCATATGAAAAACATAAATCAAAATTGCATTGACGATGTTCTAATATAACTTAAAATCGCATATGTACATATGTACTTTTCCGTATATGAAAAATAATATTAAAATAAAACCGACATCAAAAGATTTTGAATTTTCTTTCTATTTTCAGTTTTAAATTTTTAGTTACAGTATATTATGGTTAGCATTTAGTTTTTCATAACTCAAATCACTATTAATCCAAACTTACTGCAGTTTTTCCGACAAAAAATAGGTTATATATAATAAAGTTTATTACAACAACACCAAAAATTATTTATATGAAAATTTTCTTCGACATAAAATGGAATAAAACTAAAATGAAAAATCATTTTTATTAAGAAAAAAAATTTCTTTTCTATTTTCTTTTCTCAAGTTCTATTTTGGTTATCCCATATAATATTACATATTTATAAAAAAAAAAGTTGCTATTTTAGGAAAAATTGAAAGAAAAAAAAACAATTTATTTTTCTTCTATTGACAAATTTTTGTTTTGGTTTTAAAAAAAATTGATTTATATTTGTTTTTCTAAAGTAAATGACGGAATAATTTGATTTTCGTTAAATCAACAAGAGGTTAGAATACTGAATAAAACAAAAACAACTTTCGTATTATTGTCAATTTGGGAATAACGTCTCTCTCCCCTCTCCTCCCTCCCTCTCTCTCTCTCTCTCTCTCTCTCTCTCTCTCTCTCTCTCTCTCTCTCTCTCTCTCTCTCATCTCTCTCTCTTCCTCTCTCTCATCTCATCTCTCTCTCTCTCTCTCTCTCTCTCTCTCTCTCCTCTCTCTCTCTCTCTTTTCTCTGCCTATCTATCTGTATGTCTATCTATTTACCTTCGTCGCTATTTCTATCTCTTTTATAATATTTTTCACTTTCTCCATCTCTATTTCTATCTCTGTTTCTATCTCTATCTCTATCTTTATCTTTATTGCTATCTCTATCTCTATCTTTATCTCTATCTCTATCTCTATCTCTATCTCAATCTCTATCTCTATGTTCGGAGTTTAAATCTCGTTCCGAGCAAAAAGTGCTGGATATAAGCCTCAACCAACTAAACTGAATGAAATGATGAAACTACAATGGTGAGGAAATTTGTGGATGGTACCAAAGAAGCTGGCCAGTCCAGTTCAAAAAAGGTGTTGATGAGCGTAAATTTTGTTTTGTTTTATAAAATGAAATATGTACATACACAATAAATCTTATCACATAATAAAATACGACATAGGAGACATTCCACGTAAAGTGGACAGGTAAAAAATCTTGATGTTTCCGATTTTAGTAATATTTGATTATGTGTATACCCTCGATCCAGATACTAAATGCTTTTACAGTATAAAGTCCGGTTAATGAGTCGGTATGCACTAAACGCCAGGTATGCGCTTTTTCGAATCCCATTACCAACAATTAGGATTATAACAAAAAATTATTTTTTTGAAAAAATATATTTAAATTTTAAAATTTGAATTACACAAAGTTAGACCTTGTAAATTTTTTTTTAAATAAGCTAATTGTGTACATAAAGATAATCCTTGCCAAGTTTCATAAAATTTAAATGGTCTAACTTTGTGAAATTCAAATTTTAAAATTTAAATATATTTTTTCCAAACAAAAAATATTTTTAAATCCAAAAATGTATTAAAAGCTCATTAAATGAAGTATAAATTCGACTGCTATATGTATTTTATTGTAACTTGTAACGACGGCCTATTTCGAATTTTACTCTAAAACAAGAATATTCAATATAAAATTTTTTTCTAGAGATTTGCCAATTTATTTCGGTTCCGACCTTAAATTAAAATAACTCATTTCACAAACATAAAATATGTATGTGTGCTACACTAATGTTTAACATTTTATCAGTTATTTGCTTTGTTGCGTCACTCAATGTTAATTAATAATACATGTTTCTATATACATGAATAATCAGAATTTTTATAATGTAAAGCTTGGTCATAATATTATACGTAGATATAATACGGTTGTGCAATATGTAAAAAAGTAGAATGGTTGTCTGTAGTTGTAGAGGAGAGTGTTTTCTCGTGTGTGTAGAATTGTTTGTTCATATAATGTGGGGAAATTTTTAATTTGTGTACGATGAAGGGATTATAAAAAAAAGAAACAAGAGATGGAGAATCTGCTATTTATTATTTATGCTATTTATTAATTTCAAAAGATAAAGTTCAAATTGAAAAGATAAAGAATTACCAGTAGTGTATAATAGTGCCACAAAGGGTTTGTTTGTAAAAAATTTTAAATTAATTTTACGATTTTTAATTGGTGAAAAAAAATAAATTAATATGTAAAAAAATATAAATAAATATCAATTGTAAATTCAAAGGATTTTACCGCTGGTACTTGGCGAAACATGATGATAATTGTAAATAAAATTTCTTGTTGTAGTATTTCGCATTTGAGTTTTTATTATTTATAAATTAACTAATTTTACTATTTTTAATTTATCTGCTCGAACCGATTTCGATCTTTACATCATCCTCAGGAGTTTTTGTAAGCTCCTGAGGATGATGTAATAATCGAATCGGAATGAGCACATAAATTAAATATAGTAAAATTAGTTAATTTATAAATAATGAAAACTCAATTGCGAATACTACAACAAGAATTTTATTTACAATAATTTCAATTGTTTTTAAACAAAACATGTTTTGTTTTTAATAATTGTACAATTGAATCAAATTTACATATGTATGTGTATATTAAGTGAACAAAATGGTGATAAATGGTGAACAAAACAGCAGAAATGTGGTTAACAAATAAAAATCATATACACACTGAAGAGGATAATGATAATTTATCGACATTTTACGAAGGAGAAACCACATTTTTTAACGTTATTGCATCTGGACAAATTAGTGAAGATATTATACCAAGTGTTGGTTTAATATGAGAAAAAATTACAAAGAGGATTGTAACAATCACTTTGGAGGTGTTCCACCAAGAGTTCGTTCAATGTGGGAGTTTTAGCTGTTTTTGTTTCATATGGTGGACTGTTAGAGAGATTTTCCAATCTGGATTCCTCAAAATAGACAGAGCATTTTACAGTATTGCAATAATTTATTTTTATATAAAAGTACAATTCTTACAAACTTTTAAATGTTGGTAATTGGATTTGAACAAGCGCATATCTGCCGTTTAGTCAATTTTAAAGCCCTCTAGCTCGTTAACCAGACTTTAAACTGTTATAGAATCAGTTTGTATATGGATCGAGGACATATACATAATCAAATATTACTAAAATCAGAAACATCTTATTTTTTAAACCGTCCGCTTTGCGTGGAATTCCCTTATAGGCCAATATTTCACAATGGTTCTATGACAAATTATTATTAAGATAAAATCTAATAAAAATTTGAAAATAGACCCCAAAAATCTTATATTAGCCGCCTAGCGGTAATGGAGGTGTCAACATTGACTGAAACATTAATTTTTTTAATTTGTCGACATTTAACAACATTAAAATCATAACATTTTGGAACTTTCCTTAACTAGATAAAGAAATGCCAAACCATAAACTGACTAAGGTCTAAAAAATTAAAACATTTCATAAATAAATATACTTAAAATAAAATAAGTCAACGACGTATGGACTTTTGGAGCGACTGAATTAAAACTGTATCTAAACCAGTTGAATTACGGAGTAAAAGTAACTATATGATTTTTATATTGAAACGCGCTAAGTGAAACCAATAAAGTAAACGAATTTCGAATCTGCCCCGCTTATTTGTACGGAGTTGGATTGAGTGGGAGAAAACAGAAAATCACCGAATATTTAGGTAAGAATCATTTGGTTTATTTAATCACCAATTCATTATTTTAGTTAATTTTAATCATTTACACTGGCGGCCCCACTGGCGCTTATCGGGGCATAGTCACCGAAAATCTGTATAATTTATATACCTTAAATGGCATAATTATTCCAAAAAAACAACAAACAATCTAGTTAAGACAAATAAAACAAAAAAAACATTTTGTTGCATTTTCAAATTTTTGTTCTTACATCAAACATAATTTCTCTTCATTTCACAATTCATGACCAAAATAAACAAAAATGATTAAAAAGAAAATATCAACTCTCAAACGCAATTTTTTTTAAACCCCACTGTCCAAATAAATTATCAACCACCAATTCAAACTCCACTGTTCAAAGACAAAAACTGCTTTAACAACCGCTTTAAAAGAATAGAATACTGTCTGGAAGGAAGTGTCATATGCATTTCAAAGAAGATATAAATGTGATTTTTCATAGGTAGGTTGAAAAGTTTTTGAAAATATGGATATACATTTCGAACTACGCTATAGTATATATATTACTATATGTAGAGAGTACGAGAAGTTGAGGTACGGTTGACACTGAATATCTTGCCCATTACAGGAAAGGACGAAAGAAGGTCTGACTGACTACATTCGTCGTGAGAATCATTTAAAACAATAAAATTGGAGTCGGACTCCGAACCTAAACCCCGAGATAAAATTTCTGGTGAATTGGGTAAACCAAGTTGAGAATTGGAGTTACGCAAATATTAGATATAAACCGATACACATTAAAATTTGTATGAGTTGGTGACAGTGGTGAAATAGCAGATTGTTAAAATGTTTAATAAAGCAAACCATATCTTCCAGATCTACAGAAGGAACGGTGAAAAAGGAGATTGCCCACAACTAAACTAGCAACAAAAGTGAATTATTGGTCTACTACGACTTCGAGGAGCTATGATATCTGAGAAGGAATTTATTTTGGTAAATGTAAAAAAGTGAATCTTCCTTACAAGTGATGTTTTTTGCCGGGTTACTATTTATTTTAAATTTTTTTGGTTTCTAGTCCTGATAATTATATATTCCAACCTTCAAAACCTCCTCACAAACTTGATGAATTGTGTAAAATACTTTTGTGAGACACAGCCCCTTTTCAAAAAAGAGTAGCAAATACATTTTAAGAAAATTATATGATGAGATATTTGGCTTGTATATTATTTTTGTAAATAATAAATTTTTTTTATTGGCTTTAACCAAAAAATTTATTATTTACAAAAATTTTAAGAAAACTATTTTTCCAGAATTGCTAGTGCAATCAGAGTAACCAAATATTTATCTGCTTTTTATTCTAGCAAACACGAATGAATTAATTATATTTGCATATCCATAAAATATGGGTTCGACAACATTCAAATAATTCACTTAGCTTAGTTTTTTAACGAAAAAGTGTTGTGTAATAGAAATCATCAATTAAACTACAAAATATTGTACAACATAACCAAAGTTGTTAATTAAAAAATAAAATTATTAACGTTTGTATAAACGTTTGAAAAAAAAACAAAACAAATCCAATGGATCTTATCATAAAATAAAATGACAATGACATACTGTCTGGCTCCCATTTTATCTTCCTATAATCATCAGTCATCACATAACCAAATTCTAATATAAATTTGTTTTTTATAATATTTATTTAAAAAAAATTGGAATTCTAACCTTTAATCAGTCAAATAACATTTTGTTTTATTACATCATATGATGCCTATAGTGTCCTAATTATTTCAATTGTATTTTTTATTTATTTTCCACCTTATTCCAAGATTTTCATAAAGTTTTGCACGTTATTTTAGGTCACAAACACAATTCTTTTTTGATTTTTCTATTTATTGTACGGGAACAATTATTATCCTTTTCTCACAGCTTAACGATAAAACTAATCTTAAAACTAAAAATATTAAAACAATCGAAAACACAACTAATTTATTAAAAGAAACATTGAAAAATTATAAATATATAAATAAAGAAAAAAATTTCACTTTTAGAAAAGGAAACAAACGACGACACGCTTTTCATTACAAACACACAAAAGAAAAACACAACTGATTTTTCAAAGATGGAGAAGGTTTTGAAAATTTTATAGGAAATTACAAACACAAAGTTATTGTGATGGTGAAAATCAATAGATGCGATAAAGAAACAAATGTTAACGAACCTAACCCGAGCGAATAGGGTAAAAAACAAAGTAATTTTTTTAGTGCAAAAAATGACGGAGGGTTAAAACTGAGTTGTTAGAATTAAAAAGGCCGGGTGAGTTTATTATTGATGGAAACTTAATATGTATAAAATTAGTTTTTTAACTGAATATGAACAGAAAAACATGTTGTTCTAGAATGATCAGACAACAAAACTTTTGATTCAATTCTAGTAGTCGATTTACTTTTTGATTAAAAAACGTAAACATACATTTTTATCAGCTAGTAATGGAATCAATATAGTTTAATTTTACTAGCAGAACATATCTTGTCAGTTCACATAAACAAATTCAAAATCGAACCCAGTGGTTTATTACTGAATAGCTACAAATACCTATGGTGTCCTGTATTCTATTTTCTAGTAAACTTTACATAAATAAAGTGGTTGGGGTCTAGAACGATGATAAACTATATCATCTAATTATCTAGCTTTTTGAAAGAAATCTAGAAATGAAGTCACAAATTGAAGCCAATTCGGTCAACGGACTGATACATTCAGCCAAACCAATAAAGTACTTCACTACCAAGAAAAAGTCAAAGATCACTCGAATCGGAAAAAAAACCAAAAGTAAAAAAAACACACATAAACCAAAGAAATTTTACAATCTATGAAAAGATCGGTAAGCGATTACTTTTACTTTTCCATTAATTACTTCGGTCTGAAAGACCTAAGTATTACATTCATGAGCTCAAAGTGAAATTTTTACCCCCACTTTTTTTGACATTTCTCGACGTTTTAGGACCTCCTGATTCTAAAAAAGCAAAAAAAAAAAATGTATGTCTGTCTGTCGGCCGGCCGGCCGGCCGCCGTCATTACCTACACTGCAGGGAAAACGGCTGGAGGGATTTCAAAAATTTTTTTTTCTAAAAATAGGTATTCACAAGATGCAGGTCCGAAAGGACGCTGTGTTCGATAACTGTACCGGAAGTGTGTCAAAAAAATCATTATGTGTGTCAAAAATAGCAAATTTTCATATTTTTGGCTTAAAAAACGTTCATTTTAAGTGATTACGAGTAGAAACATTAAATTTTGGGGAATCTTAATGGTCGGGATTGGTATGTGAGATCAAAAACTAGATTATTGCATTATAAGTTTGTCAAAAAAATGTTGTCAAGTGTGTCAAAAGAAACATTTTTATTTTTTTTTTTACCTAATTTTTTGGAAAAAAAATAAAATTAATTGTTTGTTGGAAATGAAATTTTATTATTATTATTGAGAATTATGGCATTATAAGTTTGTCAAAAAAATGTTGTCAAGTGTGTCAAAAGAAAGATTTTTTTGATTTTTTTACCCAATTTTTTGGAAAAACAATTGTTTGTTTGAAATGAAACTACTTCGGTTTTATTATTATTATTGAGAATTATGGCATTATAAGTTTGTCAAAAAAATTTTGTCAAGTGTGTCAAAAGAAAGATTTTTATTTATTTTTTTACCCAATTTTTTGGAAAAAAAAATTGATTGTTTGAAAAGAAACTACTTCGGTTTTATTATTATTATTGAGAATTATAGTATTATAAGTTTGTCAAAAGAATGTTGTCAAGTGTGTCAAAAGAAAGATTTTTATTAATTTTTTTACCCAACTTTTTGGAAAAAAATAAAATTGTTTGTTTGAATTGAAATTTTATTATTATTATTGAGAATTGTGGCATTATAAGTTTTTCAAAAAAAATGTTGTCAAATGTGTCAAAAGAGAGTTTTTATTTATTTTTTACCCAATTTTTTGGAGAAAATTAAATTGTTTGCTCGAAATGAAATTTTATTATTATTATTGAGAATTATGGCATTATAAGTTTGTCAAAAAAATGTTGTCAAGTGTGTCAAAAAATGTCAAATCATTTATTTTTTAGCCAATTTTTTGGAAAAAAAAATGTAGCTGTTTTTATGACGTAAATGTAATTGAAAATGAAATTGAACATGGAAATTTTTGAATTTGTTATAGTTTTTGAAATATTTTTGGAATTTTGAAAAAGTTTGCATTTTTGATTTTGTAATAATTTTTGCAATATTTTTAGAATTTCGGAAAAAGTTTTAATATTTGATTTTGTTATAATTTTTGCAATATTTTTAGAATTTTAGAAAAGTTCGAATTTTTAAGAATTTTTGGCATATTATCGGAATTTAGAAAAAGTTTTAATATTTGATTTCATTCTAATTTTTAGAATATTTTTGGAATTTTGAAAAAGTTTGATTTTATTTAATTTAACAATATTTTTGGAATTTTGATTACAATTTTCCGGCAACGTATTGATGTTTCGTGTTAGTTTTGTAATAAATTTTTAAACAGATATAAAAAATACTTGTACTTTAACAAAGAGTTATGTTTGATATACATCGCTGCCCAAAACTAAAAACCATGTCCTTGTGAAAGTTTTTTGCCGAAAACTATATCAAAATCCTTTACCCAGACCGAAGTCTTGATATCTCAGAGCTGTGAGATTTCAGCCCCTCCATATTTTTTCATTACTTTTTCATTCCCTTTTCATTTCTTTTTCATTCCTTTTTCTGTTCTTTTTCACTTCTTTTACAGTACTTCTTCATTACTTTGTCAGTACTTTTTCATTAATTTTTCATAACTTTTTCATTACTTTTCATTACTTGTTCAGTGCTGAAAAGTCACTTTTTCATTACTTTTTCATCACAGTTTCAGTACTTTTTCAGTACTTTTTCATTACTTTTTCATTCCCTTGTCAGTATTTTTTCAGGACTTTTTCATTACTCTTTAACTACTTTTTCATTCCTTTTTCATTACTTTTTCATTCCCTTTTCAGTACTTTTTCTGTACTTTATCAGACCCTTTTCTTTACTTTTCTATTACTTTTTCTTTACATTTTCAATACTTTTTCATTACTTATTCAGTACTTTTTCATTTCTTTTTCATTACCTTTTTGATTACTTTTTCAGTATTTTTTCATTACTTAAATTATATAAAGCGAAAACTATGGAAGAGCATATACTTGAGCACAATGGTGTTAAACTTTCATACTATTCAACAAAGTCCATTTTCTGTGGTCGCTTCACTTCTGACCTTCTCAAAGAAGAAAAATCCTTACCTCTACTAAGACCTCATGTAATCGTAAGTTCATGGTAAGCATTACCAACAGGGCTAAGTAACACTCATTCTACCGGTATTATTCACAGACAAAAATTTAATAAAAAGAAAAGAAAACCGAGTAGAAGAACTTTCTAGAACAACGATGTTCAGGTCACTGAAAACCTTACATTATTGCTCTAGAGATCACGTTGGACGGCAACTAGGTCATCTCTCCATGATTATTTCATCAGGATTATGTATTTTCGATTAGGTCAGGAAAACCACGAGTTATGCTCACATAAACTAATTGTCAAGGTGTCATAAAATTACATTTGTAAGAGCGTAGACGCTATGAGGAATGGAATAGTTTGTGCCGCTGTGAGGAATGTTCTTTCAACAACGATACCAACCATAATATTTGTGGTCGAGTTTACGGGATACTCCGTGTTTTGTGGAAACTTACAAAATTTGCTAATATAAAACTTAGACATATGTTATTCATGTCTTTTATTTTGCCCCACTTACTTTCTTGTGATGTTGTGTTGTATGGAATGCTTGAAAAATGTATGTATAAATTGAAGATGTTGTTCAACGCATGTGTTAGGTATGTTTTTTCTCTACGAAAATATGATCACATTTCAGCATTTGCTGATAAATTATTAGGTTGTGGCATTAAAGAGTTTTTTGAGTTTCGAATTTGTGCTTATATTCATAAGATTTTACTCATGAAAAGACCTCCGTATCTTTTTAAAAAGATCCAAATGGCGTGCTCTTTGCGCACTGGGCTTATAATACTACCGGCAAATAAATCAAAAATTTTTAACTCTTCATTTTTCGTCCTTGGGTTGAGTAAGTACAATGAACTTCCATTTAGTTTAAGAATTTGCTGATCTATGGCAAAATTTTTAAATATGTATAAAGCGCACTTTAATTTTGTAAGTTGTATTTAAATATTTGTATGATATTGTTATTTTTTGTTTTTGTATATTATATCTCTTATTTTTAAATATGTGTCTGTGATACTGTCGTTATATGTATTGTAAATAAAAGCTTTCAGCTTACTTACATTGAAATAAATAATAATAATAATAACCTCTTTATTCTGAACACAGAATGTTCTGATGTCTTAAGTTTGTCAGAACATGGAGAGTAGGCTTGGCCTTCCGAGTCAAAAGTAGATCGCCTCCGTCTTTTTGTCATGCCGTGTAATTCGCCGAAACAATCTTTCAAATTCCCATTTCTTTATTAAATTTAGTTGGCTCCTTATATTTTTCTTCTTTTTTCCTTGAGTTCGAATTTAATTAATTATTTACAAGTTCTTTAATTAATTCAATTTGAGTTTTTTTTAGTTTGATGGGAAGATGAGATTTTATCTCTGGGTTTGGGTTCAATTCCCTGTTTGCCCCGTAACCAGCGGGCTTCCTCCTTTCGTCCTGTTCTGTAACAGTTATGACGGTATCATGTAACGGTTCATGATTTTCTTTCCTAATGTTAGAAACTATTCAACAATACTTCGTAAACGCACAAGATCAATTACAAAATCTTTTCAAATCTCCCTAATAATTTTAGGCGGTAAATACTATTTATAATTTCAATAGAAACATTGAACTAAAATCTACAACGTTTTACATTGCTAGGCTGGCACTTTCAATCTTGAGCCAAAAGTGAAAATCTTACCCTTACACTTTTGGTATTTCTCGACATTTTAGGCTTAACGATGCAAAAAAAAAATGTCTGTCAGTTGGCCGTTCGACCGTCACAACCGACGAAAACAAGAAAACTACAGGAGTGATTTTACAAATTTTTTATTCTAAAAATAGATTTTGTTAATGGAAAAAGTCCAAAGGACGATGGGTTCGATAACTGTACCGAAAGGGTAAAAAAAAAATCGTTAAGCGTGTCAAAAAAAAGCAGTTTTCATATATTTTGCTTAAGGAACGTTTATTTTAAGTGGTAATGAGTCTGGAGAAAATCAAACAAACATCGTTAAGTGTGTCAAAGAACGAAATTCATATATTTTGTTTTCCAATTTTTTTGAGAAACATATTGAAGGAAAAATTTTCTACTGTAAAGATATAATACATAAAAATAATTATTTATATGACATGAAACGTAATTGAACATCAAATTTGACATGAAGTGTGTCACAAAAATCGTTAAGTGTGTCAAAACAAGAAAACTGCATAGGAGTAACATTGAATAGTAAGTAACATTAACAAAATAAAATTTGAAAAAAAAAACGGAAATAAAAATTTATTAAGAATTTTATTTGTAAAACGATAAATCATGCGATTAGGAAATTTTGGTTTGGGATTAAGTATTAATTGAACTTTTGTTTTCTGAAAAAAAAAAAAAAGTGTTAAAAATGAGAGTAGCACCAACAGCGCCATCTTTGAAAATACTTTTTAAGTTTAACACAGTTTTAATTTTAATTTTTTGTAGAAGTATTATCAATTTCTCAACCTTTCCAATGAGCTATACATGACTTAAATCGATTTAGTCAATCGTTAGCAATTGGTAGCCAAAGATACTAATGTTTACCAAACCCGTAAACATTTTCCGCCATCCTGTCTCATCACCAGAGCGAAATTTCTTTTTTCGAAAGAAATAGTATTTTTATTTAGTCATTGGCTTTTATCGAAATCAGAGGGGGTCAGGAACATCGATGTTGCGGTAACGTGAAATTGCTCCGTATGACAAATTCATTCTGCAAATTCAACAACGGCAAAAAAGCAACAAAGCCTGAAACCATTGGCTACAACGTTGACTACTTCCGTCACGTAATGTCAAATGGATAACCAGTCATATTCAATGAAAGTATGACATTCAGATTGAACATGGTGTATCATGATCATTATGATTTTCTTTATTAACATGCTGTTGGAAAATGTGCCCAGTTCAACAGTATTACACATGTTACTTTTTGTGTTGCATGCTCTCAATTTATTGGAGAACGTCCGACACTGGGGTTCATGCAGTAAGTACACGTGCAACACTTCCCATCAAAGTTCTATCATTTTTTCACTCCTACAGAGTTATGCGAGAAATATAAAGTTCATTGAAACTTCCACGTACAACATTGTCCAATCATCTGCCATGGAGCATTAGCCGCAGATTAAACCCATTGATCGGTCATAACGGAGAAACATCAAAACATTTTGGAACGCATTAATATTGCTAGCAGGATATTATCTATTATAGTCAGCAGGCCCTCACCGGCTTCATTTAATGATTACCACATATTTTATACTTCGTGAGGCGCCTGTGCTTGACGAGTCCGCCATTCTTCTCAATTCAGCCGCTTTTTCGTTCGGGGAACGCCGAAACATTACGATTGCCTGAGGGTCTTGTAAGTTTACCACAATTTTGTATTAATGGTGGTGGAAATTTGAAAAAGAGGATAACATTGTCCGATAAAAATTTGTCTCCTATTGTCGAGTCCGACCACCCAAACATGTCAAAATGTCGATTGTCTGACTCGACAATAGAAGACCAATGTTTGTATTGGTGACTACTAACAAAAGCGAACGAAATAAACGCTTACCTAAATAACTCTTTTGTGACGACATGGGAAGGTGTTGAAATTATACAAATATACGCGTCTAACTGCAACACGATCGATCAGCTGAAATATTATCACATCAATTCCTGGGAATTGGAAATGGAAAGGTGTTTACCTCAATACCTCATAACATCTTCAACTTGGTGAAGTAAAACGAAGATTTGCTGGAAAATCATTTCCCAATATTCTAATCATCTTTAAGAATTAGAATTGCCTGAGCGAACGAGCTATTTTTGAGGGTTAAAATCAAAACTGTTTATGATCTTGCAGCTAGTTTTCAATTGATTTTGTTGTATTCACTTTAACTGGTTGAACATATAGTCATGCAAATCATGTATCATGTGCCGAAACATCAATCAACCAAAACTTTGCAACGCACAAGGTTTGCAGTTAATCATATAAATGACCAACATTTTAAAAACAACAATCTTAACAGGACATTTCAAATGTGAAGATGTGTCTATTTCCAATTCGATTGGCATTTGCAACCATCATAAACAAAACTCAGCATCCATTTAGAGTGTTTTGCAATTTTACTAGTTTTACCAAACCAAGGTAAAATTAAGTAATATTTAAAAACTTCTGCTGGAAATAAAGACGACGGTTGTTCTTCAAACGTTCAAAGTTACAACTTATCACTTAAACTAAATGATTTATATTAAAAGTTTTTAGAAAATCATTTTCTACCACAATCCAATGATCTGGAACAAAAATTTTTTAGATAACGGTTGTCAAATAAAAAATTAAAAATTTTCAATCAGCCAGGTGGTTTTCGTATTTTCAGTTTCAAGGACGACCGAGAGATAGGCAACATAATACTTAAACTGGTTACTGATGACAACAGATTACTCTCGCACTACATGTGTGACCGCCAAACAAACGTCGAGTTCAAAAACATAAAAGAAAATTATTGAAAAATTTCACAACAACCGCAAAAAATAAAGGTTGTCTGCTATTTCAAAGACATAGTCTGGATAAAATTTTGATTATCAACAAGTACGATAACAACCGGCATACATTTTTGTCTTTAGCCTTTACCCAATTATCTTCTGTTACGTTAAATAAAACCTAACAAGTTGTTACTAAAAAAAACTATGTATGTAAAAAAAATGAAACAAATAGAATAACTGTTAAAAACTGATTGAAAACTCTCACATAATTATTTGGTATAAGATTTATTAATTTAAAAAAATTCCATACCTTATCTTCAGCTTCCTCCGCACGTTCTTCTGCTTCGATCACCCTCTGCTCCAACTCCGACAGCTGAAATAAAAAATATTATAGTTATACGTTATACTTATTCGAAAAATAATTCAATAAATTTACATAACATAATTATATCTGAATAACCGATGAATGCTTCGAGAAAAAAAACAGACAACTGAAATACTACTTTTTTCTATGATAGCATATGATATACTATTCTTTAAAAGTAAACGTTCAAACTGTTCGCTACCGTATTTTCTAATTTTTCGAAATATGTATTTCTAATTAAGCGAAATGCGCTTTTCAAAATAAAAATCAATAAAACCCTGCACAATATTGTTAGTTACACTCTTTTGTTAACAATAGATTTGATTCAATATTCACGATGTCTTACTGTATTCTTAAATTATTTTAAACTTGTACTAATTTAGTACAGCGAAAATATAAAACCAAAGACACATATCGCCACGCTTTCACGTCATCTGTTTAAAATAGATAGAACTGATAACTTTTTTATTGTGGTTTGAATAAAAATTGAATTTTTTTATGATATATAGTTAGATAATTTCGTCTGTAAAAAGAGAAATAGATTCATACAATTTTGAAATTAGAAAAGAGTTTCACAGAAATCATGCCAATCACCGCCAAAGCAGTCTACAGTTATGTATCGGTTTTGATGAATGGTTTCAGTCGATATAAGGATTTGAAAACTGAGCTTTTGGAGTGTTGTATTAAGCTGTCTATGTCTATGCAAACTGAAATGTATGATAGATAGATAGAAAATTCTGAATCCACTTCGATAATGGAGTGCATTTTTCTCAAAAATTATTAAAATGTTAATATGCTGTCTTAATTTTTAGACCCAATTTACATTTCCTTAAACAAATTTTTTTTGAATTTACAGTAGGTCAGTAAAATGCTTATAAAACCAGTTCTTACAGAAAATCAGACATTCATTCCCAAAAATTATGAAATAATTCAGATATAAAATTGATAGGCCAGTAATAATAGGAGAAAAAATTAGAAAAAAAAAATAATTCGTTACAGCAAACTGACAGTGGGATATTGTAGAACACGATATTGTAAAAGAGGGAAACATAAATCGAACCAGCAGCTGCTATCCGGGGGAGAATGGGGAGGGTTTTTAGGGGTTGAAAGGGGTTTTGCGTGATTTCTGGCTAAACCGTGCATTCTATCAAAAAGAGTTATAAATAAAAGTTGTAGGGAATAAAAAGATCTACACTTTTTGTTTGGACCATTTTTACCCTCACCTCAACATTTTTCGAAAAAAATGCAAAAAACCGATTTTTTTCTTTTTTCTTGTTTTCTTTTACAAAAAAAATTTTATGAAGTTCAAATTTTGGAAAAAGATACCTCCATTTATTGGAAAAAGGCAGCAATTTTTTCGGAGGGAAATATTTAGACGTTGTTGTTAAAATTAATTTTTTTGAAAAAAAAAACCCAATTTTTAACTGCGATTCCTCTTAAAACTACGCCTCCTACTGAGTTCAGTTTTGACTCATTTACTCGTTCTTACGTCTATTTTTGATAAGTGGTAAAAAAATGGTACAATGGTATGGAAAAAAAGGCGAAAAAATTGAAAAAACCGAGAAAATCGCTTTTTTCGTGGTGATTTGCATATTTATCGTTGAATAATCGTTATTAATTAATAAAATCATTTAAATTTTTAATGATAAACGTAAACGACGATCATTTGGAAATAAATTAATGAATAATTATATGCTTTCGTTACTTTTAGTTTATTTAGGTAACAAAAAAGTAAATTTTATTCTTCAAAAATGGCGATCTCAAAAAGTACCTTTTAGTTTTCTTTCATGTTTTTTATATTTTATAGATTTGTTATTTACTTAAAACTTACTAAACCTATAAGGACAATTGTTATTTTTTGTTTTTGAGAAAACACATTTGAATATAGGTTGATTTTTTTTGTACTTTGTGCCATACACTTAACCCAAGTTTACTGATTCTATTAAACTTATTTTGGGTTTAGAAGGTACTAAATGAGGTTTAAAGAAGGTACTAAATAAGCTTTTTTTGGGTTTTCTGAAGGTTTAATATTTTACCCAAAACATACTCAAATTACAGACAGACGTTTTGTTCGACGATAAAAACCAATTCGAATATTTGTTAGCAAAAATATGCCAGTTGCAGATTTTGCTGAAATTTATCAAATAGATAGTGAATTTTCCTTTCAATTACAATAAAAAATTCATATTAAATTAAAATATATCATATATTAATTATCATATATTATAAACTAAAATAAGCATTAAATATTTTAGAAAAATGAAAATTTTGCCAATCCCACGTACTTTCGAAATCAAATTGCTCAAGAACGGCTTTACCAATTTTATCAAACTTTTTTTTTTTTTGTATGTGATTAGTTAATCGTTTGAAAAAAAAAATAATTAATTGTTTTTGTAATTAATTTTTAAATTAAAATATTAAAAAACTTTTTTAAAGTTGGCGCTTGGGTTGAAGATCAATTGAAATTTAATTTATTTTTTTGTAAAAACAGTTCTATCCTTACTCTAAAATATTACAAGTTTACAAAGTGGCTAATATTCGTGTTCTTGAGATATTTAATTTTTAAGATTTTTAGTACGACTGAAATTCTAATTGTTGATTATTTCTTCGAACAATTTTTATCAAGTTCGAAAACGAAAGCATCTAATTATTCATAAATGTATTTCCGAATGATCGTTGTTTACGTAATAATAAAAAAAATAATATGATTTTATTAATTAGTAACAATTGTTCAACGATAAATATGCAAATTACCACGAAAAAAGCAATTTTTTCGGTTTTTTCAATTTTCCCGCCTTTTTGTCCATAGATTTATACTTTTTTTACCATTTATCAAAAATAAACGTCAGAACGAAAAAATGAGTCAAAACTGAACTCATTAGGAGGCGTAGTTTTAAGAGGAATCGCAGTTAAAAATTTGGTTTTTTTTTTCAAAAAAATTAATTTTAACAACAACGTCTAAATATTTCCCTCCGAAAAAATTGCTGCCTTTTTCCAATAAATGGAGGTATATTTTTCCAAAATTTGAACTTCATAAAATTTTTTTTGTAAAAGAAAACAAGAAAAAAGAAAAAAATCGGTTTTTCGCATTTTTTTCGAAAAATGTTGAGGTGAGGGTAAAAATGGTCCAAACAAAAAGTGTAGATCTTTTTATTCCCTACAACTTTTACACATAACTCTTTTTGATAGGATGCACTGTTTAGCCAGAAATCACGAAAAACCTTTTTCAACCCCTAAAAACCCTCCCCATTCTCCCCCGGATAGCAGCTGCTGGTTCGATTTATGTTTCCCTCTTTTCCAATATCGTGTTCTACAATATCCCGCTGTCAGTTTGCTGTAACGAATTTTTTTGTTGTTAAAATACTATTTTTCCTGGCCTATGATTGTTAATTAAAAACCAAAAATTCGATTCGAAATTACGAATTTACTTCAAGTCGGGATACGTGTAGAGCTTTAACAAAAATTTGTTTGTTGAAATATTTTGAGGTAAATCTTTTACGTGTCTATCCACATAAATAGAAAAAGTTGGATTTCTTATAAAAGAAAAAACTCGCGAAGTAAAAGTTGAGAAACAAAAAAAAAACAATAAAGTTGAAGAAAAAATAATGGTGGTAAAACTTGTTAAATTGATCCAACGAAATTTATTAATTTTTCAAAAATGAAATATGTTTGTGACCTAGACCTGAAGTAAAATTGTGGAAATATATTTTGAAAGGTAGAAGCGCAAAAAGAGGTTTATATCTTATTGGACAAAGTGTATGTGCAAGATAAGAAATTATTTTAAAGTAATTTTAGAGATTTATAAAATGTTTTTCAAACTAAAAAATAAAGTTCACGCATAAAAATAGTATTTGGAAGGTAGTTTTCTTTACGAAACCTTCCTACTACATTTTCAATAAAAAAATATTGAGACACTGATACATAGGCTGACTTCACCACACCTCTGGAAACAAAATGTTCTGGATATACAGTGAGCTAATATCCATAAAAAATTTTAATTAATGGCTAACCAATGTTACATATTTCGCGAACTTCTAATTATATAAATATTAAAGAAAGCTGTAGTATACCAACAAACCAACAAACATAAACTCTGTAGTACTATAAAAAGTAAAAAAATTTTTACCGGGAGGGGCAAATCGGAAGTTGGGACGCAGGACTGTTGTGAGCCGTACTAAATGCTTATATACAAGGTTTCATATAATTCGATTATCAGGAACAAGTGCTATTGAGATTTAAAAAAACAGGTGCTTGGGGACTTTGTTCAATATCGCTCAAAACTAATCACCTGTTTGCCATACATTTTAGCATCTTTTTCTAAAGTGTCATCAAAATTCATTCACGAATGAATGTTGTATGCTGCCAACAAACATTGAAAAAATAGTGACACAATAAACAGCTGTTCGGAAGGCCCCCCACCACTTATCTCAATATTGACCAAAAACTAATCAGTTTTTTGTCACTTAAGTCTTGATCTTTTTTAAAAGTGTCATTAAAATTGAATGATTGAATGAAGTCTGTATGCTCCCAACAAACTTTAAAAACAAAGTGAGAAAAGACAGCAGTTGTATGGTAGACCCCCGCCCCTTAGATCAATGTGTCCCTAAAGTTGATCATTATTTTCTCACACTAATTGAAACCTACTAATTGATTTTTATAGGTTTCGTCATAATTACTTCATTATTGTAGGCTGTAGTGTCAATAAAGACACTGAAAAAAATTCAAAAAATAGCAAAGACAAAATTTTTATCGGAAGTGAAAAACCGGAAGTTGGGGTGTCATTTAAGTCTCTATCTTTTTCTAAGTGTCATTAAAATTGATTATTGAATGAAGTCTGTATGCTACCAACAAACTTTAAAAACAAAGTGTGAAAAGTCAGCAGTTGTATGGTCCCTTCGCCACTTTGATCCATGTGTCCCATAAGATGATCATTATCTTTTCATACTAATTGAAATCTTTTACATAAGTTTCACCATAATCACTTGATTATTGTAGGCTGTAGTGTGCATAAAGACACTGAAAAAAATTCCAAAAATTGCAAAAAAAAAATTTTGTTAACGGAAGTAAAAAACCGGAAGATGGGATGCAGAACTGTTGTCAACCGTACTAAATGTTTATGTACCAAGTTTCACTCAATTCGATTATCAGGTACAGATGTTATTCAGCTTTTAAAAAAACAGATGCTCGGGGAATCCCACACCTCATTGTTCACTATCGCTCAAAAACTAATCAGCTCCTTGCCATACATATTTGCATCTTTTTTCAAAGTGTCATCAAAATTCGTTCACGAACGAATGTTGTATGCTCCCAACAAACATTGAAAACATGGTGAAAAAAGCCATCTGTTGTATGGTGGTCCCCTCAACCCTTTATCCAATGTACTCCAAAAGCTGATGAAATCTGTCCGATGTTATTTGAAAGCTTTTAACAACGTTTCATGAAAATCGATTGGTAATTGTAAGCTACAGTAGGGATTAACCACTTTTAAAAAAATTTTAACCGGAAGTGACAAACCGGAAGTTGGTATGCAGAAATATTGGATACAGTACTAAAATTTTATATACCAAGTTTCAATAAGATCATGAGCCGGGATTAGAAGTTATTGAAGATTTAAACTTAGAGGTGTTCGGGAGACCATCCGCCATTTTGTCCAATTTTGAAATGAATCCAGATCTTTCATTTTCAAGTGAAACTGGATCATTTGTCAAAGTCAGATCAAAATCGTATGCAGGAATGTCACGAACCCACCCACCCATCCACCCACCACCCATTTACGCACCCACAGACGTACACCAACATTTTTATTGGCTATTTAGATAGAGGATGGTTCAAAACATAAGAAAACAACAAAATTTGGGGTATGCAAGATTTTTTTCTCGCGATGGTTGCATTACTTCACGCAATTTAAAAAATTAAGAGTAATTCTATGAAAGAATATTGAGTATATTGGCAACGTCCTCACTTCTTTTAGTTAAAAATGGCGTAGGAAGGTTTGCTAAGGAAAATTACCATGCAAATATTAAATTGACGTTTGAAATTTATTTTTTTTGATTTTTATTCGTTTCCAATAAAATTGCACTAATAATTCTTTTTTTATTTTTTAAACATTTTAACATCAATTATTATACGATGTTCATTTGAGTTGTTTTTTTTTCACTGAACCAATTAAATTACTTTATTTTGCTCTTTTGAACTATTAATAATGTATCAAGTATTTGTAATTAAATTCAATTGTTGGTAAAAAAATAAAACTTTTTATGTATTTTGGTGTAATTTTTAAAGTTTTTGGTTTCAATTGAATTAAACTAAATGAAAAATTGCTTTAAAAAGAGAAAGATCCGTAACAAAGTTTTATCTCAATTCCAGCTTGTGATCAGAGTTAATAGCTAACCATTTAGCACCCTCGACCACCAAAGTAATAAACATTGGTTTTTAGACGATCGACTTAACATCACTATCACCATTCTGTTATATCAATTTTAGTGTATTGTTTCGAAGATGAATTGATAGACAACATTAAAATTGAAAACAGCAAAAACCTAACAATTTAAAATAAATTAAGCATCGTTTAATACCATTGTCAGAAGTTTTGATACCATCATGTTTATCAGAATTCAGAAGTAATCATATTCAACATTATTAAAATATTAAATATAATTGCAACAGGTGTTCAAAAATTTAAATAAAAAATATTTTCTGTTGCGCGTTATTTTGTTATTTTCATTCAGGTGTTTTATATTATTTTAGTGTAACAAATTTCTCTAAAGATTATTTTCCAGACGATGTTCTTTTGCACATCGTACTTCATAATCGTCACAATAATAATGAGATCTTTTAATCCAGTAATTTATTCAGAAAACATCTAAGATCTATCTATATTTTCATGTAAAGGGTACGAAATGTCTATTAAATAAACATGTCAAATGGTATGAAATGAAATTCCCAAAATAGCGTAATGCATTTTCATTTTTGATCCGCTTAGGAACAATAAAATATGACCGAAATATAATTTAGGGATACAAAGGGTATCCCCTAGGTAGTGGTGTATCCATCCATTAGTGGTGTATCAATCCATTGTGATTGTGTTTTTTAACAAACTTTTATTTAAATTGTATAAGTAGTTGGGCATTTATTCATAAATAATTTTCTATTAAGGGTTCAATCTTAAATTTAACAAATTAGGTTGCCAATCGTGTATGTACACATATTTCCAATAGTTTTAAGCCAAAAAACTTAATAAAATTAAAATGAGGTTTCTAAATTACAACAAAAATAATGAGTATAGAAAAAATGACAAGCCACTTTATTCTTATTCTAACCTTGAATTTTCTTTCCTTCAAGTCAGTTAAAATATTTAAATGCGGATCGAATAGTAAGTTGATGCTAAAATCTTTGATAATTAAAAGAAATAATTTAGAAAATCAAAAAAAAATTGTAGCAATTAGCAGTGCAACCTAGTCCCCCCAGATGGAAGCAGAGACTGCATTAGCTAATGTTAAAGATTTGTCTACATGACTGAAATTTCGGCTAGTCTGACTGAAAAACTAAAGAAAAATAGGAAGTTCATCTGAATTCTGGCAGCGCATTACAGTTATTAAAAGCACCTTAATTTCTGCTCCCGTTCTCACCAACCCTGATTTCATCCGACACTTCAATATACAATGTACCGCAAGCACAACAGGTATAGGAAGTGTTTTATTCCAAAAATCAGTCGATGGAACCGAACACCCGGTAGCCTGCCTTTAAGGCTTCGGACAATTTACGGTATTTAAATTTATCGATAAAGTAGTCTTTTAAGCTTATTGCTATTGTCTTTAAATAGCACCGTTCTAATTAATATCATTTTGACATTTCATTTTCCTTCATAAGATTCATGGTGTTCCTTCATAAGATAATAAAATTAAATGATTGGTAGAAAATTATACAAATTTGGTTTAACTTTAATTAATTGTTCAAATTGTTTAACTTTAATGGGCAAATAAAAAGAAAAATGACTAAAATATTAAACCAAATTATTAAAAAAATACAAAATATTTTCTCCCAGCCAACTGCAATTTTTCTAATGAAATGAATTTTTTGATGAAGAATGTCTAACAATATAATAAAACTCCAAAAATAAATTTAAACTATAAAAAATATGAATTTGCTATAGAAGTAAAAACATTAAAATGACAGTTAAGGTCTTATGGTCTTTTTTTAATGTCATTAGAAATTTAATGTCTTTCGCTCTACTTTGCCAACACATGGATGCATTCAATGTAAGTTAAGGACTTAAGGTCTTAAAATAACCTTAATTTAAACAAGGCATAAGTCTCAGAAACATAACCCGGCTTAAAAAAATATAGCGTAACCGAATAAGATTTCTTGCATACGATTGATAGACAACATTAGGAGAATATGAATTACGCGGGAGGAGAGGAGGGTTAGGGAAAGGGGTGGGGGGGGGAGGATTGTAAGTTGTAATGTAAGCTCAAATAGGTATTGGCATTATTTGCATTTTCCTATTCGAAATCATGTTTCATTTTCTATTGGAAAAACTTCTTTAGAATTTCTTTTTTGTGTTGGGAAAAACTGATACTCATCAGAGGCACCATAGTTTAAATCCCGATGTCTTACAGACTCAGTCACAGGTGCGATGATGTAAGATATTTTAATTTTTATGTTTAGACGATTTCTAAATTGATTATCAGTCCAATCCTAACAAGAAACACTCACAAAATTGGCGCTGAAACAGGGACTTGGATCAATTACATTAAGTGATTAGTAGTCTTCGGAACATCTACTTAGTTTGAATATCAATATTTTTTAAGTTCTGCTATCTGATTTAGATCAATCATCACACACAAATTAAACAAGAGAATTTATGTATATTTAAATTTGACATATGCAATACATAACGTGCAGCTGCCTCACTCAACTACACCATTTAAACCTGTTCAGGTGTTAAATAAAGTCCAATTCGCCATATTTGCTATAATGACAGGTTGAGACAACCTCATTTCGATTGGTCTCAACCTCGTCGCGAGAGCGAATATGGCGACCACACAAGTGAAGAGATTCAATCCACCTATTTCACAACGTTGAAATCAATTTTGAGAAAATCAGTTTTTGGAATAACCGACCTACTTATAACACTTTTCATCCCTTTTTCCGTAAGTAATTGAAGAGTTAGAATAATTAATATTAAACCATTTTTCAGATGTTTTTCTTAAGCGTTAAAATTAAACAAAACACATAAATATATATCTGCCTTCAAATAAATCTGTTTACATATTTCTTTTTTTGTCAATAATGATAAAAATAAATCATTTTTGTTCAACTTGAATGAGAAAAAAAACCATTTCAAGGATATGATGGTGGTTGGTTGGTGTTGATGATGTTTTGCGTGAACGATTTTTTTGTGGATAGGGTTGGAAGATTGGTTAATGTTGTGTTTTGTTGTGTTGGGTTAGAGAAAATGATTTGGTTTAATTTTTAAGGTTGATGTTTTATGTTTCCTTATATCACACAGAGCAAATAAAAATAAAATTATGTTTTTGGCATTTAATGTGATGTTAAATTTATTAATGAAATTGATTTATTGTTGAATATTTAACAAAATTGTTTTACTTTGGAATTTCTATCCATAACTTCGTATTTTTTTATGATAACTTTTAGTTGGTAACGGAAATCAAAAGTTTTTTTTGGGTCTTTTAAGATGAAAAACTCTTAGTAAGCTAGATTCAAATGTGGTAAAATTGATTTATCATATTTAAGGGTTCAGATATGTAATCATATTTTTATATTTTGTATTAGAATTTCTTTCCAGATTATAGTTTCACGACAAATCTTAAAAAGGATAACGGGTAAAGCAATAAATCATGGGCAGGATATTACTTTTATGAAGGTGCCAGATATATTATTATTATTGGAATAAATATATATATTAAAATGAAATGATATAGTAGATTTGAGAAAAATTATCTTTTCTGAAGTTTTTCAGCACAAAAAAGTGGTCTTAAAAGTTAAAGCGTATAATTTATTTTTTCAATTTTACTCAGTGTTTAATGACAGGTAGCGCTTAATAAAAGTTTGTTAAACAAGAGCCTACTTCCAACGCAAAACATGTAAATTTCTTCGATGTAAGATTATGCATCTATGTTAATTTTTTTTCCTCGGCGAGATTTCCTTTTTCACCTGAGATTCCTTTATATGCATGTATTCTTTTATAGGCATGTATTTGTGATGAATTACGAATGTTATGAAAATTTTCACACATTTCAATCAGTATTTCATTTCTTTGTCCAGGGACGTATTGTTTAAGTTGCAGTTGTTTTTGATTGGTCGTGTAAGCCTTACTACTTAGATATCTCCACAAAAAAACTATAAATTTGTTTAAGTCTGTAAAAAACTATAAATTTGTTTAAGTCTGTCGATTCAGTTATTAACATTTATGATTTCAACATTATTATAATTTTATAAGACATAACAATAAAGATAAATAACAGGACTTTAACAATATTTACAAAAATTGGAGAATAATAAAGAATAAAAAGAAACTCAATGAAAAAACAAAATACACAGATAAAATAAAACATGTACATTTAAGAGCAAATTTAAAAAGGTAAATTTTAACAACTAATAATTTAGAAAAAAATTTTTGAAACGGTTTTTCAGCTGACCCTTAGATAAGTTAAAATCAAACAGTTTTTCAGCAATATAGAAAGATTTGATTAGTCTATTTATGGGATTGTTATCCCCATAGTTTGTGGAATGATGTTCCAGGTCCAGAAGATGATGATGTCGCAAAGATTTAACCGGAACATGGAAGGATATTTTTTCTAAAATTCTCGGTGCATCGATTATGTTTAATAGAATGTTACTGATAAACATAGCATCTAACAATATACGTCTATTTTGAAGGCTGCAAATGTTGTCCTTTTCACATTTGACCTTATATGGTGGTAAACTGGCAACATTTTCATGGTAGGGTAAATTTCCGTCGTAATGCCAGCCATCTTTGTATAAAAGAAATATTAAAAATTTATTTTGAATTTTTTCTATTCTTTTGTTATGGTTTGCGTAATATGGGCTCCAGACAACAGATGCGTATTCAACTTGAGATCTAATATATGCAAAATATAGTGAGAGAAGTGTTGATGTGTCGGAAAATTCACCCGTCCATCGTTTAACAAACCCAAACAGTGAATTGGATTTGGCAATGCATTTATCTATATGGATTGTAAAGTTCATATTAGTTGTAAACGTTACTCCTAGATCTACGATTTCGCTGACCCTTTTCAATTCCGTATTGTTAATATTGTATGTGAAATTTATTGGGTTAGTTTTACGGTGAAATGACATTATTTTGCATTTATCATTATTTAATCTTAGTGAGTGTTGGTCACACCAATTGCTAAGTCTATCAATATCTTCTTGCAGTTTGTAAGTGTCGCTCTGATCTTCAATTGTACGAAATATTTTTAAATCGTCGGCAAACATGAGTATAGATGAATATTTGTTCACTTCATTTATGTCATTGATAAAGATTAGAAAAATCCATGGTCCAAGGTGAGACCCTTGTGGAACCCCTGAAGTAACATTTATTTTCTTTGACTGTATATTATTGATTGCTACATATTGTATGCGGTCTAATAAATATGAGCTAAACCATTTAATAAATTTGTTAGAGAAACCAAAAGCACGAAGACTATTTATGGTTATGTTATGAGAGATAGAATCAAATGCTTTTGTAAAATCGGTATAAACTACGTCAACCTGGTTGCGTTTTTCGAGTTCATTCATTTATGAGATAAATTGTTTTGGAAACATACCTTTTATTAAATCCATTGATATACATTCGCTCTATGTAAAGTGACACTTGACATGTGATTTGTTTTAGAATCACATGTTGAACCCACGATAACTGCTTTTGGTTAAATCATAAGTTGTTCCAGTAACACCACACCGTAACGCAATGTACATCTTCAAAAAAGTAAGAACCAATACCTGTTCTAGAACGCATATTAAGCTCATCTTACTGTCGATTTAGATAGCTATAGCAACAGACAAAGCACGACGTTTCAAAGCTATGAAAAGCTAAGAGAGCAGGTGTGAGATAGGAAATTGAACTTAAAAGCTTCAACAAGAATTAATCGCGAAATTCTTTCGAAACAAAAAGTAAGGAATACCAGTAATCTCATTCCTCAGGAAAACGTTCACTTTAGGTGAAGTTGCGTTCCGAAGAGGTTTGAGTAATACGAACTTTGTGAAATGATCAAGGACAAATAATATCACCGAATTTCCGAGTTTGGATTAAGGATACAGTCCCCAAAAAATCTATATAGACTCCCTGCCATGGTCGTTCTGTTACAAACTGTTCGGTGGACGTAAAATCTAATTCGAGGCCTTTTTTGTTTGCAGATATCACAAGACACAACACAATTGTGACGCTAGGTCAATAAAATAGACGTCGGTGCACCTACAATGTCTTCTTTACCCCTCCATGAGCAGCAGTGCAATCGTCATGATGTCTCTTGATCATTTCTAATGTTAAAGATTTTGGTACTCAGAGTTTCCACACAGGCAAATAATTCGGTATTGCATCAAGTTTTGGTTGCACACGGATATTTAGCTTACCATCCAAATGTTTCACCAAAAGAGAATGTTTGTGTGACATTTGGACCTTAGCTATCAACTCTTAGCTAGTCCTTCAACGTCAAGTTTTAATTCATCCACGTGATATGTTAGTGCTAGTGGTGGATTATTGTAAAGTCTATGTGACACTTAAGATTTTCTGTGACATAAGCCACTTCAGACTTGAGTGGTCGATCACAATAGTAAATTTGTGACCCTCAACATAGGTCCGGCATTTCTTTGCACTTAGAATTGCTGAAAGATACGCAATCTCAGAAACCGAATAGTTTCTTTGAGCTTTATTTAGCTTCTTCGACATGAAGGTTATGGGACACGCTTGTCCATCGTTATCAACCTGATACAACACACTACCGAACCCTGTTAGGCTAGCGTCAAAACGAATGAGGCACTCTTTATTATGATGTGGATTAAACAGTACTTGAGCTCAAGTCTTCAGAGTCTTCACATTTTTAAAAACTATTTGGGCTTCTAAAGTCCCATTTAGCTTACCAGAGCCCTTCTTTAATAAATTAGCTATAGGAGACCCTACACTCCCATAATTTGGGATGAGTCGCTGGTACCACCCCGAAATACCAAGAAGGCGACGTATCTGTATCACGTTAGTTGGAGCTGGGTATTTCGCAACAGCTCGTACCTTTTCCGGATCCGTTCGCAAACCATCTTCACCAGAAAACCTAAGTGGCGTACTTTCTTCACCACAAACTTACTCTTGCCAAGATTTTTTCAACCCAGCAGCTGTTCAGAAACTTTAGATAGCAGTTCCATATTCTCCTGGAACGTCGAAGAGACCACCAATAGATCATCCACAAACAGTCAAAGACATTCTCATGATATTGGGGAGGAATATCCTTGTGCATCAGTCAACTTATTATCTGGGGTGCATTGCACAGTCCAAAAGGCATAACCTTGAACTGATACAATGGTCTCCCACGCGTTGTGAAGGCTGTTTTATCTCTCGATGTTTTTACCAAAGGAATTTGCCAGAAAGCATCCTTGAGATTAATACTTCAGATGTACTTCGTACCATCGATCAAGGGAAGGCGGTAAGCGTCTTTCTTGGTCAGAGTATTGACACGATGAGAATCCAAACATAATCTATTCTTACCAAAACTCTTCTGCACTAACACCACCAGCGAGAATTAGGAACTGTTAGACTACTCGATTAGACCTATTTGAAGTATCCGATCGAGTTCGGCATAGATCCTTAGTTGAACAACTGGCGATGTGGACATTTGTTTAACAGGGACACACCAACATCGATATGTTCAACCAAAGTACGCTTTCCGAGACAGGAGACTTCACTCTTCACGCAAACCAAGAACAATATGGAAGCACATTTGTTTAGTGGAGCCATTCAGAGTTATCGGCACATCAACATATCCCAAAATCTTATTAACTGTACCGTCGGTCGTGCGGATGCATGATGTCAACTTAAACTAAAATATGATATACCGACTGATTTTACCAAATCTAGAGAATTTCTTCCTAAAATACTAAACGTGGCCCCACTATCCATGAGACATAAAATATTTTTATTAAAAAGTTTTAACGATAAATGCGGCCGAGGATCTCTAATACCTGAAATGATTGGTGTAATACACGCTTTCGCAAATGTTTTACGCATCCTCCAATAGTCATAACACGGTTGAAGACCCTGAAAATAAGTTTGATTATATTGAATTAATCTGTTTAAAACTGCATTCAGTCCTCCTTTTGCTGTTGTAGGTCTGATTCGACTTGTATAGATACAGTTCTCAGCAGGGCTCTCGGAACTGTTGTATTCTGACCTGGGGATACTGTTTTCGATCCACGTACACCCGGTCTATAGTTTAAAACTGGATGGGACTCTGGACAATTACGGTATATTACATCAGGTTTGCTAAGAAGTCAGTCACATCAAATCAGGCGAGGTGCTCACACATATCAAGTCAGGCGAGGTGCAACCTTGTTATGTTTAATTAAAGAGCAAAGCTTTAAGATCAACGTTCGACTAAACAAAAGCATACTAACAGATATAAAAGCAAGAATCTTGGCCAATAATCTAAACTGTCACTTAATAAAATCTTTTTTCGGATGGCCGTTTGCATCAACTAACAACAAACACAAGTTATTGGAGTTATTTAGTAGACCAGTGGTGATTTATGGGCCACAATATTAACTGTTACCTGAATTGAAAAGGTTAAGGTACTAATGGACCACTAACGTTTTGTAATCCTAAAAGGTTAGAACTTAGATCCGATAAAACACAACGCAGTTAAACTAGAATTTGAGCATATGGTTCAACTTGGTATTGGTCGACCTTGATTATCTTGTGCGTCTTATCCGCTTCATTTAGTCGCGAAGAAAGAGAGCAGTGATTGGCGATTATTGACGTCTCAATGTTATTACAATACCAGATCGGTCGGTACCCAATCTCACATCTTCACAATTTTTCTCTAAGTTTAAATGGATGCACAGTATTTTCTAAAATAGATTTAGTAAAAGCACACACCATTCCTAAAAATGGAAGAGCACCTTTGTCAAGTCGAGTTGAAGTTATATCTAAGTTCCCATCTCCATCTTCTGTTAAACAGTTCATCCAAAACATTGCGCATTTTTAACACCGCATATTACATTCTCACGTGGCATCAATGGAAAAATATCAAAAAATCCGAGCTTTCTTGGTCAATGGAATTTCAAAAATGGTTCCAGAAATGCAGGGAGGAACTAACTAGTTTTACTTTCACAACTGACAATTCACAACTAACGCGTCCAGTTGGGCCGTTGGGGCAGTATTGGAGCAATTCAATGATGGAAAATAGGAAACATTGTCATTATTTTCAAAAAAGCTATTGTAACCTGAGATAGTATATTCAGCATTTGACTGCGAGCTATTAGGAATTTATCTTTCGCTCAAACCCTTTAAATACAATCGACAATTTGCTATATATACCGGTCACAAACCCCTTACAACCGCCTTGAGATCTAAAACAAAGCGTAGTTGGCGACAAGCTCAATATTTAAACTATATTTCACAGTTTGCTAGCGATATACGTCACATTAGCGGCAAAAAGGTGTTGCTATTGTTGATTGTAAAACAATAAGTTTTAAGATTCTTGCAAATTTGCAAAGAAAAGATGATAAACTTCAATCAATCTTATCGCACGCTAATCCCAAACCAAATTCCAAATTCAAGCTTGTACTGACCAAATCGTACAATTCAGAGAATTCTGTTTGACGTGAAATCTCTACAAGTAAACATAGACTTTTTGTACCAAATCCGTAAGAACGTATTTGACATGTTACATGGTCTGTCCCATCCTGGAGTTCGATCAACACGAAAAATTATTTCGGATAAATATTTTTGAAACAAATGAATAAAGATTCCAACGAATGGGCGAAAGCATGTGTACATTATCAAAAATGCAAAGTAGGTCGTCATACAAAATCTACTAAAACCTTTAACTTTCCTCGTGTCCGATTTGAACTTATCCATATGGATTTGGTAGGTCCGTTTCCACAACCTAATGGATGTTCATATCTTCTTACAATAGTGGACAGATTTACAAGATGGCCGGAAGTTTATCCAATTCCTGACATGTCAGCGAAAACTGTAGCGAAGACATTCGTTTCCCAATATATTTCTCGCTTTGGTATTCCATTAATAATTACGACCGATCAAGGAACCCAGTTCGAATTTTGATTGACTGTTCTCAGACTTGTCGAAACTTTTAGGAACACATAGAATTTGGACAACAGCGTACCATTCGCAATCAAATGGAATGGTATAGAGCGTTTTCATCGTGATTTAAAAATATTTTTAATGGCACGTTGCAATCCAACAAACTGGTGCGACGAAATTTCTATGGTACAAGTGGGACTTGGCCCTGCAATTAAAGAAGACCTTCACACGTTCAGCGGCGAAAATGGTTTATGACGAACAATTAAAAACCCAGGGAAATTTTTTTACCTTTTTCAACTACAGGTTTCGTAGACCCAAATAGTTTTGTCCAATTGTTAAAAGAACGTATTCAAAATTTTAAACCCACTAAACTGCGACAATCCAACAATCTTGTTTTTGTCCCTGACTTGTTCAATTCATGTAATTGTTCTCTTTCCAGTCGAAAAAATTAAAACAGGTTTACATCATCCATTCGAAAGCCCTTTCAAAGTATTAAGAAGATTTAGAAAATATTTTTAGCTAATTTTAAGAAAAAAACGCATCCATCTCAATTGACAGGTTAAAACCCGCATACAGTAGGTCAAACACTACGGTCAGTTTGAATACATCCAATAATCGATCGGTTTCGTAATTACTTAATTTGCGGACAGTCAGTTACATTTCATTGGAAGGGAATAATTTTGAAGTCACTCGTGAACTTTAAATTGAACACTACATTCGATCAACAATTATAGAACACAATGTTTTCAATTCAATGTTTTTATTTTATTTTGTTATTTAAAAATTAGGAAAATATTTGTTAGTTATTCGGAATTTTCAATTGATAACCAAAAAATCTACTAAGAAATTAATTAAATTATAAATTTTAAAATAAAAGTTTAATTAATTGTTTTGAATTGATATCAAAAAGTTTTTGGAATAATCAATGCCGGAATCAACAGACACAGCATTCCACAAATTTGTATAAACTACTTGAAATCAAAATTCTTAACGGAAGACAATAAGGCTTCTAAGGGTCGATTGTATGAATGCGGATAGAAGATAAATCCTCGGATTAATCGTCGTTTTTATATATACAAACGACGATTAATCCGAGGATTTATCTTCTATCCGCATTCATACAATCGGCCCTTAAAGTTATATTTCATCTTGTGTCACACATATCTGCCATAATTCGAGTATACGAGGACAAAACTTTGCGTATCGCTTATCACTGTTGTTCATTCAGATATAATTTTTAATAAAATTTGCGGTGTAGTAGGAATTACAATATGTGTCACGACAACACATAAAAACCTTTTAATACGTAAGTCCCAGAACAACATGCGTTCTAAGGTGTCTAAAGTGATGGACGCAACCTTTTTTGTTTTTCTTAATTTTTTTAAAAATTGGTAAACTAAACAATAAATCCTATCACATGTAAAATATGACTACGATTTCATGCTATAATATGTATAGAGAAAAAAATAAAATAAAAATTTGTTTGTGGCATATTTCTTGATCAATGATCACCGCTCTGTCTTCCTCAATGATTAAAGCCTACACAAAGAGTTATATGGAGGCTCGTTTCTTCGAGGAAGCAATACCGTGCCATCATATCAAGGAATACTCCATAGCTAATAGGGCCCATACACAATCAGTTTTGAAAGACAATCAACGTGATTCACATTCATGACAGACTGTGTATGTATATGACTGATGAGTGACATTCAAATTTTATGACTGAGATGCTTATGCTTTTAAGATTGACATTCATGATTGATCTTTATATGGGCCCTTTTAGATTGAGAATGCTACCGTTGACTGAAGAGTTTATCCGCCAGCACCCCTTAGATATCACCTTGAATAGTGATAACTCACTGTTACTGTCAGTGGTATATGATATCTCACGTCAATGTCAGGGACTGTAGTACTCAGGTTTGTCACACCCGTAGATCAAAAATTAAAAAACAATTAGCAAATCAACAAAAACTGATCCTTCCATGCAGATTATAGATGAAAATAAAAAGAAGTTTATAAACATAATGAGCGATAATTGCGGGTTAATATTAGAGGTGTTTCGATTAAAGCAGGGGTTCCTCGCTTAGAGACACAAGATCGAATTTGGGAAATTTTTGAAAACTTTGATCTTAAAACAATTATGGATTGGGGTGTTGCATTTTACTTGGTTCTACTCACTTTTCGCACCACATCAAAGGAAATAATGTTCAAGAGCAGAATATTCGATTACGATTTAAATAACCGTTAAATCATATTGGAAATACCCTACCTAGACCTCGATGATTATGATTACTACAAAAAAGCCTAGTTTTAGATAGACAATTAAAACTCTTCAGTATTTAATTGGAAGTCTCATATTTTAAAATAACTCAAAACTAAACAAAACAACTTCTTATTATATTATTTATTACCACCCCAACCCGTGCAGTACTCAAAGCAAAATAAATATTATTTATAAAAAGTTTAATGGGAAAAGAAAAGATTAATACTCTTAACACAAAAGAAAAGTACAAAAGAAAAAACTAAACAATAAATAAAACTGTATTTCAATTTAAAATAAAAATAATATTTAATTATAATTTTTCCTCAAATTCGAAGAATGAAAAATCTACAATAAGTAATATCCATTTAAACGATTGTTGAATATAATAGGATATAACAGTCTACATATTTGATACATGTAATTCGAAAAATATAAACCTTAATACTTCCTTAATTTTAGCAACAAAGGAACAACAAAACCGAAGAAAAATATATATAATATTTATATGAAATTTTCATAAGAAAGCTCATATATAAACCAGTACTTAAAAGCTTACTTATTTTAATAAGAATAAAATATAATAGCTTTCACATAATTGAAATAAAATTTATATTATATTTTACCTTGCGAAACATATCATCCAATGATTCCATATCTAAACAAGAATAATTATTGTTTACTTGACTGGAAACGGATGACTTTCCTGTGAGATCATTCACAGATGTTGATGTTTCAACAAAAACAGTAGAATTCATGATTTCGTTTTAAAATTCTACTTGTTTTTAATATTTTAATTAAAAGATTAAAAAAAATTAAAATAGTTACGTAGATTCACATTTTCACAAAAATACAACTTGGTTTACACATTATCACTTCGTTTTATCATAATTTTTCGAAAACAAAATATAAACAAAATACGGAGCTCCACGGTCACAGTAATTTTTCCAATCTGAATGAAATCACTTCCAACAATCTACTACTGTTGAAATAAAACAAAATATATAACGGCTGTATAACACTGACGTCTTTATGTCTCGCAATAACACAACATCTTCTTTGGTGGATGGGGAAAATCATATAAATCGCAAGCGCGTTTATTTTTCGGTGAACAGGAGAAACTTATATTTTGTCCTACTTACTAACACACACCGAGAAATCCTATAATATATTGCTTTTGGGAAATAGAAATTCTACACATATTTTTTGTTGCTGGTAGTAAACAATGTGTTTTTTTTTTATTTTATTTGTGATATTTATTTTCCAAATGAAGTTTCCGCTAGGAATCATAGTTTTGTATAATATGTATATTTTTCATGTTCACTTTTACTATTTGAGATTATTTATGGGATCTATTCTGTATTGTCACGCAAAGCATTTCTCAATTTCCCTTTCTCTGTGTTTTTGTGGCCTAATTCTTTTCTTTGTTTTTTTTTTTACATAAATTTTAAAGTGATAAGATTTTTCATTGAAATAATTTATAAATTTATAAAAGGAAGAGTTGTGGAAAGCTAATCACTAAGCTCGTTATAGCGCTATAATTATTATATCACTCTATTTTAAACCCGTAAATTTTATCAGTGTCGTATTGCTATCGTAGCATAACAGGCAGTCTTAAACTTCTTCAGACACAAACGTAATTTTGAATCATTCTGAGCTTCCAACAGATAAGGAACAAAATTTACCAACCATGTTGGAGAAGAACAACCTATATTTACACAACGGCGGAAATGTTATCGTAATGTCACATTGTCAAAAAAAATTGAATAACGTTTCGGAAGGAGATATTGTTTTGGAAGAAGAAGTCATCGATCTTGAGATGATGGAAGTGGAAATCGATGATGAGAAAGCATGACTCAGAAAGTCGAAGCTACCAGTTCCGAATGGCCGGTTTTAGCATTTTATTGCACAAAGATCCGCGATTAGGCATTGCGATCAGTCCTAATCTCAAACAAATTTTTATAAAACTTTGGTTTATGATCAGAGTTTCCTTGAAAATCAGGATTTGCTTCAAAATGAGACAGTAGGATGGTTTCTAAATAACTGTTTTTTCGAAAATCCAATAACTTCTAATCCTGGCATTCACTACTTACGACTTAACATCAACATTGAAATTCCAGAACTGAAACAACTATCTGCTGCCATTTCAATTTTTACTGTATACACAAAAAACTTCATCCACGTCTAGACTTAGTTCACAGTGTCCGGTAATCAACAGTGTCCGGTTCAACAATGTACTATTTTGTGCTAACCAAATCTGCTTTGTCGATTAACTCGATGCAGATTTTATTTTGAAATATTGACAACTTCAGTGACAAACACAATGGTTAGATTGCAGAATGACATAACAATTGTAAACAAAAATCGATTCAGATGAGTTAGAATTCGTATCCAAAAGAAATGTTCTGACATTTCTTATAAAAGAAAAATTACGTTGAAGTATTTTGGAAAGCCTGAAAAACGGTTGAAGGAAGAGATAAAATAGTACATGGAAATAATGATGGTGATGATGTGGCTACTTTAGTCTCAGAAATTACAGATGCAGTTCCAAAGTACCTGGCACATTCATACCCTCAAAAGTTACAAGATCATATTCAATAGAACTGTGATAAAATAGATGCTGGCAAGGCAGTAATACAACTTTGCAGAGAACAATGCTATACTTATCCAGGATGAAATACAATCTCCCCATTGGTCAAATGATCAAATTGGTCTCTTTATTACTGTTGTATGGTTGGCATCTAACAAGTATCACTCTTACGTAATTGCTTCAGGTGATATGATTGAGGTTCACGCGAAATATGCTGTTTGGACCTTTAAAAAAATAATTATGCAGACCCTAAAACACCAGCACCCACATATTCATAAAGTTCATATATTTTCAGATGGTTCATCAGTCCGTTCAAAAATCATTATAATCTGATGAACGTGTCATTTTTCAAAATTGATTTTGATTTAGACTGTATTTGCCATTTGGTCATTTGTCAACCATATCCCATTGAAAAGGAGCGATTGATGGCATCGGAGGAACGGTCAAGCAAGCAGTTGCTACAGCAGTTCTAACACGAAAGTACATTCGTTCGTAATGCTGAAGAGTATGTAGCAGGTGGTGCTCGCTGTGTGACGAAGATGATTTCTGTCATTTTAGTTAGTCATGCTAGATAAAATGTGGGAAAGTATAAATGCCATTCTAAACACACATTCCGTACACCCGTTCCGTCCCTGTACGAGAAAAAAAATGCATGGAAGTTTGAAAGTGAGACCAACATTTAGCAGCACGCTACCTGAAATCACTATTAAGAAATATGAACAGCACAAATCAGTTCAATGTGAGGACAAGAAACCTACGAATCAAGAAATTGTGACTATTGAGGAGTGCATTGAAAAATATGTAGTTGTTCAACATAAATATAAGTCAGTAGAGATAATAATTTAGTAGACTTAAACAAACCATTATATTATCTTCAATACTGTAATTGCGTGAAAAATTTTGCAAAATTTACATTCAGTACTTAAGAAAAAAAGATGGGAAGTTGCCGTATTATGTATTATATTTTGGTATTTTTCTTAAGAGGGCACAAAACGTGAAATGATCATCGAGAGAAAAGAAATGTGTCACCAATTGTGTCACAATCGTAACAACAGCAAACTAATTTTTTGGAATAAGCACAATAGAAAATGTGAATAAGTGAAGGTTCTATAATTATACCTTTAGGTGAATGCTAAACCCCAAAATTTTTTTATAATGTTTTCATAAGACAAAGTAGCTGTAATCACCTGGTAAAGGCGTACTTTGTGTAACAACCGTAACCAGGATTCGCTCATATGGGTGATTTTTTTTCAACTTGGATACCGGCTTAGGCTTGTATGTGAAGCAACTATTAGTTTTTGAGCAGTATTAGACAAAGTGGTGGATGGTCGCCAGAGCATCTCTTTTAAACTTCATCGATTTTAATGAAACTTGGAACATAAGCTTTTTGTACAAGTTGTAACAGTTTTGTGTCCCAACTATCTGAAGAAACTGTTTTGTTTTGCTCAACGAAGCATCATTATGACCTTTAGTAGAATTTTAATCAGAGTAAAAATTCTAAATCCCTCTTTTTCTGAGTTAGTTCCATACCGTGAATTATCTTCTTTATCGATGTTATTACATTCGCTAGGATCATTATTTTATTTAGCAAAATATCGGTCGGCAATAAAGCACAACCACTTTGAATAAATAATTTAATTGAAATTCCAAAAATATTTCAAAACATATGATCCGGAATCATTGGAAAAAAATATCTGGATTCATTTCAAAATTGGACAAAATGGTGGGGGTCTCTCGAGCACATGTTTATTTGAATCTTCAATAACTTCTAATCCTAGCTTTCTAATCCTTATTGAGACTTGGAATATAAGGTTTTAGTACTGTTTCCAATTTTCCTAAAAGGTCTTAGCAGTTTCACAACTGTTTCGCATCTCAACGTTTGGTTTTTTACATTCGGCAAAACAATTTATTTTTGCATGTCTCAACACTTTTTTATGACGCTTTGACAAAATATGGAGATTTGAATGACACAGAACTGACTAGTTTTTGGACGATATTGGGATAAGTGGTGGGGGCCTCCCAAGCACCTGTTTATTTGTAACTTCAACAACATGAGTTCCTGGTAACTGATTTTGATTTTTCTATGTATTTTAAGCATATAAATATGATCTGTAACAGTTCTGGATCCGAACATCCGGTTTGTCACTTTCGGGAAAAAAAATTGTTATTACATTTTTTATTCGTACTAATACAGCTTACTCTAATAATCTTATTTTGATAAAAATGTAGCAAAATATGCCGATTTATATGAGAAGAAACTGATAAGAATTTGAGTTATAATGGGCTTCGGGTCTCCGGAGCACCTGCTTTTTTAATTACATTTACGCAAAATCTTTACCAATAGTTAGCCGTTAGTTGAAGTATTTGATGGATATAAGCTTACTATATATCCAGAACATGTTGTTTCCAGAACTGTCGTGAAGTTTTTTGATGCATCAGCGTCGCCAATATTTTTTAATTACAAAAATGTAAACAATTTGTGAAGCAAAAAATGAAATTCCTGCACAAAACAAAACAGAAATTATACAAAGCATATATATGTGCGCTGTTATTGATTAATCACTGTCAACAACCCTATCTTATTTTACCAACAAGGGTGGCCTTATCAATGAGTGTACAGTTAATTTGAGTTTGGAAATTTTTTTTATTTTTCATTTCTGATTTGTTTGTTTTAAGATTTTTATCTCATTTTTCTTTCCCAATAAATTTATTTATCATTCTTTTATTATTCAAAAAATCTGATTTTTTTTATAATTTTGTTCAGTTTATGCCTTGGTTACCTTTCGTCTTCGGTTTTCTATTTTGATCATCAATTAATCTCTTCAAGTTTACAACATGAAAAATATTCATGTGATTTAGAATGATGGAATAAACGAATAAAATTAGAGATATTTCCCTGCTGTTTATTCCAATTTTATTAATATTAAGAAGAACGTGCGAGAATAAATGGGTTCGATATAGAATTTTAAGTTAATATTTGCAATTTTGAAAATTAACATTCTAGCGTTGCTGTAATTCTTGTATTAGGAGAATGTATGTATAATGTATATGCAATTTTACCTGGGAGAGGAGAGATTGAAACACCATGCATTCATTCTCGAAGCTGAGCTGTTTGGTTAGCTAGTTCGAGTAGCACTGCGACCTTTAGATATATTGTGCTTAACCCTGTATTGTTATGCGCGATGACGTCGATGTCACTGCACGATGTGTAATGTGGTCGAATTCAATCCCCATAACATAATTAATAAGCCGTATTGGACTAATGTTTTGCGATAGAGAAAGTGATAGTCTACCTTGACCATCTGCGCCATGCAAGCTCAATGCAGATGCAGAAAATGTATTCCATGTTTTTACCTCCAAATTGCAGAATCTGCATTAGTCAAAGGTAGAGGGGCCTAGTTTGATAAGGGGTGGTTTATCGGACTCAATATCGATTGTTTTTAGAGGGAAAACAGGGAAGTTGCCTAGAAACTTTTTAGAATGCAAAAGAACCACCAACCCACCATCTACATAGTTCTCGATTTTGTTCCTGTTCCCCGTTTTGGACGCCTCTGAGTGAACTCTTGGTCAGTTCAAAGCATGGCTCTGGACCAATGAATTTTGAACTGCCGCCTTTTTTGAAAGCGAGTCTGCTACTGCATTGACGAGCCTCCCTATGTGACCACTTACCTACACAAGTGTGACACGATTGGTGTTTGCGATTTTTTGTAGATTTTCATAGCCTTCCCATTCTAGCGTTGAACTGAAGCGCGTCGAATTCAGAGTCTGAAGTGCGACGCTTGACTATAAGAAATAACGTACATTTCTGTGTTGCTGTATTTTCAGCACACCGCATAGCACAGTAGTTGATGACGCAGGTTTAGGCTGGACGTACGATCAGTGGATAGGACCAATGGCCGATGCTGGTGTTGATCAATGTACTTTTCATGTTGAACCGGCTCAAACAATTGTTTTAGAAGTTTCAAAGAAAGTTAAAGAAGCTGGAATGAAGGTTGGTTTAGCTTTAAAACCATGGACGGTAGAATTCGAAGGTAGCTTTCAGTACCTCGTCTGGCTCCTAATTGGACAATAAATTGTCTGTTTAGATCAGAAATATTTGACATACATTCCGAAATGTGATAGGTCTTCATTTCGTTCTCCAGTTTCGAGAGGATCGTTAAATGGCCGGTCAGTGGTCCTATTCCCGAATACATAAATGTGAACTGGGATAATATTGTGAAGTGTTATGCAATACAATAACATCAAACGGTAACGATTTTACGGAAAACAAATTTCACAATATTGTCTAAATTCAATTTAATGTTATGCAATACGAATTACGAACTTCACAATATGGTCCAAATTCACGTTTATGTATTCGGCAATTTCGGCCCAGGTTGCCAGTTTTAAGTATTACGATAAGCTGTAGTCTGTGAGAACTTAATACTGCAACAGATTTAACGTGTGTGGGCAATGAAGGGAGTAGGAGAAGGATCTCCATTGCCGACGTTGGTGTGGTTCTGAAAACGCCTGTGACATAGAGGCACACAAGTCGCTGTATTTTTGTAAGCACTGTCTCAGCATATGTTTGGTTAATTTTCAGCCACCAGACCAAAGCCATGTATGACAGTATGAGTTTTATTATACTTTGATGTAACCAATGTATTATTTTCGAGGTTAATCCTCAGGTTTTCCCAAACAAGTTTATGCAGGTGTATAAAACCATGTTGCACAAATTCATAACGAGGTTCAAGGCTGCATGTTGTTAATTAAAATGAATTTAAAATTAAACCCACCATCAATTTCTCTCCAGAATGTAAATATTGTGTTTCAACATGGTCGAAGGTTTTGGTATAATTGATGACAAGTGCGGTCTACTGTTTTATAAACAACAAAAGTTGTTTACGTAACATAATGTTACCTAGAATATCACATTTCACCAACTGTTGTTGTCATCAAAATATGTAGACGTTATATATTGTCACAAACATGCATATTCGAAACTAAAATAACATCTAAAGCCCCACGTTACATAAATAATGTGGAAAAAGTTCTCAAATTTCTATATGTATATATATACAAAAATGATCGTGGGAACTAAAACAAATAAACTAAGCTTAGATTAAGTTATTTTGGAATATCAACTTAAAGGAAAAAAATAAAATACACAATTTTGCAAAATAGCATAAATGTGAATATTTGAATACGGAATTGCATATTAACGGAATCTATCAAACCACTTCTATAACTCAAGCAGTTTAATAATCTCAAGATTGTTGAAGAGTGAAATGTAAACGCCAAAAATTTAAACAAGTAAGCTTATACAAAAATGTTGTATTTTCATTACATGTATCGTATAATACGTGATGCTTAAAAATAAATTCTATGTTTAAATAACTTTTATAAATTTCATGTTATATGTAAGCCCCGAGAAAAAAAAACAAATCCACACATTTTTTCCGTATTTTTTTTTGAGAAACATACTTAACAAAAATCATCAACCAATTCATTTACCTTCACAAAATATAAAGTAAATGACGATGAGGTACTTTATTTAAATAATTTAATAAGAAAATTATTCCAAGCTTTTTGTAAATTTTTATGTTATTTTACGAAAAGTAAAAGAATGTAATTTAAATATGTGCCTAAAACTCTACAGTAAAACTCATTACATTTTCTTTCAACAACCTAGAGGGAAAATCATATGAAATTCCACCTGACTTACGTATGTATATGCTTGGAAAAACATTTGAACAAAATATATTAAGTTTAATTATGAAAAAAATAGTTTCTTTAACAAATATTTGTTTTGCTTTTTGATATGATTACATACTTACATTTGTAATATTCCCCCATATGCATACACCTTACGAATTTTAAATGTTCTAATTATGAAAAACAAATTTAAATGTTTTTGTCAAGTTATCGTTATTCTAAAAACCACATTACCATTACCCAAAAAAGGTACGATTTTAAATATTTAAACGGTTTTCTAATTGTAGGTGTTTTATTTTTAAAATTTTTGCGTCACCACAGGTGGGAATTTCCTCAAACAACTTCTCCACAATCGAAAATTGTGTGTAGTAAAAAAGAAATTTTCATCCTTTAAATTTTATTTAATAATTTGTTTTCGACCTTCCTGAATCTAAATAGCTAAAAATGAAGTGTAAGTCCTTGTCAGATATAAATATGCACGTCAAGTAAGAAACTCTTAAAACATTTTTTTTTTTCAAAATAAAGAATCAAAATAATAAATTTATTTTAATAATAAAACACTTGTTGTTTTTAGCAAATTATTATTTAATTTGCGAAAAACAACAAGTGTTTTATTATTAAAATAAATTTATTATTAATAATGTTTCGCCAAGTGCCAACAGTAGCCTCAATAAATACTAAAGAATCAAAGTCTTACTGTATATAATTATCAATGTCCTGTAAGCTATAACCATATAAACATTATGGTAGATGGTTACTAAATTTGACAAATACTTGTGAGTTTTTTCAAAATTACCCTTCTCTATTAAAAGAGGTTTGCCTTGAGGGAACTGCATACATATTGTTACGATTTTACATAATCGCAACGAAATACAAAACAAAATTGTATTCGACCTCAATTCACCCTATACAATATCTAAATAACAAAAATAAAATTACTATCATCAACATGTGTTTCAAATTCCAAGAAGAAAGGTCGATAAAACAAATTTATTAATTGAAAGCATTCAAAATAATGACGTCGATTATTCTCAGAATATCTCGAGTTTTCTTTGTAAAGAAATTTTGGATTTACCGGGAATATTCTCGATATAAATTTAAATAGTATTTTTTTCTATAGTAAGCAACCAAAAACAAATTTTGGTCATTTTTTGTGTCTTTTTCTACACATTCGTGTATGTTCCCTTCAGTTGCTTTGTCTTCAGTTAATAATCACGATAACTCAACATGACGCCTTGTTGAAACAAATCACAAAACCTATCGAAAGAAGACAGAAACATTTAACAAAGATTTTTAATTCATTTCTATATATTTTAAAATTGTCTATGCGCTTCCCATTCCAAACGTTCATTTATATACATTTTTTTCTTTTTATCATATTAATTTCCTCTTCAGTTACTTTTGTTACTACCTCTTAAGAAAAATATCTATAAATTCACAACGAAAATGTATATTTTTTTCTTAATCTATACCAAATTGTAGTTTTGTTGTTATTTTTTTTTATATCTCTTGGAACAACTTTGTCTAATCTTATTTCTTTATTTAATTTTTAGTTTTTCTTCTATATTTCTCTGCCTCACAAGATTTTTTCCGTTATTATCATTACCTTTGTTTTTAGTTTATGTTAAATCTTTATATAAATTTATAATTTTTCTTTTCTTTATTACAACTTCTTTTATTTCTTTTGCAAAAACATTTGGATATTATTAATTAATTAATTCGTCAAAGTTTTCTCTTATATATTTCATTACAAGAACATTTAAGACAAAATAAAATAATGTGTGCAGTTTATTGAATATCTTTTCGAATATAGTAAAAAAGTATGTTAGCATCGTGAAATAGAAATAACATCCAGGATTAAATAAAACGAAGATTTAGTGAGATAAGTTAAGATGAGATGTAGGGAAGAATAAATATTTGAACGTATCAAGTCTTAAAATTTTGAGTTTAAAGAAAAATAAAAAAAGAGCAAATAAATTAAAAGGAATGTAATCAAGTCGAGTAATTAGGGTTAGATGATGAATTATTAAGATTTGATATGTGTTGAACTGTGTAATAATCACCATCGAAACCTTTTGTTTGATCGTCATTTGAGACGTATCGAAGTGAATAAGGATTAAATTGATTTATTTATGTTTTTTAATTTACCAATAATTCCATTCAAATGTGAATTAGTTAAAAATTTTTGATTTTATTCTTTTTAATCATTGAATATTTTAGCAACAATTGACTATTCGATTTCCATTTAAATTTTTTAACTGACTTTAAAAGATTTTTCTATGACAATTTATTGATTTAAAAGTTACAAAACATCACTACCTTTTTGTCGAAGATTTGATGTTTATGTAAATAAACATATTTTCTATTTTAATTCTACTATTTTTGGTTAATTATGCTTTCAAATAAATTATACTAAATATTTGACGTTTAAAACTGTTCCTGTCAAGACAATGACTTTCGAGTTTTTTTCGGAATTTCTTGCATAATTATGATATTTTTTTTACTTGGTCTAATTTGGATAATTCTAAGATTTTTTTCAATTTTTAAAACTTCACACAGTTGTATAAGATTTTGATGTTTTTGATTGTCAACATTCTTTTTATTTTAACTCTAATATTTTACCTGAATTAGTTTGATAGTTTGATATAAGTTTGATTAAATATTTATTGAACAACTGATCTATGCCATGGCATTGGTATTTGTTTTTCCTCCTTGTTTAAAAGAATTGAAGTTTTTCGTCAAGAAAATCGTTAATGGACTAAGTTTTCTGAATGACTTAAATTTCAGTCAGTCTTGCTGTGAAAAACACAAAAAAATTTAAACAATTGTTTTATTTATGTTGTGCTTAATTAATATTCATACTTAAACAAATTGGCAATAGCTGTTTGGGCATTTCAACTTTTTTATTTTATTAACTCTGAGATTATTTTATCTACTTATGTTGTTTGCTTAGAGTATATATAAATATTAGACTGGTCGTTAAAAATTAAGCTTTATCAGAAGCCCCATAAAAAAATTCGTTTTGGTCAAAAAACCAAGAGGGCATTTTTTTTAAATAAAAAGAACACGCCATAAAAGCCATTGAAGTTGATTTTTTGATAAAATCGTAAATATCTCATGAAATCACATAAAACTTTTTGAAGGAAATTTAATTCTCTACAAAAATGGTCAAGTCATTTTTTCTCTAAAACGTATATTTTTGATGATATTTTGAAAAAAAAACTCGAAATTCTTTGTAATTCGTAAAAACAAATGACGAAAAAGTACTAATTTTCATTTTTGTGTTTACGACGTTTTTTAAATATCTATATTCTATAGCATAAGAAGAAAATTAGTACTTTTTCGTCATCTTTATTATTTATGTTTTTTATAAATTATCAAAGTTCTTTTTAAAAATATCTTCAGAACTATATGTTTTAGGCAAAAAATAATTTAGATCGTTTTTGTAGAAAATTAAATTTCCTATAAAAATGTTAATATGATTTTATTTTTAAAATCTGCATATTTCATGAGATATTTAAAAAAATCTACGATTTTATCAAAAAATCAATGTCGATGATTTTACGGCGGCACGTGTTCTTTTTATTAAAAAAAAAAAATGCCCTCATGATTTTTTATTCACAAAGCATTTTTTTAGGGTGCGTCTGGTAAAATTTAAATTCTAACGCCCACTCTAATATATATAGAGCGATCATAACTTTAAAATTGTATAAAGAGAGACATAAAAGAACGTAATAGCACGTCTGCCATAGTCAATTTCTCTTTTTTCTATTTTGATTTGTTTTTATTTACAACCACAATTTTTTTTTTTTTAAATTTTGTTTAAATTTAAATGCCAACAAATATTAAATGTTTTAACATATTTATTTAGCACTTGTTTTATACGCACGTTAATATAAATTTAAAAAAATAAAAGATTTAATTTTATTTCTATGATCCTCAGAGTGATGTCCTAAAAAGACGAAATATATTGAGTGATCATAGAAATAAAATTAAATCTTTTATTTTTTTAAATTTATATTAACTATACGCACCTTTTATATTAACTATAAACAAGTGCTAAACAAATATGTTGTTCAACGAATTACGCCAAGAGCCTACGGCAAAAAGTATAAACTATATTAAATGTTTTCTTTATAATAGTGCTAATTTTTATAAAATGAATAAAATAATTACGCGAGTAATTTAAATTTATTGGAAGGACAAACAATATTTTCTAACGACAAGAACAAATATTTAAGTTATGTAAATATTCTCAAATTTTTAAGTTATGTAAGTATTTTATGAAAGTTTGCTGGCATCTTTTCATTATAAACAAATTTATTTTTCATTGATAAAATATCAAAAATTATATTTTTGGGTATAATAAAAACCAAAACATGAGTTTTTTTAATTTCTTTTTATACAGTTGCAGGGAGGGAGAAACTATTATTTTTGTGGTAGGGTTTTTTTTTAAATTTTATATAAAACACGAAATAATTGTACAATTTTGAATCAAATGAAAAAGTTATGCACGTCTATGGGAAGGCATAACTATTTCTCAGTGACAAAGAGAGGAAAACAAACAAACCAAAACAGAAAACGATTTGACATAAGCCTATATACGCTAAATATTAGTTGTGGTGATCAATTGGTTGTTTGATATATGTATGTATTATACCAATAACTAACGGGAAACAGTATTAACTTATTAATTTAGCTTGATCTGAATATCAAGTAATCGTTCCAGAATAAAACACGAATTTTCAATTCTGTGTCGCAAAAGAGGAGATTTAACAATAAAACTTTGGACCTAGCACACCTAGAAATTATTCAATAAGTTAACCAGAATTACATAGACAAATAAAGTGAAAGAAATGTTCAAAGCGATAACCATCACAGTAATGTTACTCTCTTTTGCCGTGAAACAAAAACCCTATCTTGCTTGCACTTAAATGAACCAGAGCACAACATAATCATAAAAACAACAATAAAGAAAGCTGCCTGTTTTTATACAAATGAAAGTTAAAAAAAACAATTTAATAAAATATTGTTACGGTTTTCAATTTCTCCCAAAAATTGACCTAAATACTGATTACTGATTAGTAAGCAAAAGTCGATTATAGAAATTTTCAGTATAAACAGCGTCCAAAAATAATACACAAAATATTTCATCTCACTAACACTTACACCATATATTTAAATTCAAATATTATTTATCACTGATTCTTAACACTTGCATCCCGACTTAAACTGTGTTTCGTTCACGCAAACATTCGCAAACGGAATTCTTTAAATACAATTTGTAACGAAAAGCAAAATTATGATCAGCGTACATTGTTCTTTAAAATCTAAATCAAACAGTCATCACATTAATCATACCCTTATTCCGTAATATCAAACAACTTAAGATCATTGCATAAATAATATCTGACCGTATACAACGTTTTACTGTATAAAAAAATTCATCTTTTAGTTTATTACTTCATAATGTATATATTTCATTCCAACTCAATTAATGGATCTTATATTTTGGTGTATAGTCAATTATTATTTTATTTTATTTTATTTTTAATGAGAAACAAATATATTTTTTTTATTAACAGATAACGAAATAGAGCATATTGATTCTGCGCAGATGTGTTGATCTTGCCTTCATTAATAAGGTACTTTATTTTGTGATGTTTGAACTGAAATATGTTCGCAATATTAACAATTGATTGAATTTTGAAGGAACTTATTGTTATGATTTGATGGTGTAAGACGATTTGTTTGAATAATTTTTCTCTGTCTGTTTCATTTGTTGTTTATACGGCAGATTTTCAATGTATGGGTAATGTTTATTTGAAAAATGAGACAACTAAACACAACGATGGGATAAATTTCTTTTCTTTTGTAAATAAATTCGTTCTGTAAAACGATTTTAATTATAATTTCAGTTAAAGTTTTAACTTTGAGGAAGATTCTTATATAATTAATTGAGTTCTAGGTATCGGAACGAATACTTACATTTTTCATAAATTTTGATAAAAAATATTAGTTATAACCAATTTTGAACCAAATAAATGATAGTATTATTTGGTTTGAAATCAAAGATAAAAATATTTTTTGTGAAAACTATTGTCAAATTGGCTAGTGTAAATAAATATTTGATAAAAAATCAATAATAAAGATATTGAAAAAAAGTTTATAATTGATTGGTTGTATAGAATTTTTTTGTTCAGAAAATCAACAAATTTCAAACGATTCGGAAGTTGAATCATTTTATGATCCATAAGGAATTGTTATGATAAAAAATTTGGACGATGTTGAAGAAGTTAATTAGTACATCTTAGAATAAAAATGAATCAAAAATAATCATGATTTAATGGAATCGAAGTGAAATCAATATGAACTATTTTTAGCTTTCTATTATGTGTATCAAATTGATGATTGTAATTTACCAACAGCCGAACAGTTATTGGAATCTACAAATGATTAGAAAGTGAATAAGTAATTTGTTGTTTATTGAGGGTCTCTAAAGGATTATACGGATCGTTTGTTGAACAATTTGGTGATAAATTGTCGTCAATCCTGTTGCTACTAAAAAGGCTAGCTGATTGATTTATTGGATAAGAGGATCGAATGTAATCAATATAATAAGTTAATTTTTTTTACTTTTTTGCTATTATTATTCTTATTTTCTTTTATTTTACATACATATTTTCTGAGGTTTTGGTCTCAAAATATCAATTAAATAAATTAGAGATTTTCCTGGGCCGGAGGAAATGTATTAAATTTTTGAAGTTATATTTCTTTACGCTCGTTGTACACATTGGGATGGGGTGTTGGTCGAGAAACCGTCTCACGCTTTTTTTCTATAATTGGATAAGAAATTTCGTCTTTATCACCATAGAGCATAAGGTTCAAATAGTTTTTTTGAAAACTAAGAAATTTTTTTTTTTTGAATATTTATTATTTTTTTTTGGAATATTTTTTTTTATTTTTTTATTTGTTTTACTTTTTTTATTTTTTTTATTTTTTTATTTTTTTTATTTATTTTATTTTTTTTATTTTTTTTATTTTTTTTATTTTTTTTATTTTTTTTATTTTTTTTATTTTTTTTATTTTTTTTATTTTTTTTATTTTTTTTATTTTGTTTTTAACTTTTTTTTTTGCGACGCAGACCCAACTTTTTTATCATATTTGTATTCCCTGAATATACAGAAAACTGTTTATTACAAATTTTAATCCACAGAAATTTCCAAAAAAAAAATACAAATTTTAATGTATGCCTATATTATTCCAGGTCACTCTCAAAATTCTTTACAAAGAAGACGCAAGAATTTCTCAGAATCATCTAATTCGTTATTATTTTGCATATATTTTATTGTTGTTTGTCGAACTTTATTCTTGGAATTAGAATTACATGTTGATGACAGTGATGTAAATTTGTTATTTTTGTTATTGAAATTTTGTATAGGCTTAAAAAGAGTTTTGTTTTGTATTTTGTTGCGATTCTAAAATTTCTACACAAAACGGGATAAGCATTCTCAATTCAACTTTTGGTTACCTTAAAACAAATGTCGTTGTTCAAGATGTTATTGCTGTGTTAATTGGGAAGATTGGTAAAATCACATCAAAATAATGTTTTGAACAATATTTCACTGCGGAATTTGGAAATTTAATTTGTTTTATGTAATTTTTGTTTAATAATAAATATTTGCTTTCGATGTTGGAAACAATATACAAAAACTAAAAAAACAATTATAGCAACTGCTGTCAGTAAATACAAATTTTTTGTTTCAAAATAAAAAATGTGTCAAAACTCAAATTTCGCTCCAATTTCCTGAATTTTCATGAATTTCAAGAGCAAAAATAAGAAAATCCTATGACTCTTTAAAAAGAAAACTAATAATTTTGTAACAAAAAAACAACCTAAAACATTGCAAATTCTGACAAACATTTAATTACATCAGCGAAGTACAATTGTTGAACAAACACCTCAGACTATTCCACCCGTTTGCCGCCCAAATACCTTATTGTAGAATTATGTCTCCAGATCCAATCCAATCTCCCTTTAATTGCAAGAAATTCCAAATTGGTCTATAGTTCAACAAATTTCAAAATCTTAAAAGCAAATTTTACGATTTTCGTTTGGCACGCGGCGGTGAAAGGGATTGTTGTTACAAAAACATTTAATTTGCCACGCTATAAACACCAAAGTGCGACCACTTCCCAATTACTCTGAATACAAGGTAAACAAATTAAATTTTACTTTCATTAAATTGTCATCAACCATATTTAAATAGATTTCTCAGTGGTCCTTTGAGCCGAATGAATTGATTCAAGCTGAAATATACCTGATTTTCAATTAATATTGTTACGATTACAGAAAAATCGAGATGATTACAGTCACTTCCAGAAAAATAAAATCAACAAAACACAACAACAAATGAATGAAATGAAAAATGTTGTTGTTGTTGTCCTGTTCTTAGAATTAGGGTCATTGTCAATATTAAATAAATGATTTTATGAATCAAATCAACATAACGTAAAATAATCGAATATTCTAATATTTTCTCAAGGTTTCTAAAGAGTGACCTCGAATGGTCGAGAACTATGCAGAAGTGTATATAAGCAAATTGTCTGTTGTAGATAAGAGTTAGTTTTATTTTAAACCTGCGATAGTGAAGTTATAATTATAAAAGTGATATTTAAAATTAGTTTTTGTTAATAAAGTTTAAGGTGTTATTAAGTAGTAATAATTAGTGTATTATTTTAAACGTTGTGTTACTGGAAATTTCTGCAATAAACGTTGGAGTTTCTGAAGCTGTTGGAAGAATATTCTAATTAGGAATATTGTTTTCCTGTTGTTGTGCAACAATTAAGAAGTTGAATACTTATTAAAACCTGGTGTGTTTGCTTACTAATCAGTGATCGAACTCAAAAAGAGATTGGGAATTACGTTTATCGAATTGAGAGTAAGGCCAATTCGAAGTAAGGTTAGAAAAACGTAACAATATGTTCATTTCACGTTGAATGGCGAATCGTTTATAAAATTTTGAGATTTAAGAGTCTTCTGATTTAATTGATGGTTCTAATTATGCTATGTCCGCGAATATAAACAGCTGAACTAGTAAAACGGGAACAACATTTTTCTCACACAACAAAGTTACAAATTATAATTCACATATTAACGCTCATCCACTCAAATTGTTTACTTTTGTATTAGAAAACAAGATATCATTAATTTAAGCTTATTCAGTTTTAATAGCAAATCTAGTCACTCATCTATATGTAATGTCTTGACTTAGTTAATATTTCCAACAAGCAACTCACAAACGTGCATATACTCGCTTGTTTTGAAATCGTTTTTATATTAAATTGCTTGTTCAAACGTAGCTAATGCTCATAAATTGTTCATTGATAATGTTTTCAATGCTATAGACACAACCAACATCATACAAATTTTGCTCTTGAAATATTTGTTGCATATCTAATATTTCTATATCCTATATACATATTTTAAATATTTCTTTTGTAACCGAATGATATTTGATATTCTCATTTTTACATCCCTCTTCATGTCAAAACCATAGTTATACTCAAAAAAAATATTTTCAAGTGAAAATCATTAAAAAGGAAAAGTAAAGATTATTTCCTTTATTTTTCTTGTCATTTAAAATCAAATTTTCAATCACAAGATTTTTGAAAATTTTTATAGATATACATATACATATATAAAAATATCATTTCCAGAAAATTCATTATCACAAATCAATGATTTGAAGTGAATAAGTGATGTATCGAAAGAATTAATGTTTAAGGTAATTTGATTTTTGTTGTTATTTTCGGCGATCATTAAATTGATATATTCAAGAATTCATCGGTTTAGGCATCAATTGAATCAATCCTTTTAAATATTTATCAAAAAAAAAAAAATAAAGCATGATTTAAAATTCGATTTTTGAATGTGATTTATATTCCATTTTATTATTTTATAAGATAAAAAAATAAGTAAAAGAAAAAATAACCCCTTTTTGTTTTTATTTTGTATTTGGATGCGTATAAATGTTTAATGTGACAAAACAAACATTATTTTACTAACTTAAACGATAAAATTTATTTTCCATCACATTCTTGTGCTTTTTCTTTTCTTATGCGTGAAGTATGTAAACTTTTTAAATTTAAAAAGAAAAGGAAAAGACATAAAAAAGGTAGGTGAACATTTGAAGGATTCAGGATTTTAATGCAGATTTTTAAAAATAGATTACTAGTTGATTGTGATTGTTTTTTTAAAAGATGGTCTATAAACGATTGACCAGAAGATATACATCAGCTTTTATAACCGTACCAGTAAATTGGAAATGAAATATAATCGAATTTCATTTGAAAATAGTTTACCTTTAAACTTTACCTAAAATGTTCAAACCGTATTTAGAGCAATTTACTTTTAGATTTATATTGACTAAAACTAACAATATGATTTAAGTTAAACTACAAATATGTGAAAAAATGATCATTTATTCAAACCGTTTTCCATTACAAAAATTACCAAAACCTCCCCCATTTGTCGAAGAAATGTCCTACTTGATTAATTTCTTTTACTTTTTTATTTGAACATATAAATGTTTTTAAAAAAATTCTATGCTTAAACGACGTTAATATCTTAGACAAATGGGAGGAGTTTTATAGTAACTTACTAAATACTATAAATTAGTGATTCGTGTAATTTTTCTCTATCGAATTTTACATCATAGTTGTTGGCATTCCATCGATGTTTATTAAATAAATACTTTAAAACGATTGCATTTATATTATTTTCAGCATTATATTTGGTTGAACGAATCAACTTCAACTTTAAAAAAGTCAGACAAGTGCGCATGTAGCTCGCTCGTCGAGGGTTCCGTGTATACTCTATAAGAATGCTTCTTTTCAAAAATACAATTTTAGAAATAAACCAAAAACGATGCCTTCGCAAGTTACACAAAAAATTGTTTTTGACTCGTTAAGGACAAAAACAATTTTTTGGACTAGAAAAATATCATATCACTCACCTTTCATATGACATAACACTCGTCAAGGTCAAAACCAATATTTTTCAAAATTTCCACCCTCAACCCCCTCCAAATTACCTTGATTTTTTTCTTTTGTTATGTTCGAAGTTAAGGGAGGGGACAGGAACAAATTTTCACAATTTTGAAAATTAGTCAAAAACTGTGAGTTCGAAATTTACAAAAAAAAATTATTTTGGACTAGAAAACAATTCACCTTTCATATGACATCCCACTCGTCAGTGTCAAAAATATTTCTTTGTCGGAATTTCCACCCTCAACCCTCCTCCAAATAACATTTTAAATGATATTCTCAAACCGCAGACCGCTATAGTTTTCATTCAATCTTTACAACATTTCATATAAACTTGAAGGTTTTCAAATTTTTTCTTTTGTAATGTTGGAAGTTAAGAGGGTGGAGGATACTGGAAAATATTTCACCGATTTGGTAATAACTCAAAAACTTAGCAGTCGATAGTTTATTGAATTTATTTTAAACAATTCAATCTTTTTTGATTTTTCCAAATTTTTATTTATTTTTTTTATTTATTTATTTATTTTCAACGAAATACACAGTTAAGATAAAATATCTTATAATCAGGACATCTCTGTCCTACAACTGTACGTAGTACATATATTAAGTTTAGTGAATAAATAATTCATTCATTTGTTATTGAAATAACAGAATAGTTTTAATTTAGTTTACAATAGTGTTAAATTTACTAAATATAACTTAGTCTAAAAACAAAAATAACAATTTAGCCATTCATCGATATGACATCCAAAACTAAAAGCTAAAAGGAAATATATTATTAAACTACATCAATAAACCAACTTTACCTCAAATAATCTAACCAACTTTACCTAAAATAATCAAACTCGATATCTTAAAAAAACTTTTGGTTCACTATCTCCTTATCTATGTCAATAAAATACAGACAAAAACTAATATTTGCAATTTTAGGACGGTAGAATTTCGGACGGACACCGAAGTCTCACCAATAGGGTGCCGTTTTTAGGGTTTCATACTTTGATAAAGTAAAAACGGTACCCTATTGGTGAGACTTCGGTGTCCGTCCTAATTTCTACATAATCGATATACTCACAAACTACTATAAGTGATATCAACTTAAAATTTTCTACAGTTATTAAATGTGCCACACCTGATGATAACAGAAAAATTTCAACTATTTGTTTTTATCTATATTTTATGGACATAGATAAGGCGATAGTAAAACAAAAGTTATTTTAAGGAATCGAGTTTGGTTTAGAAAAATCGAAAAAAATACAGTACCTGATCAGTGAATTGTACTCACGATAAAATTTTTAAACAAATGTAAATTACATACCCGTATAAACAATTTTGAGACCAATTGTTAGTTTATCCTAAAATTGATTATGATATGTGTGAATCCCCTTATTAACTGTCAAAACTTTTGCAGTTTAGATCATAGTAAAAAGGTAAATTTAAAAAGATTGAAAAATACGGAGTGAATGATTTTAATATTTTATGCAATTTTGTCTATAAATCAGTGAAAATATTGACGTATATTTGAGTTTTATTATTTTATGGTAAGTCTATAATCTTTTACAATACATATGACAAATAATAAGAATTAATTAGGGTGCAAATTTCAAGCAATTAACGGAAATTTTAAACGCTGTTATGGGTACCGAAAAAACAATTTTCGTCACAGTCAAACTGCAAATTAAAAGGTTACTAGAAGAAACTAATAAGAGTCAACGCGAAATTGCAAAAAAATTCAATGTCTCCCAATTATTAGTAAAAAATATTAGTAAAAAAGTAAAAAACTGCGAAAGTTTAGAGCCACATTATAAAGGATCACAAAGGAAAACCACCTCCAGGGACGATAGGAAAATAGTTCACTGTGCTGAAAATCTTCGACAAAAACCTCTTCGAGTATTTCATCAAAATATTTCAACTGCCGGAGTTCAGGTTTCAGAAATGACTGTCAGAAGACGGTTGAAAGAAGCAAACATTATTGGTCGTCGTCCAGTAAAAAAACAAAAACTGACTCCGAGTATGACTAAGAAGCATCTGATGTGGGCCAAGAGATATAGACATTATACTGAGTCAGCTTGGATGAAAGTAAGCTCAAAAAGATATGAATCTGTAGTTTGTAGTTGATGAATTTTAAATTCTTTTAATATCCATAGGTTTGCTTCTCTGATGAATCGTTGATACAGATCACAGATGAGCGAAATATAAGTTTTTTGCCCCAGTGTGTTACTTAAACTATTAAACATCCAACTTAAGTCATGATTTGGAGTATGATTTCTGCCAAAAGGGTTGGAGAAATCCATTTTGTTGATGATAGAATGAATACTCAACAGTATCTAACTGTAATGTAAACAAGTTAACGACCCCAGCTTCGATCTTGGTTTCGTCTAAAGGAGCATTTTGAGTTTATGTAAGATGGAGCACCCTGTCATCGCTCAAAAACAATCTCCGATTATTTAAAATCCGAAAAAATCAAGATTCTCGAGTGGCCAGGCAACTCTCCCGACATGAACCCAATTGAAAATGTCTGGGCAGTTCTAAAAAAAAAATTGAGTGAAGAACAATTGACGAATAAGTCTGATTTAATTGAAAAAATAAAATATATTTGGAAAAATGACGGTGACATTAAGAAAACAGCAATCAATGGCATTAAAAGTATGCCAAAAAAATAAAGCAATTGTTAAAAAATAAGGGCAAGTGGACAAAATATTAATTTTTTTAACCAACATTAATTATTCTTGGTTTGTTTTTATGTAAGTGGATGTTCTAATATTTAATAAATTGAATTATACCATTTTATGGTTCTATAAAAACTAAAGACTTTGTTTTTTATATGATATTGTTAAAAATTTGAGTGAGTACAATTCATTGATCAGGTACTGTAGAAGTACATATTTGAAAAAAAAATTTCATTGAATTTTCGACTTCTTAGTTTTTGAGTTATTACCAAATAGGTAATTGCTAAATCGAAACTGAAATTTTTTTTGGTTGTTATAATTTCAAATGTTCATTGGAGGGGGTTTAAAGCAGAAATTTTGAAAAAAAAATTCTTTTTGATCATGTCATGTGGGGTGTCATATGAAAGGTGTTTTTTTTTGTAGTGCAAAACAGTTTTTTTGTAATTTTTGAAAGCACAGTTTTCGACTTATTTTCAAAAATGTAAAATTTTTTTTTGTCTCCCCCCTATATCTACGAACATTACAAAAGAAAAAATTTTAAAAAATTCACGGGTGTAGGGATTTTGCTAAATCGATACTAAATTTTTTTTACTAGCTATAATTTCAAATAAACGTGAAACTATACTGAGAAAAACTGTTTTTTTCTCAAATATTATATACACGGAACTCTCAGAGAGCGAATTATATTCGCACTTGTCTGACTTTTATCTTTTCAAAGTACGGAGCCCTAAAAATGAATAACCGTTTGAATTTTATTTGATGAACAAATTGGATAATAAACTTTCGATATGAAGTATATGCATATTCATCTACTCTCGGGCAATATTTGGCAGTCTAAACCAATATTGTTCACAATTTTAATCCTCTTCGGGTCTACGTGCTTCTTCCTTATACGTGTGCTGATTAATGATCCAGGTGTGAGGCGGGTCACGCAGAATGATTAGCAAACATGATGGATCAAGGTGTAAGTGAACCGAGTAGATGATCAACTTGGCTGAGAAGCCCAATCAAATAGCTCATTCTCGAACGGAGTCACTTTAATACTAGGCGACCTCCACGTGTAATTTGCCTTGTCCACGTATCGCGGATCTGTGCGTAGATATATTGTTTTTCTCCGCTGCTCGTGGGAATCAAATGAACCTTTAAAACAACAAGAACAAAGATGAAGTAGGAGACTATCCAGTTCATCTGAGAATTCGAAAAAGCCAGTGCCAAGGGCCATGAGGCAAACATGGAAAGCTCTTAAACGGTTAGAGACTATGCCGGATTCGATAAAACGGATCGAGATTAACTACCTTCGATTGGGCTAAATTATTTACCACAAGCAGGTCCGGAGACCCATTTTTTTGCTTTAAAAACGCATCACAGGGGAATTCCACAAAGCCCCCTAAAAGAACGAACGTTATAGCAACTAGATCTTTTAGTAATGTCGTAGCTGTTACAAATAGAGCCCAGGATGACGAAAGTATCATGCCTGCTGCAGGTGGTAACGGAACTAGCCGAAATATTTCTAGAAGTGATCAGCGAAAATCTGGTCGATCCCGGTTTGCAGAGATGATGGTTGGCATCGAAATCATGTCGAGTTGATAGAATATGCCGATTTATATCCTTGACGCTCTACAAGAAGGCGATCATTCTTCTAGGCGAGGTTTGAGCAGGTCCCAAACGGAAAGTGTACGATATAGAGGATATACCAAGTCGACCGAAAGCTTGTGCTTGGATCCCTGCAAAGCCCAGTTTTACCCATTAAAAATAATTCGTTTGGTGAAACGTTTTCTTCTTTTTGGGTTAATCAACTAAAAATCAATTTACAATAAAAAAAATAACCCAAGACATTTTCCTTCATTTTTTTTAATTTCAAATTCTAAAGAAAGATGGAAAAAAAAATCAAGCATGACAGAAATCCCATGTCAAAAAAGTCATGTGTTTGTTGTGTGTCACTATACCTATAACCCAATCAATTATCCAAGACACATTCGATTTCTTTCGTTATTGTAGTGCTATATTTTGCTACTTTTCCACATGCTATAGCTCTTTGCACAAGAGAAGAAAAAACAAACTTGACTATCTAATTGCATTTTCACAAAAACTTTTAATAAAAGTTCTATTTTGGCAGTTCAAGGTGTTATCGTGTAGTGTGTTATTTGCCTAGTTTTGGGATGGTTACATGGTTGCTGTTTTTGCAGGTAATTTTAATACATAATTTGCTGATTTCTAATTATCCTGACTGTATGTGCTTTGTCAAATACATACTGGCTGTATGACGACTTGAATGTTAGGGAAAAAGTTCTACATATATGTTGTTGTACAGGTGGTTTGTAGTTCGGTTCGGTGAAATGGCAACGCGGAAAGCTGTTGAGCGGTTTGTTATTTTCAAATTTGTTGTTCCTACAAGGGGTTCCCTAGCAGTTTCAGTGTTCATTATATCATTCTTATTAATAGGGAAGCCGTGGAAAGTAACGGAGTGATAAGATTCGGCTTTGGAGCAGTCACTTTGAACGTATTTAAGAAAGATGAGTCTGAAGATAAGACAGGGCCGACTAAATCGGTTGAGGATGCTTTCTTTGAAGCAGGACGCACGACTAATATCCTGCCGTCTCAGATAATTGGCACCGATAGTGATGCTTGCTCCACTGATACGGAACCATCTTTATCGACGGGAGTCTGCGAACTACCTGATGAGTAATATCTTGACACAAGTGAAGAGCCGGATGTTACTGTTGTGGAGCTGGAGGAAATGACTCATGCTAAAGTTTCTCCAAGTCAACCAGCTAGATGTAGCCTTGATCCAAGAGTCTTGGGGTTCCAGGTAAAGGTATTTGGACTCAAAACTCAAACCCACAAACCCGTATTTTAGATAAACGCAAACTTATCATTTTCCTACTTACAGTCCATAGCGATGCAGACACAACGGTGGCAAGGCCTAGAACTCAATAGCCTGATTTTCTGAATTATCTCAGCTTATTTACCGGATGCCAGGATCTTGATCCCTGATAGGGTAAGTATTTTAGTCACGGCTGCTCATAGGTGAAAAGTCATAGCTCATAGGTTCATACACGAAAAGTCGGAGTTATCCTGGGATGTAATGCTAATGCAGCCACACCATACGATTTTGGACAGCAGCGACGCCAACGTACTAGACGAACTACTTCTAGATTTTATTTTCAGCACAAATCTGACTATTTGCAATGTGAGCAACAAACCCTACTTCATAACCTCTAACAAACAAGCAGTGTTGGATGTCGTTTTTGTCTCTGGCTTCATATCTAACAGAGTCCTTAGCTGGGGAATGTCTGAAGAACCCTCCTTTTCTGATCATCGTTATCTGCAATTCGAATTGGACATCGGGTCTACCAAAAATGCAAAAAGAAGGAAAGGATACGCAAAAGAATACGCACACAAATACAAGATGGTCAAGTCCCCACTTCTGTGATGCCAGGCACCGATATGGTAGCGATTTAAATATTAAAAAATACCAAAATAAATCTCAATTACTAACGGTGTGAGTCAACTAAATTGGCTGTTTTTAATTGATAAATTTAGTGTTAAACAAACGAATTTTATGATAAAAATAAAAAAAATTGTCGAAAATGGAAATCAATTTCCGCTCGATAAAATAAATTCATGTTTTAAGAAATTTTTACGATATATATAAAATTTATTTTGAAATTATAACGAAATTTTAGCAACCCGCTCAATCATTGTATACGATCACGTTTCACCACATAAAGTCGGTTCAGTTCACTTAATATAGACGAAATTTATTATTTCCTTTTCGTCGCATTTATGTGCGTGTTCACATAAATATTCAAATAAAAATGTTCTCCAAATTAATGGTACAGACAAATTAAAAAATTTGAAACATATAAGAATATTTACGAGATAACACAATAACAACCAGACCTTTTATTCTATTTTTAACCCAGTATAAAACCATTAACAGAAAATAAAATTATGAAGGAGTTTCCGTTTTTCTCAATACCTTTGAAATTCTCTTAAGTGTAGTAAAAATATAACAAAACAAGAAAAACCAAAATGTTTGTCTGTCGACATGACTATTCTCCTTTATAAACATATGACATGTTATTAGGATAATCCTTTGAAATTTTATTTTATTTTAAAAACTTTATTCTTTTCAATTATCCTAAAGGGAATCGTTTTAAGGAAAAATACGTGAAAATTAAAACCTATTTATTTTCTTCAAGTCCCTTTTCATGAAACATCGCAATACAAATTCTCTCATTAATATTTCATATGTTAGAAAATCAGAACAATTTATTTTAGGTTCTTTAACATTTTCTTAATGTTTTATCTTATTCTTTCGAAAAGATCATTAAGGATTTAATTTTTTCAGATATACATTTAAACTTAATCTACCTGTGGAGTTATACCAATTATTCCAGTTAGCTATTTTTGTATATCACACAGAGTTAAATATGTTGATGTCGTTGTGGTTTCGAAAACAAAATTGTCGCAGCATAAAAATGATAATGATTTTTCATTCCATATACAAATCTGCCAAGATATGTGAAAATTGTTTACAAATTTTGTGATACTCATTTCTTTTAATTTGATTATCGGATAAATTTTCAATGCATTTGAATTTAAATGAAAAAATATATTTACTTATAGGTTTTCGTTTTTAAGATTTTAATAAGAATCTGCGTCATTTAAGAGTTTGTTTGCTTATTGATTTTCGTTTTTATTGGAAATTGGTAAGCCAAATTGAAATTACCACCCGCTATTTAGGAAAATCAACTATATTATATGATTAAATTTTACTGAAAATAGAATACGTAAACGAAAACTAATTTACTTGGTTTTATTAAAAAAAAAGTTTATTTTGGGTTTTCAAATATGAAGACAAACATAATCATTTACTCGAACAGATGGATTATATAACAAATTGTTTCGAGTCATATATTATTATGGTACGAAAAGATGAATGAAGAAAAACAATGATTGATAATCAATCTGATAAGAACTAAAGGGCTGTTCTAAAGAAGTTATGTACATTGCTTTAGTGTTTTTGGTATCCATAAGAAACAGCTGTTGTTTACTCTGTAAAAAACACAGGCCAACAGCAATTTGCGCAAAGTCCTTTTTCCTCCAAATCAAGCTAAACAAAAAATTACCTTTCGTTTAATTATTTTATTTTTATTTTAAAAATAATAAACCATAAGTTGGGATGGAAAATTATATAAAATCTTGCAAAGCACTAGGGTAACCAGTTTTATCTAAATCGATCGCTTTAGTTCTAGTGTATTTTAACCAAATGAAATTTATTCAAATGAATTAGAGCTCGATCAGGTCAAATAGGATACACCTTAATTGAAACAAAGGGATAGGGATAGGATGGGTATAACCTATTAGGGCTCGCTGTAGTCCATTCTGGTCTGGCTCTGATCCGGTATTTACTGCAAGGGATGAGATAGGTCTACACAGCATAGGTTTAAGACAAATTGAACATGCTCTATTAATGAAACCTGGTATGATTTTTGAGAGGAACGGGAAGCAAATATCATATTAGGACTTACCTTATAACACCCTGATCCGGTTCGGATTATAATAGGGCATACCTGAACATAATGCTAGTCGGGCTATTCAATACAATGCAAAAGATAATATCAGTCCTTTTTAATATTGACTTTAAACATTCAGAAAAACCTGAAAAATATATTACAGCAAAAGCAATTTATGTAGACTGTAGACAAAAACAAACATTTAAAAAAATAATTAACCAAAACTGACAAACCGGAAATTCGAATGGAGAACTATTGAAAAGCGTACTAAAAACGGACCTAGTAACATTTGAATCGAATGTGAAAAGAAACAGTTGTTCGGGAAACTCCTCACCATTTGCTCCAGATTTTTGTCAAAACGCTAATCTGTCATTCTTTTATAAACCCGAAGCATTTAAAAAAGTTTAACCAAAATCGTTCAATAGTTATAGCCAGTGGTCGCAAATGAATGTTGTTTAGTGTGCCAAAAAAATTGCTTTTGTAAAAATTTCCCTTTTCGCGTGCCAAATAAATTTCATAAAAACTGTTAAGTTTTTTTCGCTCCGTATTGGCAAATATTTCTATTCGGCATACGTATATTTACTCTATACGATTGAAGCACTGGATTATCGGTCAAAGGACTATACAACATCAATTTCAAACGGTGCCGTCTTGCCATTTAAAGTTGTCATGTATGAGTTGATAAAATTAATGTTTAGAATTTTTCTTTTTTATATCTAAAATAGTCAAAATTTAAAACATTTTAAATTTTTGTAATTTATTTGAATCATTGCCGGCCGCATCGTTTGAGTTAAATTTTATTAAAACTATCCTAAAATTTTAATCTCTAAATATCCATAGAATGATATTAACGGCAAATTCTTCAAGGAATAATTAATGACATTGTTATTCTTTCACGATTCTTTCGCTCTAAGAGAAAAAGCAGCATAATGACTTGGTGAAAAAATAAACTTATACTTGTAAAATAAATTTTTTACCCTCAAGTAATAGATTTTATCATTGATTAAATTCTCACTAATTAGTGCACTCCAATTTGTTTTGCTAAAAATAAGTTTACACTATTAATAATTAATATATGTGAAAAAAAACTAAAGAAATAGAATTTGAACTCCGCTTCCTCTAAAGCCTTTTTCAGTGGCCGGGTGGTCCTATTGGTATAGAGCGTGAGTCTCTTAATCACAGGATCGTGAGTTTGATCTTCAAAGTGGACAGCCAACGTGGAACTAGAGAACACCTGGCAGTTAGGTATGTACTCTAAAGTGCTTTACGGGAAACGCTTAATAGATTTACTAAATTCTATCTTTGTAAGTTTAACATGGTGAGCCATAGTCTAAATGTAATTTTAATTGTAAAAACAGAGGTGAAGAGTTGATCTGAATTGACAAATTATCCAACCCGACGTTTTTGTTTTGCTTTAGTAATCAGTAGACCTTTTTCTGTTCCCGTGTTTCCCTTACAAAGGGAAAGATATGATCTGATATGAAATATGATTCTCTCTTTTCTCATTACAATTAAAGCCTTAGCAACATAGCTTTGCTAGAATGTCAATTATCATGAATCATAGGAATCATGGAATTATCCACACAAATCTTGCATATACCATTCATATAGTTTTTGAAGGGCTTTATCAAAGGGAAACCAATATGTTTTACAGGGGGTGGGGGTGGGGGAGGATTTGGCATTGGATTGTTGGTGATTGTCGGTATATCAAGCGGCACCATCCTGTTTTTATGTTCTTTAAGTCCTCTGTCGGAATGGAGTGGGGTAATGGACGTCAAAAGTAACTAGGCAGACTTGTTTGAAAAACTTCTTACTTTTTACTATCACCAATGTCAAAAATACTACATCTGACGCCCATTTTTAGTTTTTAATCAAATCAAATAAAATCAACAAAAAAAACTGACACGATGCTCATCGAGCATAATTGAGTTTTAATATTTTTAATTACTGTCTCAAAGTAGTGGATCGTTTATTTATAAACTTGTTTTGAATAAGTGACATATACGAAATAAACATAATGTAGAAATGACAGACAAACTATTAAGGAAATAGTAAAATGTGTAGAGCTTTTTAGACAAGCTGTACCCATTCAATTTACTTATGCTAGTTACTGCATTGCTCAAGCGTATTTCTGTAACCCAAAAACTGCCTTTTCTCCAATTTTCTTTTTGTTTTTTTTTTCAGATTAGTACAAAACACCTTAATGTTTGACATAAAATACGCAATCATCTTTAGGCAACAAAAATGAAAAAGCACCAGTTTTCAAGTAATAGTAATTAAAATTTTAGAGAAGAATATTCCCCCTTTAACACTCAGTATTAAATTTCGCAAAAGACTCTTTATAGATGATCTAACAAAAATTTTGACTCTACAAACAAGTCGATCGTCCAAAAACAAATTTTTATCCCGTCGTTGGTCGAGTGTGTTTAAACCATAAACTCTGATCGTAAAAACGCCGGTTCGATCGGTCGGCCATCCAAAAATATCTTGGCATTTTTTTTTTTTTTTTTAATAAAATGTGTTGTGTAATAGGGTTTAGAATATGTGTCACAACAACACATAAATACCTTTTAAGACCTAGGTCTAGACCTGGGTCCCACAACAACTGGCGTTCTGAGGTGTAGATTAACGCTTTTTTTAAACATCTGTGGGTTGAAGCCACCTGAGACTAAATGTTCCGGCAAACTATTCCATTTGTACGCAGTTCGGACAAAGAAGTCTCTCTGCGATCTGCCAGTATGACAGCGCGGGATCTTTACCGTTTCACTGGTTGCGGCAGCCGATTGCCGAGTGGAACGGGGGTAAGAATAAGTTTGAGGCATGATGCCGCTGATTTCATCTGAGCACTGCTGATGACGATATTTGTAAAAAACAACGAGGTCAGCAACAGTGCGACGATGTTGTAGGGAATCAAGTTTTGATGTCAAAGTTCGATCACCTACAATTCGTATAGCTCGCTTTTGAACAGAGTCCAAGAGGGCCAAGATGGAAACAGAGGCAGCACCCCAAACTTGACAGCAATGCTCCATACAGGGACGAATATAGGACTTATAAACATGGAGCAATTGGTATGGAGTGAAAAATTTTTTGCATCTATTTAGGAGGCCGAGTTTTTTAGACGCGCTTTTTGCCATCGCCATTACATGATCGTTCCAGAGTAGGTCATTTGAAACTGTGACACCCAATAAACGAATGTTTTTACATTCACCTATTGGTTCATCACACATACTAAATAAAATATCTTTGGGGAACTCGGTCTTTAATCTGGAAACAATCAACAGCTGTGTTTTGGTGGAGTTGAAATTGACACGGTTTTGGTCACCCCAGTCGGCGACTTTATTCAGGTCTTTGTTCACGTTTATGGCAGCGTCTCTCCGGGCAGGATTAATTCGTTCGTGCATTTTACCTTTTGAAGGAAGGGACTCGAACGACTTGTGCAGAGTACTATCATCTGCAAAACTATTTATTGGGTTGCTGGTGATTTTCAACAATTCGTTGATATAAATCAAAAATAGGGTTGGGGACAATACTGAGCCTTGGGGTACACCAGCGTTAATTAGTTTAGACTCAGAAGAATATCCGTCTAAGGTTACCGAAATGTATCGGTCGGATAGAAAATTTTGAATCAGCTTCACAACATTGGGATGAAAACCGTACGCAACGAGCTTGTTGATTAAGTTGGCATGCCAGACTCGATCGAATGCCTTGGAGATGTCTAAAGCGATAACGTATGTTTCACCACCTTTATCAAGTATGCTGTTCCAACAATGCGCTACATAGTTTAATAGATCGGTAGTTGATCTTTTGTTTCGAAAACCGTATTGGCTGTCGGATATTAAATGATTTTCTTCCAGAAATTTTGAAATATGTGTATTAATATAATGCTCATAGACTTTGGATAGGACCGATAGTAAAGCTATTGGCCTATAATTTGAGATATCGGATTTTGGTCCCTTTTTGGGGACGGGCTGGACATTTGCCAACTTCCAGCACGAGGGAAATATACCAGATTTGTAGGATTGGTAGAATATTTTAGTTAAAGTTGGTGCAAGTTCTTTGGAAAAGGTTTTTAAAATAATGGGTGGAATATTGTCCATTCCTGATGCTTTGTTGATGTTTAACCCCTTTTAAAGTTTAGCGACTATTTTGGGTTTGAAGTGAAGTTCATTCATATTAACTCCTGAAGACTGGATTTGGGGTATTTCTTTAGGAGTTTCCAAAACAGTGGAGTTCAGAGCAAAGCGTTCAGCGAACAAGTTAGCTTTTCTTGCGGGATCATTGACGATTAAATCACCATCAATAATAGGGGGAATAGAAAATTTTGTACCAGAATTTAAAGAATTAATGGCACTGTAGAAACTCTTGTCAGAAACAGACATAGACGTAAGTTTTGAGGCTTTCGCTCTGTCAATTTCGGACTTTTCGTTTGAGATAATCTGATTAGATATTTTGTTGGCCTTTAGATATTGGGATCGATTAGTGGGAGTTTTGTTATGAATCCAAACATTAAATGATCTACGTTTGTTTCTAAGTGCCGTTTTGGCAGCTTTCGAATACAAGTATTTTTGTTTGGGTTTTACTATGGAGAAAGGGACAAATTTATTGATAGCAAATTGGATGGTTTCTGTAAAGTTTTGAGGAGAAACATTTACATTGTCAGTGTAAAAACAATGACGGTCGAAAGGGAAACCATGGAAAAAATTTTGAAGACCACTCTTATCCATTTTTGAGTAGTGAAATATTTTACGGGGTTTGGGAGCTGTAGTTTTAAGTAAATCAGTTTTGATAACTGATGAGATTAAATAATGATCAGAATTTCCAATACTACCTTTCGCAACATCGACACTCGTAATATCTGGCATTGTGGTAAGATAGAGATCTAGTAGAAAACTATTATCACCGCCATTACGGGGAGTGAAAGTGGGCTTTTAACAATTTGGAAAAGGCCCTGAGACGCGGCAAAAATTTCTGCCAGTTTTCCACTATTGTCAACATCGTCGGTCGATTTGGAGAATTCCAACCATGATTTGTTGTGGACGTTGCAGTCACCGGTAACGATAACTTCACAATTAGGGGACTTTGCTCTAATCTCGTCCATAATTTTTGTCAGTATATTAAAAAAGTTTGGGTTACGTTTGTTGGGGGACCGGTATAAAGCTATTGTAAAAAAAAGTCATTTCTGGAAGACAAATCTTTAAAACCATTGTATTGAAGCCGTCACGGTGTAGTTCAAAATTTGGAAAGCGCGTGTACGCAACACTCTCATGAATGAATGCGCATACGCCCTGATGGAGTTTGAAAGCTGATTCGAGCCTATATTTTATAGTCGTTAAATATAAAACACCAGTCCGATTGGCAGAGGTTTTATCGTTTCGCATATTTGTTCCCCAACTTTTTAAATTTTGCGCCATTCTTTAAATAAAAAATCGGATCTAAAAGCCGAAGATGTGAACCAGATCATTGTCGAATTTCTTGAAACTTCGGTAATCGTTAGTATAGTAAAACAATTATTGTGTTTTTTATTTTTTCCTAGTTTTGACACAGGGTCGAAATTTGTTAAGAGATTTAGAGACAATAAAGTTTAAAGTTAAATTGTGGGCTCGAACGGATTAACCGATTTGTTTAAATTCATTTTTGTTTGACCTTTCACTAAGTAAGGCTTTCTAATAGTGATGCACCGAGTACCCAGCAATTATCCGGTACCCGGCTTACACGGTCCAATTTTGAAAAACCGGTGTTTACACGGAACCGGTAATTTTTACATTACCCGATACTGGTTAAAAGTAAAATTTAAAAAAATCTAAAATTTATAAATTCAATTTATTCTTTTGAAAAAAAAATATGTAATTAAAAAAAATAAGGCAGTGTTAAAGACTGCCGACAGAAGTGAAAACTTAAATCTGTGAAATAGATGTGTTTTATGTATCTTCCAATTATTGTAGCAGTGCAAATTAAAATTTCAGAATGTTTAAATTAAAATCATTAAAATTATTCTGGGTTTCACATCTTCAGCATTCCAAGCAACTATTATATACATTTTTATATTTAAAATAATCGAAACATATCATATAAAAATTTGCGTCAATCAACACCTTAGAAACCATGTTGTTGTGGGACCTTGTTCTTAAAAGTTTTTTATGTGTTGTTGTGATACACCTTGTAATTTCTACTACCAAACACATTTTATTTTAAAAAAATAGCGTATCATCAAAGAATATTCTATAACTTAGAGTAATGGATGGTATCGGTAATTAAAAATACTTCATCCGCCAGCACCCCTAAGATATCACTTTGGCTAATGAGATTGCACTGCTATTGCCAGTGGTATACGATATCTCAAGATAACTCATATGCCAATAGCAGGGACTAAAGTGCGCATGGTTGTCACACACATAGATCAACAATTTAAAATTTTACAAATCTTCGTGCGGAAAACTAAGTAAATTCATCAGTATTAATGCGCATTGTTGCCGTTTGCAAAACACTATCGGCTAAGTGTCACAATTTTTAATTAGTTTATTTATCATGATTGCCATCCATATTTAATCATACATAAGCTATGCTTCTTTGTATAGAATTTATGCGATTTCCGTCTCGTAATTGTGAGCTTCAAATCGATATAATCGATGTTATCAAGTATCAAGTTACAAGTATTAAGTCTTTACTTAATTTTAGAAACATGTATTACATACAATTCCAAACCAACAACGTATTTGGTGAAGATGATAAAATTTGTAACATCATGATGTGTTAAATTCCAATATATATAATTTTGATATACAAATGTAATTGTTTCATGTTATACTATCTTTCTTACGGTATTTTTAATTTCATAAAAATTATGTTCAACAAAAAAAACATTGATCAAAGCAAACTGCCATTTAAAACGATAGTTAAATAAAAAGCAAAATCAGTGTACACAACAACTTCCCAAATTTTCATGATGATTAATGTATTAATCCATAAAGGACAAACAGACATACTTTTAATTTTATATATATTCAATATTTATTTAGCATGATGACTCGAAAAAACTGCATTACAGATCAATTTTTTAAAATTCATCAAATGAAATTTTTATTATTTTTATGAATTCATGAATAAAAAAAATGATTTTAATGGTATTTAATAAACAATAAAAAAATGTACCAGACCAGGAATTGAACTCACGACCTATAGAACCTCAGTCGACCGCGATATCCACATCGCAATTTGAAACGTTAAGAAATAATAGATGTATTTCATATTTAAAATATTTTGTTCTCTTAAAAATGAGTTCGCGAATGTATAAATTTTACTCCATACAAGAAGTTTTCACTTCAAAAATCGTAAATAAAAACCAGCGCAATTCACTATCATTTATTTTAACTATATAGTTGGATTTTAGCATGCGAACAAATGGTGAATTACCCCAAAAATAAGAACTTTGTGGTGAATATAAAATTCTTTTTGTGATTGTTGATAATAAAATTTACAGTCCACAGTTCGCATGTTAAAACCAGGATAACCACCTTTTGCTGAACATTTCTCCCGAAATTTTTATGAGTTGTATTCCCACCCCGTTGCTATTTAGAAAACTATGCGAGAAAATTCTATTTAGAATTCTCTGCGAGAACGATTTCAAAATTTTGTTATACTCTAAAAGAAAATCGTTTAGAAACGAACATGTTCCACAACGGGATATTCCGAAAACAAATGGATGTGACATTTCAGAAGTTCTTGAAGCTGTGAGACAGTAAGATCATCTTTTTTTTGTCGTAAGATTTTAATTTAGCTACAAGATTTGTAAATTTTGAAATTCTATCGCAATGGCAATAAGTAAAATTTGGTCTCATACGGATTGTTGTCAAATTCGAAGCCCGGCAATTATTACAGCACATTAGTTAAAACCTAGCTAAATTAAAGTATGAAATTTATCTAGTTAGACTGAACTATTTTTGATTCGGTTGAGGTTGGTTTGTAAATGAAAATTAAATTAAGTACCCGGGACGAGTGTTTTGTATTTTTAGGACCCGGTGTATCACTACTTTATAAAATTATTACACTAATAACATATTATGATTTACATATAACTTTTTAATTTTAAATCATGATGTTAAACAAAAAAAATTTATACAAATTGGTTAACCCGTTCGAGCACAATTTACTTTAAACTTTTGTTGTCTCTAAATTTCTTAACAAATTTCGAACCACCCTGTGTCGAAACTAGTAAAAAATTAAAAACACGTATTCATTTCATTTTTTCATGAATTTACTATACTAATGGGTTCTATACGGGTTCAAATTTTTTATTTTATCAGCGTCTTGATTCGATTTTCCATCAAATGTGATAGTTGGTTCAATGGAATGTTGGTTCATTCGAAATGATAAATTTGCTACATAGTAAAAAGCAGTATTCGATGCAATGGTGACTGCAAACTTCGAATATTTACTTCACCTCCAGAACGAACATCTTGGGTGGGTCGAAAGCGTTCAGATCACTTGTAAAATGTACTGCAATTCGTTCCATGTAGAGTACGATTTGCTTTGTTGAGGTTTCTATATTTTTTATTTCTCAAAGATCAAATTATTTTTTTTTTACATACCCAAATCTTTAAATGCTGCCACTCCTCCGATTGGAAAAAACTTTGTGAAAAGGGAAAACAAAGTTTGTTTTGGAGTTTCTATATTTTAACAAACACAAAAAGCGATCTTGAATGGATCCGCATAGTCTAGACATTTTTCTAAATTTAACGAAATCCGGTGAGTGTATGATTAGATCATGCGAACGTTATTCGAGTGTATTATCAACAATAACAAGTAGATCTTGAATAGATCGTAATTACAAAATTACAAAAAAGTTGCTTTGAAATGCGTACTGCTCACCTAAATCGTACCAGTTCCATTATTAAATAGTTATTGCAGTTTGTTGTGATCTGGTGATAAAAATATTAACTTTTATCCATAGTCACAGGGCTCACGCCGATTTCATATGATGATTCTCACATATTTTATACTTCGTGAGGCGACCTTATCTGACAAAAATTCGTCTGCTTTTGTCGAGTTCGACAACCCAAACATACCAAAATGTCAACTGTGGGACTCGACAATAGCAGACACATTCTTGTCGGACAAGCTTACCCTCGTGTTCTAAAACAAATTTCCAACATCCATAGTTAAAAAAAATTGTGGTAGCAAGTTTACAATCTTTTTTTTACAATCGGCGTTTTTCGGAGCTTGCCGACCGAAAAAGCGGCTGAATCGAGAAAAATGGCAGAACAAAAGTTCTCGGGCTCGTCAAGGACAGACGCATCACGAAGTATAAAATATGTGGTAATTATCAAACGAAATCGGCGTGGGCCCATTGACTACTAAGCCGAAAACGTAGGAAAAAAACGTCAATCGCTATAAGTATTTTCTTGTGAATGACAGAAGCAAAAAGAAATAACGAAAGTCTGATATTAATTTTAAACGATTTCAATCGGCTGAATTTCATATAAATCTACAGTTTCTGAGGTAGTGTTATTACTTTTAAAAACTGGTTATGTTTTATTATTTATTTTATTGAGTTTATGTAACATGCTGATAATATTGTAAGGTTAACTTCAAATATTTGACGACTTTCCTAAATTGTATCACAATGTATTTTTCTGTAAGATACTGTTGTCAAATTTTCCCGCGGGAATTATACGGTTTAAAACAAGGAAAAAACGAAAATATTGGGAATGGACAGAAAAACAAATGGAATTAGCAAAAGGCATACAGAAATAAAAATCCGGATTCAACGAATGTTTTCGGTGGTTTAAATTCCAATAAAATTACAAAACAAACGTTGAGAAGACGTCTTGAAGGATTGGTAAAACAAACCTACTTCTGTATTAAAAAAGGTTGAAGCAATACAAACAATATCTGCAAATATTGAAAAAGAATAAGTTGACCACATTCTTGAGCTAGAATCTTCATTTTTTAGTTTAACTATTACAGATGATCGACGCTTAGCATATCAAATTGTACAGCAAAATAATATTGCACAAAAATTGAATAAGAATTAGGAACACTAAAATGGCTGACAAAAAGTGATTTTATTTTGGTGACTCGGTGTATTATTCCGTAAATAAAATAAATAATTTAACTTTGGCATACTCTTTATATACATCTGAAGTCATTCTTGAAGAGGTCAATAATGGAACAAAATACAATTAAAGGGAATTAAAAATGTAAATGACATTTTAACGGTAGATTTCTACAAATAAAATAACCTACATAAACGAAAACATGACAGTGGCATTGAACGAACGTGCAACACAACGTAAAGCAGAAAGATCGTGGTCCTGAATAAAGAGGAATAACTAAATAATAAGGGCACGCAGGGAGTAGCGATTACAAAAAAATTATGAAAGCTGGATCATAGAAGAGGAAATTCGGGATAATTTGTTTCATCACATGACACGGGGCACAGATAACTTTAGACATTAAAAAATTTTAAAAACACAAGATAGTCAAATCTCGTTTTAACACTCCAAGTAAGATCTTAAAAACTCAGGAAAAAAACAGAATCAAGTGGATAATTTGGTTCGCTTTCTTCTGAAATATTACAACGGCATTTTTCATCTAGTGACTCATCGTCAGTAATAGACTTATGTTATACCCGATATAACTTATCTGTTTATTAATGATTTAAAATATAAAATCTATTAAGCAAACAAATGAAAAAATAATCATTCCGAATACTTCTCCAAATAAAACTTAGAAAAACTAAATACAAGATTATTGTTATTTCAACTTTTATTATAAAACCATTTTATAATCTTAAGTAGTTCATGAAATTTTTATAAGAAAAAAGATGAGAAAAGGGAAATTTTCATATACAAATAAAAAATCTTGGTTTGTTTATCCATTTTTAATATTAAAAATATTTATTCTCTCCATTCAAAATTATATTGTGTATTAGTTCTATTTCGCCATTAAACGCACTGGGTATCCTCTTTGTACGTTAGAACAAAGGCAAAGAAAAGAATAAAAAAAAATTACACAAACTACTTTAAAATGATACACAGATGAGAGCTTTGGAAGGTGCGAAAAAAAGAAATAAGAATTATATCGTTTTATATCGCAAGACACTTTTTTTTTGTTTTTATTAAATTTTTATTCAATCTATTTAATCGTTAAATGTTTAAGGTACATTTTTCCGCTCGTTTTACTTTTCGATGCTTTTTTTCAGTTAGTTGTGTACTTTTCTTGTTCTTAATGTTTTTTTTGGTTTGTTGTTTTGTTATAAAGTTTAACAGATCGCCAAAACGTGAACAAATAAAACGTAATTTGATTAACTGAGATAATTCTGTTTGCTTTTCAAACGAATTTTGTTGTATTTTTATTTAGTGAAGGCAAAGTTAGTCAATTTGGATTATAATTAAAATCTAGTTTGAGAACTGAACTGATGATATTAAGGCAGACTGGGTTCAAAGATGAGATGAGTATAAATAAAATCACTTACCTTTTCTCTCAGCATATCTCTAATACGACCAGCTTGATTTTTTGACCGATGTAATTCGAGTTGCAACTCTAAACATCGTTCCTGCCAATTAATCTATAAAAAATAATTAAAATATAATAAATCAATAATGAAAAATAAAATAGTTAAAAATTACCTCTGGAAGACCTTGGTGATAATTATTCGCTGTATGAACATCTAAATTATCGTTGGAAGTTGTAAAATTTGGCCACGGTGCATCATTATCCAATGCAACCAGAGCCGGATTAGCAATAAGTGCAGCATTTGGTCTTAGTGGTACAACAGGTGGTGGTCGTGATCTTTTTGGTAAAAGTCTTGGACTATTTGGTGTTGATCTTGATCCCATGAGTAACCGTGATGATGGTCCATCAGCAAATATATTACTATTACCAGGTACTATGCCACTTAATAAATTACCCTTTGTACTTTGATTCGATGACGATGAAATTGATGTTGATGAGCTACTCGATGTTGTTTGAGTATTGTGTTTTTGTGTTTTGTGTATACTACTACCTTGAGGGCCATATTTCTTTGAATTATCTTTTTGTAGTTGCTGTTGAAAATCACTTAGGCACGATAAAGATTCAAATATTTGTGATAAACGTTTGGTCGGACTATCGTCAGACATAGTATTTATTAGATATGTCGTTTAGCGTTTCTCGTCATTTCTGTAATAAAAAAATTTATTTTAAATTAGTTTTTGTGATCATGTTTTGTTTTAAATTTATTAAACTAATTTTATCCCTCATTACGATAACATCTAACGAAATAAACACTAACCATGGAAGATCCATTATTTTCAAAATTGATAGATAACAAACATAGTCCCTTTCTATCCCTAATTTTGTAAAAACAAACTTCTTCAAAACAATTCAATCGGAATCTCACACCAACTTTCGTTCAATTCAAACCACATATGTTCATGTTTGATTTTTTGAATTCATTTTTCCAGACATTTCTGAATTAGAAAAACTAAATGCAAATTCAGTTTTTGTATAAAAATGAAAAGGATAAACCAGGATCAAAACAATAATTTGTTTTTTTTCTGCAACGGATTTATTTAGGTCATTTTTCATTTAATTTTACAAAAAAAAATAATATTAAATCCTTTTTTATTAGATGATCCAAGAGGGAAACAAAAACAGACAAATTTCTTGTCCGTTTAGTAAAAACTAAAGATTTACACAAAAAGATGTTCATGATGAAACAATTCCAAACGACACGAGAAATAAATTTTTAGAATAGAGAATTGCATGCTATGTTCACATTCAATTTTCGTGTTTTTTTTTTTATTTTTTTTTTGTAAAAGTTTCTTGTTTTTATTGGATTGTCTATGTATATCGTTTTCATGCTACGTGATTTAGTGAGTGTGATTGTTGAATTTTTATTTGCACTACTAAAGTGATTCATTAAGATTTTGCTTTAGATTTCGTTGACAATAATAATCTTTTGGTGCTAAAAGAAAAGACTTAAGTCATTTGTGGTGACAATGAAAATAAATTAATAGCAAATATTGAATAATCTAACTATGTACTCCAACGAAAGTCTACTGTGAAATGCGAACACCAATTTTCTTTAAACACCCGTGCCTGTTAAGGCGATTTCAAAACGATCGATTGTTAATCGTGTCGATGAATGGCATTCAGTTATATTTATACGATAAATATTTAGCTGTTGTTAGTTTGTTATGCTGAAATTTTTTCGTTTCTGTTTTTTTGCTATGGTGCAATACATATTACACTTCACAATTTTTAAGGGTTTGAAACTAAATACTATGGAAGTATCACTGCTTGTTCCTGACATTTAAGAAAAATAGAATCGTTGTCAGTGGTACACATGTTCGAGCCTTTGGTAATCTACCACTACCGACGCTCAGAGAATGTCCAAGAATCGGCATACTATTTTCGTATCAGAAAATAGAAACATCAAAGATGTTATGGAAGATGGTATTATCAGCTAATTGTTTCGGAAACTTAAAGCAAATCGAATTACTGAGTGGAGATATATATATGCTCAAGGTTTTGAAAAATTACCAATACAGACGATTAGAACATGCCCAAAAATACGAGGACCATACTGGACACGTACTTCTCAACTTTCTAACCACCAATCATCTCTGTAAAAAATTTTATCGTGTGGAGTTTATTTTGGTATTAAATCTATGGAATATCCTACTATTTAACAATATACGTCAGTTGTATCATTGAAAGCTTACTACGTCAACGCTTTCAATTCACAACAAATAAAACAATTGGGTCTTTGAATTCGGGTTTTCATCAACAAATAATAAAAATTATAACAAACAAAAACGAAAGGAAGAAAAACAAATACAACAAAATCCTTCCGCCAGGCAAAATAAAAAACAATAATACGTTTGAGTGAAAACCACAAAATATAAAAGATAGAAGATAGGATGAGATTAGCTGATGATGGAATGAGTAAAACATTTGTCAATTAATGTCGTCTGTCGAAAAAATAAGTTTCTGTGAGTAGGGTGTAAAAATGCTGTTTCTCTCTTAACATAACATATTAGTTCAGAAACGACATATTATTTATTTGAACAGTTTCAAAAACTTCAATTTGTAATGGTGAACAATAACAGTTATTTCAAAATTTCCCGAGAGGAGATGGCAGTTCCGAAATACCAGACTTCTGCTATATTTTTAGGGTTCCGTACTTTAAAAAAGTAAAAACGGTACCCTATTTGTGAGACTTCGGTGTCCGTCCGAATTTCTACATAATCAATTTACTCACAAACTATAAGTGCTATCAACTTGAAATTTTCTACAGTTTTTAAACGTGTTTTTCCACGCCTACTGATAACAAAAAAATTCAAATATTTGTTTTAATCTATATTTTATGAACATAGATAAGGAGATAGTAAAACAAAAGATTTTTGTAAGGAATCGAGTTTGGTCTAGAAAAATCGAGAAAGTTCAAAATATTTCAAAAAAAAATTTCAATGATTTTTCGACTGCTTAGTTTTTTTGATATTGCCATAAACGGGTATTGTCTTTCCTGTCCCCCCCCTTTAACTTCGAACATTAGAAAAGAAAAAATTTGAAAAAATTCATGGTTATGGTCAATGTTGTAAAGATTGAATCAAAACTATAGCGGTCGGGTCATCATTTCAAATGTGATTCTGAGGGGGTTGAGAGTGGAAATTTTGAAAAAAAATTATTTTTGACCTCAGTGAGTGGGGTGTCATATGAAAGGTGATTTTTTTTCTAGTCCAAGCCAATTTTTTTTGCAATTTTTAAAAGCGCAGTTTTTGAGTTATGTTAAAAAATGTGACAAAAATTTCCTGTCCCCCCCTCTTAACTTCGAACATTACAAAAGAAAAAATTTGAAAAAATTCATAATTATGGTCAATGTTGTAAAGATTGAATCAAAACTATAGCAGTCGGCTCATCATTTCAAATGTGATTCTGAGGGGGTTGAGAGTGGAAATATTGAAGAAAAATTATTTATGACCTTGTTGAGTGGGGTGTCATATGAAAGGTGATTTTTTTTCAAGTATAAATCAATTTTTTTTGCAATTTTCAAAAGCGAAGTTTTTGAGTTATGTTAAAAAATGTGACAAAAATTTCCTGTCCCCCCCTCTTAACTTCGAACTTTACAAAAGAAAAAATTTGAAAAAATTCATGGTTATGGAAAATGTTGTAAATATTGAATGAAAACTATAGCGGTCAGCTCATCATTTCAAATGTTATCTTGAGGGGGTTGAGGGTGGAAATTTTGAAAAAAAATTATTTTTGACCAAGTCGATTGGGGTGTCATATGAAAGATTGATTTTTTTCTAGTCCAAAACAATTTTTTATGTAATTTTAAAAAGCGCAGTTTTTGAGTTATGTAAAAAAATGTGAAAAAAATTTCCTGTCCCCCCCCCTTAACTTCGAACATTACAAAAGAAAAAATTTGGAAAAATTCATGGTTATGGGAAATGTTGTAAAGATTGAATGAAAACTATAGCGGTTGGCTCATCATTTCTAATGTTATTTTGATGGGGTTGAGGGTGGAAATTTTGAAAAAAAATTATTTTTGACCTTGTTGAGTGGGGTATCATATGAAAGGTTGATTTTGTTCTAGTCCAAAACAATTTTTTATGTAATTTTCAAAAGCGCAGTTTTTGAGTTATATTAAAAAATGTGAAAAAAAATTCCTGTCCTCCCCCTTAACTTCGAACATTACAAAAGAAAAATATTTGAAAATATTCATGGTTATGGGCAATGTTGTAAAGATTGAATGAAAACTATAGCGGTCGGATCATCATTTCAAATGTTATTTTGAGGGGGTTGAGAGTGGAAATTTTGACAAAAAATAATTTTTGACCCCCACTCGGCATATGAAAGGTGAATTTTTTTCTAGTCCAAAACAATTTTTTTGTAGTTTTCGTTTTTTTCGGTTTTGATTCATTTGATTAAAATTCTAAAATTGTGTTAACAAGTCAGATGAACTTAACTTCAGGCGAAAGGCGTAAGGTTGAAAAATTATGCAATAACATACCAGATACCTGTTTGCTATTCGATAGATTATCATTTAATATGGTTGCATTGCGAACGATAACACCAATTACCATCAACAATACACAAGTGGATGAAGTCGACAAATTTGTGTACCTTGGTTGTACTGTAGCAAAAACAGGCGGGACTGAAGAAGATATCAGTCAGCGTATTAACAAAGCCAGAAATACGTTCAATATGCTTCACAAGATCTGGAATGCATCCGTCCTGTCAAGAAAGACAAAGCTACGAATGTTCAATGCATGTGTCAAGTCAGTACTGCTGTATGGGTGTGAAACGTGGAAACACACAAAGAAGATCACAAATCAACTACAGGTGTTTGTGAACAAATGCCTGAGAAGACTGATCAAATGCTTCTGGCCGAACACCATCAGTAACCAGGAACTTCTACGGCAGACAGAGCAGTTAGACATTGAGTCCGAGATAAAACAAAGGAAATGGAGATGGATAGGACATACACTGAGGAAATCAGCTGAAGATATAACACGGATGTCCCTAGAGTGGAATCCACAAGGAAAAAGGAGAGTTGGAAGACCACCCATGACGTGGAAGAAAACGGTGCTAGCTGAAGCAAAACAAATCGGCAAGACATGGGGTGAACTGAAGGCGATTGCCCCGAACAGAGTCAGATGGTCCAGTCTAGTAGACGCCCTATGCTCCTAAATGGAGATAAAGGAAAAAAAAAAAAAAAAAAAAAAAAAAAAAATGGTTGCATTGCAAATGTTCTCTGTGAAGTTGATCACTAATTACAAACATTTTTGAAATTTTTGAACTATTGAACTACTGTTGAACTAGAAAATTGTTACAGTCAAGTTAATCGAGGTTGGGGATCTGTTCTTTTCGTTAAGTCTGATACAGTACCACCAGTGCAGAAAAATAGTAGCCACCATCACTTTGAGTTTAGCTCTGCTGGCAGTCATTGTGAATGTTCAACTAGCTGAAGTACAAATCCTGTTGGTATACTATACCGATCTCCCCAATGTTCAGTAGACAAATCACTCGACTGTGTTAACAATGCACTCGTTGGAAATAATTTGACGACACTTTTTCTCCGTTTTTTCCGTTGGTTTCAATAAAAATCCTCAAAACTGGCTCTCAAACTATTTTCTACAAAAAAATTTACAAAGAAAAATTCATGAACCAACAACAGTTGAGGCTACCACAATTGATAATGTATTTTCCAATATAAATAATTTAGAAGCTGGCGTTATTGAAGCTTTCTTTAGCCACCATAAACAACTTTGGGTAAGATTCAACCCAACTTGAAACTATACTTACAAAAACTGTTTTTTTCTCATATTATATACACGGAACCCTCAGCGAGCGAATTATATTCGCACTTGCCTGACTTTTTTATTTTAGACAAACGATCGATATATCGATTTTAGGACAACAACTTAAATTTATTCCGTTATGAGGAACGCAGGCAGTTTTATGTACGATAACATACATAACTGCCGCAAATACACCTTTAAGAAATGCAAAAAACCAAAATTATTTATTAATTTTTTGGATTACGTAATTTGAAAAATTGAAATCAGGCATCCATATGGTAAGATATTTGTGTCCGTTCATCTTTCATAGTCGATCGATATCCTCGGAAACCAATCATCGGTTTGATATTCTGGAAAAAATTGATAAATTAAAAATGGACTGTTGAGAGACTGCCTAGGAGTGGAAAGTTTTGACAAAATTATTTTGAACCGAGAGTGTCATATATGAAAGATAGATTTATTTTAGGAAAAAGATAGGTTAAGTATTAACTTATAGATTTTACTGATTAAATTTTTTGCCTGACGTCTGAATCTGACATGTGAAATTAGTTTCAGACTTAACTATTTTAGGTTTGTTAAAAAACTTTTAATTTTATTCTTTTGAATCAATGAATATTATAGCATCAATTTACTATTCGATCTCCATTTAAAAATTTTTAACTGACTGAAAATTTAATTCATTTTTTGCATTTTCTGAGAAGATTTACTATGGTAATATATTTTTTTTTCACCATCGGAAAGTAGAGATTTCAACGAACAGAAAGCATACCAACTTTTTGAAAAAAGCTGATATTTTGACGGGTGAATATTCGATTGAAAATTATGGTGCTTTTTCGATATTAATTCAAAATAAGGTGAAAAAATAAATATTTCAAATCAAATAAATTACAGCGTATTTGGGACATAAAAAGGCAAGTTTTCACCAAATTTCGTGAAAATTTTTTTGTAAAAGATAAAAATAAAAATCAAAAACTTGGTTTTTTGAATTTTTCACATAAATTTTGAGGTTATGTGAAAAAAGTGTCGATACAAAAGTTTTAGATCTTTTTATTACCTACAACTTTGCTATTTAATTTTTTTCCATAGGACTTTTAGTTTTGCCGGAAATCGAGATAAACCGTTTTTACCCTTAAAAACTCACCCCTTCCCCTTCCCGGCCTCAGATCGCCCGTAAATTATTTTTCCTTTCATTTTATAATATTCTCCTCCTTTTCTAATGGGTTTCATCCTACTATTATTTTTTTCACTTTTTATTATTTTTAAAGGCTTCTACCCTGGTCTATATGAAATAATGTTGGTCGTGAATTTGGACAGTTTCTGAAATAGACGACGAGATATTCAACAGGGTCAGAAGTCTATGTGGAGTCGATTTGTCTATCAATTTGGGAATGTTACATTACATTACATAATTCAACCTTACATTGACGACATAGAGAAACTGCTTGAGAAAGTGAAAGAACTACAAGTGTAAAGGTTTTGTAGAATCAAGAGACGTGGAACTAACGAGCTATTGGAATATAAAGACCAATTGAGGCTTTAGTGACCATGCTATAATTCTGATAGAGCGTAAAGGTGTGGGTTTCTGTATCGAGTACTAGTATTAAAACAGACAAGGTCTTTGGCGAGTGAAGACTTCTGATTGTGTGAAACACCGAAAAGCGATACACACCCTAGCTCACAGCTATGAACTTGACCACTTCTCGTATAGATAACCCAGATAACCAAGTTAAGATGGTAGAGTGAGGATTAAATACAGTACACGTTTCTGGTATGGAAAGGACCAGAAGCAACAAAACCCAACCACAGTGGGCTGCAGCTAAACTACGTACTTGTAAAGCGATGATGTGATACGTTTTTATCACTTCACCGCGATTATTTACTTAGTGAGAAATTGCATTTTGACGGTGATGGTGAAATGACCGCTGACAATGCATAGAAAATGGTCAGAGAGTATGGTGTTTAAAGATTTGTTTCGGATAAATGTAATGATAACCTCTAATTAGGTAATAATGTGACGCAGTGTGGAAGAAATGTTTATTTTTGTCCGAAATATGACTAAGGGTAAGAAGATTTTGAATGAACTTAAACATTGGCGGTGTAAAAATCATCTACAAAAATACAATATCAACAGGCCCATATGTTTGCTGCCTGTGATTTGCAAAAGTCGAAACACAAGGGTTAAAAGTATTACAACATGCCTGACATAGAAAGCTGGACATAGTAAAAACAACGTCATCTAAATATGTATTGGGACTATTTATCGACTTCAAAAAAAATTGATAAGATGCAATGGTCAGATGTTCAAGAGGGTAGCTCAGGGTGGGCTGTCCGTTTGATGTTGGACTATTTTGTCGAAACAAGAAGTAGTGTCGTTGTGGTAAAAGCAAGGGACTTATTCTGAAGGGATGGGAAAAGAACCTTGCACACAGAAGTCGATATAGGTTTCGGTACTAATATTGGACCACTTGTTTGTCGAAATGGAGATTAAATTGTCCCTTATGCGAATGACTTGCTATTACACATGGAGGGAGATAGCAAATTAAGTCTTGAAAATTGTCAAATGTTTTGTCCATCGAGAAACATGTTGTCGCACTTATAAGACAACGTAATCTTGGGTAAGAAAAATTGGAAAAATTCAAACTTCATGCGACGCTCATTTTCCCCTGTGTTCGAGTAATGTTGTGCCTTATAAACCACAAAAAATATGTTGAACTGAATAATAGGCGTTGAATTTTAACGTTTGCAATTCGATAGAGATGCATTGACTTAAGAAGAATATGAGCCTATTTAAAACCTATCCTCTGGAAATAACAGGATGAATTTATATGGATACTGGGTGGAACCGATTTGATCATACGAGATATTTGACACGACAGATGGATAGCAAGTAAAAGTAACTATAAGTATTGAAATAGTTTGAGATAGTTTGTAAATATTCACAAATGGATACTACAATATCAACAAATAATTTTTATGTAATAAAAATAAAACCAATAAATTTGCTGTAAATTATTTATAATTTAATAAGTCTGTTTATAATTAATTAAGTTTTATTTCATAAATTTATTAACATAAAAAGATCTCTTAAAATAAAAAATAAATGTTTGTTTTCTTTATTGTAATTAAATAAAAGGATTATTATTATTTATATATTGTTTGTTTTTTGTTTTAAAATAATCGCATAAAAAAATAGATTCGCATAAATTGTTTATATGTTAACTATAAACAAAAATAACAATTATCATATAATAGTTCAAACAATCGCATAAAATATTTATATTTTAACTCGCATAGAAATAGTTTTTATAATTTTATATTTTTAAATTTTATCACAAAAATAATAGTTTCTATAATAATAGTTCAATAATCGCATAAAATATTTATATTTTAACTCGAATAGAAATAGTTTTTATAATTTTATATTTTTAAATTTTATCACAAAAATAATAGTAAATTGTATATAAAACCTTTTTAATTTCACCTGTAATCAAAGTATCCAAAATATGATATTAATCGCCTTCAATTTTAAATTACGAACCACTTATGTTGATCGGCAAGAAGAAAGTGAATTTAAGAAATTTGGACAGATCTCATTAATGTCATATTTCGCGGTAAAAAGTAAATTGATCGCGGGAAAATAAATTGTACTGAAGCATATTAATTGATTTTAGAGAGTTCGGAATACAGGTAAATTTTTAGAGAGTTCAGAATACAGGTAAATCTAATTTTACATTGGTTTCGATATATTATAATTCAAAGAAAATATCTCGACATTTAGGCGTAAACAAGTATGTTATTGCAAATGTGTGGTTTAGTGAAAATAACTAACGGTATGCGTTTCGTCCATAGTAGCTTTAGTTTTGATGACTGACAAATTCCTGCATAATCATGAACTAGAAGAAAATAGTGAAAGTGTAATCATTCGTATGGAAACTGAATAGGTTCGTTCCTGGATCCCAGGATGACAGATGGAAAGAAAGAAAAAAACAAAGAAAAAAAAATTCATCTATCCGGAAAACTTTCTTTTGCATGAATCAACGCGATTAATGCAACTTATTATTTTTTTTTATTTCATACCTTTCTCAACCCTGTTAGCAATAATTTTGTTTTCATTGATTGCTGTCTCATTTTTGGTATGTTGTTGATTCATAAATTTTTTTGAGAAATGTCCTTGGATATTGGTAATCTATATTCTAGAAGGCAGTCGATGAAAATTATTGGTTGGATATAGTTTTCCAGTTTTCGTGAATATTCAAAAAAAAATCCAATTTTTAGTGTAGTTAGTTAAAAACCAAAAACTTAAAAAATTGATATTTCATTGTAGTTAAATTAAAAAAAAAAAAGAAATATTTAATTAGAAAAAAAATCTTATTTCTTTGTATTTGTCAGTCAGTTCATGAATATCGTAAAACGCGATTTGTTTTTCTTTGTTTGATTAAATATTAGATAAATTGAATTTTTGTGAGACTTTTTTTAGAATTGAACTTTTGTGAGTTTTAATTTTGAGTAGAGTTGTAGCTTAACTATATAAAATATTTTTGGTGAGTTTCGTTTTAATAAATTGTGTTGTAAGAAAAGTGATAAAATTGTAAAAACGATGTTCCATTGCGGATTTAGCTATAGTGATTGGTTAGCATTAAATTCTGTTTATATTGGTAATAAATCTGATAACAAAAAAAAAATTATTCGACCGTCGAGTTGAGCAGTTGTTTTTTGTTATATTAAGTCTTGGTCTGGATCAAATTAATGAAAATTAATTAATTGTAAATATGTATATTTAAAGTCAGTAAACAGTAATTTGTCATATTGGAAATAATAATAAAACTCTAAACTTTTGTGTAATTTAAGTACCGCAATTAATTTAAATTGTTTTATTGGTGAGAATAGTTTTATTCCGTTTGCCGATCATCAAACATAAATTACAGTTACGTACAATACAAATGTGTTTTTCAATTTTTCGACCGATCGCTTGTTTTTACTATTAGTTTAATTCTGCTGTTGTTCTTTTTTGTATTTGATTAACCTGAAACACATGTTTCAGTTAATGTGATAAATTTTGCATAAAATTTATACCACTATTACATACTAAAATAGCTGGCTACCGTAATACAAAAAATAAAATAATATCTAAAACGACATGAGTGAATCAATCGAATTATATAGTTTAAATTTATCTATATATATATATAATACACAGAAAACGGAAAAGCGTAGCCATACCATAGAAAAGACGACTGAAGAGTATACGGTAGGGAAAGAAGAAAAATAAAAAACGAAACATAAACGAAATTGATTAAATTTCTATTTAGTATTTTATATTTTCATTTTTCTCTTCAAATTCCAATTTAGTTTAAGCTTTGCTGGCGGAGTGGATAGGCGTATTATTTTAGATTTAATTTATTGCAGGCTTAAAAAAATATTTGTTTTAAAATTTCAGCTGTGTTTAAATTCATTTTTCATTTTCTTTTTTTCGGAAAATTAAAAATTAAATTCATGCATAGGGAAAGATTTAAAAAAATTATTTTAAGTTTCCTTTCTTCTGCATCTTAACTTTTATTTTAGTCATATTTTTCTTTGTTTTTAAATATTTTCTATTGATTAAAAATTAAAGAAACAGTTCATAAAACACCCTAGTTGTTATATATTTAACAACCAAACCGACTTTTCTTCATCCTGTGTTGGTCTGCTTGTAAATTGTAATAAAAATCATTACATCATTGCAAATATAAATTTTTGTCATTATTATTGATACGTTGTCATTATTATTGATACGTATACGTATACGTATTATTATTGATACGTATTGATACGATACGTATTGATATCATTCCGACTGTGTGCGTGAGATCCCAATAGTGTGTGAAGTTTTAACAAAATCATAACATAATTAGCAATACGGCTGTACATTTGTCGCAACGATGAATTTTTTGCAACATTGTTATTTACAACCTGCATTACTATTTTTTTGATTATTCTTAGGCAACAATCGCCCGGACTAGAGGCGCAACATTATTATTGTTGGGATTGGATCTAGTCTTTAGTTAGTATAATCGGCTGAATTAACATGGACATGAGGAGTGGGATGCGATGCAAGTATGAGGTGAGTGAAACCTTTATTTATTCTTTTTAAGTGTAATGCTTGTAGTTATATTGAGTAGTAAAAAGAGTTGCATGCTAGGCCATGAAAAAAATTAGAACAACATTTTTACATAATATAGATAATATTGCGGTTCGCTTTATTTAAGACAGATGATAGCTTCAACTCTCCTTAAGCTGAAATGCAGGCACTTGAGTTAGATTGACTTTCAGCGTCATTTGAAGAGTTTTGCCGTTCTACTTTATCACTTAATTCAGTCCACCAGTCCGAATGTTGAATAATTTTTTATCCTGGTTTTAAATCGTATTCAGACTTGGAATACAAGGTTTTAGTACTGTTCTTCTTCCTTGCTTTATTATTTCAAAATTATAAATGAATTTCAAAATTCCTTCTTTATGATGTCGCTGTAGCTTAATCTGAGCCGGATTAGCATTATTTGATCGCAGGATTCTTCTGTTCTTGGTTACTGTTTGCCGTTCTTTTTCGGTGATACCAAAGTCTTTGGTGTTTTTGGATTTGTTGAAGCCAACTATTCGGAGGTCCGCCAAGAGTTCGGCGCCATGTAACAAGCGTAACTAAAGCTTTCTTAATAACATTTGTCTCCTCTTTTTCAGTTATGCTCTCGACCTATTTAACGCATTCCTTTTCAATATTCTGCCAAATATCTTCTTGGATATTCAATTCGTTCCTTATATGCTCATTTCGTAGTCTGACCTTTCTAGTTACACCAAGACTCATCCTCAGCATTTTTATTTCAGTAGTCTTCAATTTCTGCTTGTGTTTCTCGTAGAAAGTCTAACATATGGCACCGTAGGTCAGGGCAGGGCGAAATACCGTTGAGTACAGTTTACTTGAGGCTTTGCCATTTTTCATCTGATTTATCGCTGTTTAAACTTCTTTGATAGTAAATTTTTCAACAGCTGCTTCAGCAATGGGCGGTGCCATAGGTATTAAATTTCTGGGAAATTCCTCATTCATAAGTTTTACAAAATGCTTTTTCCAAGCATTCACAATTTCTTCGTCCTTCGTAAGCAGGATTCCGTTTTCATCAAAATAAACTTTGGTGAGTTGATATCTTTGCAATCGTTTCTTCTCTTGGATGCAATTTTATATATATAAAATAGATAAAATAGGTTTTAGTACTGTTATTCCTGCAATATTTCTGCATCCAAACTTCCGGTTTTTCACTTCCGGTAACAATTTTTTTTGCATTTTTTGCATTTTTTTTATTTTTTTCATCCACACTACAGCCTACAATAATTAAGTGATTACGATAAATCTTATGAAATAGGTTTCAATTGTGTGAGAAGATAATCAGCTTTTGGGGCACATCGATCAAAGTGGCGGGAGAGTCCATCATACAACTACTGAATTTCTCATTTTATTTTTTAAGGTTTTTGGGGAAGCATACAGACTTCGTTTATTAATCAACTTCGATGACACTTTGACAAAAGATGGAGATTTTATTGACAAAGAGCCGAATAATTTTTGGATGATATTGGAGGGAGACCGCCCAAACACCTGTTTATTTGAAACTTCATTAACATCACTTTATGATAATTGATTTTAATTAAGCTTGGTAAATATTCTTAAAATATGATTTGTAACAGTTCGGCTGCCCAACTTCCGGTTTTGTCACTTCCGGAAAAAAAAATTTTTCACACCCGGTAAAATTTTTGTACAATATTGTAAACCTAATATAGTACATTATGATGCTAGGACGTAAAGCTAAAAATTTTGAACGTATGTGGAGTTTGAGAACCCCCATTAAGTTCAAAATAGCTTACGTCCGTGCATCATATACTAGTTTTTATTCGCCACAAGCAAAATATTTAAAAAAAAATGTTTATTCTAAATTAAAAATATAAATTTGCATAAATTTTGAAATAAAAATATGTGGAACAAGTTACCTTCGACAAAATATTTGTTATCTTTTCCAAATTATTGTACAACTATGACAACAAATGATAACAACTATTTTAACTGGATAATGAAATTTTGAATTTAAACAAATATACAAATGTTTTTTACTTTTTTGGACGTAGCTATGACAACAAAATATATTGTTAAAAAGTGACACTTTAAGGCCGCAAATCACAGTAATAAAGTAACACTTTAATACATAGGCGAATAAAAAATAGATTTATTAGCTTTACAATATTTTAAAAAGTTTTTACAAAAAAGTTTGTGTTTTTTATATATTTACCAAAAAAAATTGTGAAATTTAATCCGTTTTTAGGGTTTCGTACTTTGAAAGAGTAAAAACGGTACCCTATTGGTGAGACTTCGGTGTCCATCCGAATTTCTACATAATCGATTTACTCACGAACTATAAGTGCTATCAACTTGAAATTTTCTAGAGTTAAATTTGATTTTCCACTCCTGCTGATAACAAAAAAAATTCAAATATTTGTTTTTATCTATATTTTATGGATATTGATAAGGAGATAGTAAAATAAAAGTTTTTTTTAAGGAATTGAGTTTGGTTTAGAAAAATCGAAGAAGATGGAAATATTTCAAAAAAAATTTCAATGAAGTTTCGACTGCTTAGTTTTTGAGCTATTGTCAAAAACCAATGTTTTTTTTCTGTCCCCTCCCCTTAACTTTGAACATTACAAAAGAAAAAAATTCACGGTTGTAGGAATTTTGCATAAAAAAAACGTTTTTTGTTTTGGTTGTTATAATTTCAAATGTTTATTGGTGAAAATTCCTAAAAAAAAATTATTTTTTATGAAGTAAAGTCAAGTTTTTATCATATGACAGGTGATTTTTTTTGTAGTGCAAAACAGTTCTTTTTGTAATTTTTGAAAGCACAGTTTTCGACTTATTTTCGAAAAAGTAAAATTTTTTTTGTCTCCCCTTATCTGCGAACATTACAAAAAAAAAAATTTTAAAAAACTCACGGATGTAGGGATTTCGCTAAATCGAAACCAAATTTTTTTTTTTGGGTTGCTATAATTTCAAATGTTCATTGGAGGGGGTTTAATGTAGAAATTTTGAAAAAACTTTATTTTTGATCATGTCATGAGGGGTGTCATATGAAAGGTGATTGTTTTTTGTAGTGCAAAACAATTTTTTGGTAATTTTCAAAAGCACCGTTTTTTGCTTATTTCTAAAATTGTGTTTAGAAGAATAACTATTCTCGTAGAATAATATATATACGGAACGGACGAGCGAATTACATTCGCACTTGTCCTACTTTTTTTTCAGTGTAAGTTATAGAGTGATTTTGTATTTTAGTTTCATTTTATAAGTTTTCACATATTACATAAAGCGCACTTAGTCCCGCAATCTCCAAACGTTGAAAATGAGTCCACTTTACCAATCTGTCGGTGAACGAGTTATACTCACTCAATACGGTAATTAGAATATGTTGCGGCATTCTAATGCCACAAAACGTATATAACATTATTAATATTCCAAAACTTAGAATATTACCCTATTCCTAACAAATAAAAAATAATTGTTGTAAACATCTTGATTACCATCTGAAGTTAGAACCGATGTTCATAACTTTGTTTAGGTAATCAGATTCCCAGTACATGTTTTGCCCAGAACAACTCCCAGAGGGTTCATTGTTCCATATCCCAAATAAAATAAAATTAATGGATATTTATCTATATTTCATAATTAAAAATATTTGTAACAAACCAAAAATTAACTTTTTCATTTTGCGAAAATTCACAAAAAGCGATAACTACATTACTCTTATGTGTAAGTGTAAGTATTCGAATTAATTTAAACTAAATGAATGTCATGGTCGAAAATTGTGTTAACAAATAAAAGTTTTCATAACTACTATACATATATGTTGATACATATTATGTAAAATTGCATGTAGGGAAAATATGTATGTAAAATATTTCACTAAACTACATGAATATGGTTTTATGGTGGATAATGATAATAGTAGAGGGAACGGTTGAACAAGTGCGACCGAATTAAAAGTCGAGACAGATTTTAAAATTTATTACTGCAGTCATTTTTTTTTCATTTTCATTTTACCGTGGTATCGGAAATATTTTTCTGGTATTTTACTTCGGGTAAATGGTGAGAAACTAATTCAACACAAAAAAAAAATTTGGAAGGAATTTGGATTTTATTCAAAAATTTAGATGGAAATGCTTAGAATGGAAAACAAGATGCAATCGTTCTTGTAATACTTTATTTTTCCTTTTATATTGAATCAATAGATACAGATTTGTACGTGATTTGTATATTAATCAGAAAATTAACATAATTTTAGAATTGATTAATTTATTCTGTTTGAAAATTGATATTGAGCATAAATTTTATATTTATATAATTTTGGTCGATTGTTTGGTTATTGATAAGGATTTTTGTATTAGTTTAAATAATAGGAGATGATGTTTTCGAAATTGGTTTTGGTTAGATAATTTTGTTTTTCAATTTGTTTTGTTAGTCGTGATTCATGTTGTTGGTTTTGAATAACAAAACTATACATAAATATATATTTATGTTTATACCAGTCTATTGTATTGAGGATTATATTTAGATTTCAACATAATTTAAATTTAGAGCAGCTTATGTTTTTATTAGTTCGAATAAATAATATTTTTCAAACGAGATAAACAAAATTCAAGCTGTTGTAAAAAGTTTTTAATTTGTCTGTTTCAATTCGTGAAGATTTATTTCAGTACTTGAACACAAAAAAGCGGATTTAAACTCAATATTTTTTCCATAGATTTACAAGACAATCACGAAAATTTATACTAAGGAGTCCTCGAATCGATCTTCAAATTCTTTCCAAAATAATTTTTTTATCAGAGATTTTGATTATTCGTATTAGTATTTTGTTTCGTGGGTTTGTCTACCAGTTCCACCACCACGGAACTAGGTAGAGCTTAGTGTGAAATATTTTCCATAATAAAGTTTATGCAACAAAATATATGAAACTTAATTGGCACATATCGACCAGGGAGTTCGGTGTTGACATTTATAAATCATTATTTGATTTAAAATATTATTAAATCTTTATAACTATTGCAAAAAGTAATATATAAATAAAATCGAAATGATTTTATGAATAAACTTTAAGTTTAAAAACTAGATTATGTTATTACCTCTATACTAAATGTAGAATATTTGAATCAATGTTGGAAAGTATAATATTTACGTACGCGTGTCTGGTATTGGCTAAAATACAATATTGCAAACTTATATTATATTCATATGGTTACAGTAATTTTTTAAGCAACGTGGGAACAGTTTTGTTTATATAGAACACATAATATTGAAAAACAAATTTTGTTGGCTTCTAATCAAAATTAAAAAACTGACACAACCAATTGTTATAATTATGTTGAACAAGACATACTCTACAATAATAATTATTGTGTTTTGGGATTATTGTGACATATTTAGAAGGTCGAATCATGAATGTTTAAATACATGTCAAAGTAAAAAATTAGTAAAACGTCGGATTTGTGGATTTTGTTGCGCATTATATCTCTCATATAACAGTCGCGAAGGATGTAGTGCTAGAATATCGTGGATATCGTGGATGATCAAATGGGCGGGCATACGTCTTTGAAATTATGACATTTTTTCAATTTTTCGCTAGAATATAAGATTTATTTAATATAAGAGAATAAATTACGTGCTCTACATACTTTATCAAAATTTGATGCAGTGGGTAAGAATTCATTGAGATTTACCCATTTGTCCGAAGAAGCTTGGTCTATCATTTCTTTTTGAATATTAAATCTGTCCTACAGTTGTTTGTTTAAATTTTCTATAAAACGCGAGCTCGTTCATTGTAATCATTCGTTGGCATGTCCGGTCTGTTGGATTCATCACCGTAATCCCCATATTCTTTTTGGATAAAACGCCGACGACGAACGATACCTAACTTACAAAGATTTTTTTTTTTGTCTCTTCTGTTCAACTATAGTTTTATTAATTGAGGCAATGTATGGAAACCCCGCTAGTGAGGCCAGACTTAGCGTTGTGAGTTGTGATGAAAAAAAGCACCATCACACCTATTACCGTAACTTTGGAAAAGTTAACACGTTTTCCCCCCACATATATCGCAATAATTGAATGAAGGTGCTCGACTACATTGAGATTTAAACCATAAAATATTTTTGGCATTGAGAGTTAAATCGTCTTTGAACCAACTTACTATAAACGCTGCTGTCCCCATCAACAATCGAGGTGTTATAGCGGACACCGTATAATTTCTCTGTCATCTGGAATCCTTTTTAGATGATGCGAAATTCCATTGAAGTTGAGGAGCCAGAAAAGTTTTTGTTGCAGACATGATCGGGGATGATGCCATCTGTGCTTTGACAGCATGTCATACCAAATTTATTCATGACGTCAAACCACAACACTTTTCTAGTACGATTTCTGCTGCACTGGATAATACTTTATAATTTGACCCATATGATCTATTATAGGACCACACCCCATCGGCTACCACTTTTAGTAGAGGTTTCCCATCTCAATTCAATTGCTGGTGAAAATATCTATATTTGCATGGAGGGAACAGTTTTTATTGTTTTGAATTTTTTTTTTTTTTTATTTACAGGTGTGACAACCCCGCGTACTCCAGTCCCTGCTATTGACATACGAGTTAACGTGAGATATCACATACTACTGGCAATAGCAGTGAGATATCACTAGCCAAGGTGACATCTTAGGGGTGGTGGCGGATGAACTGTATTCAGTCAACGGTAGCACCCTCAATCTTAGCAGTGAAATAATCCTTGATGATGAGACACTATTGCTTCCTTGAGGAAACGAGCCTTCATATAACTATGTGTGGGCTTTAATCTTCAAGAAAGACAGTGCGTCACAGGTTGAAGGAATATACAACCGGCTGGATTATTGGCAACTACATTTTTGTTTTGTTTCAGCAAATTTTTGCAAAAATTTGCTATTTACCTTTTAATTTGCTTTTATTTTCTCTATTCTATCATAAAATATTGGCCTATGTCATATTTTGTCAGTGATAGGATTTTTTGTTTAGTTATCCATTCTTTAACAAAAAATATAAAAATAACAAAAAAAGTAAGATTTACGTCCATCAACACCTCTGAACGTATGTTGTTGTGGGACCTTGGTCTTAAAAGGTTTTTATGTGTTATTGTGACACATATTGTAATTCTTACTACACAACACATTTTATTTAAAAAAAAAAATATTTACGAGACGATATTATTTTGGCATAAGGTTTTTATGAGGACATTGATTTTAGTTTTGGAGATTCATATTCAACTTAAAACTCTTTGCAAAAGTTGACATAACGTCATAACATAATAACATAAACTTAAATTAAGCGATACGAGAATACACTCAGGATATCGTCGCTTTAATAATGAAACAACGTATGCTATTTATACGTTGTTTTTATATAATAGGTGCGCTGCATTCCCCATAAGGGTATCTTTGAATTGGCGTTTTTACATTTTCGAATTACTTTATGACTGGGGGTAAGAATTAATAAATTATAAATTAACGTCCATGCAAATGCATGCGCACATCAAACTTTAAACTCAATTATCTCGAAACTATACTTTTGCGTATACGTCATTTCATTATTAAAGCGACGATATACTATTTTCTGTTTTCTAAAAAACGACATATTATTTATCCATACCAAATTTTTTCTATTAGTGTCCAGAAATCAATTTAATTTAGGTAAATTAAACGCTTTTTTTTCAATAGTTACAACTGAAACGAGCTGATACTTTCCAACTCAACTATTCCTATCAGTCCATAAAACTTTTTAGAAAACATCCTAAATGCTTCTTTTCACGGCATTTCCTCTAACACGAGCTACTATTTTGTACGGACACTATATAGTACAGATACTATTTTGTCGGATAACTGTATCTGAGTTTTACACGATTAATTAAAACTGTAAAAAATCTATATACAAATACGTAAGCACTATTTTTGTGGTACAATTTCAAAATATTTGCCCCAATAAAAGTGTGGCAATATGTATATCGTTGGAATGGTCTTGAGTAGTAGATGTGCCGAAAAATATTTTTTTTTGAATTTTCGACTTTTCGAGAGAAAATGGGGAAAATGTGATGCATGTTTTTTGAGTTTTTTGTTCAGTTATTTTGTTTTTTTTTTTCAAGTTATTTGTTTCACAATTCAAAATCAATTATATCAATTAGTCAAACTCTGAAATAATGTGTGGTATCTATTTTGTTGGGAGGTCTATTTACAATTTCCATTTCCAATGGCCGAATTTCGGCCACTGGACGATTCCTAGTATATTAGAAATCAATAAACAATACATCGCTGGAATTCCGACTTCCATTTGTCGGACTGGAAAAACACGGCCGGAGAATTTTCGGACAATATGACTCTAAAATTTCACTAATTTTAGTTAAACAATCCTTTATAATTAAATTAGCTTTTTGGTAATTGATTTTCAATACTTCCGGTATTTCCGAATTTTTGGATTGTCGGACAAGGTTACGCTCGTTTTCTAAAACAAATTTCCACTTCCTTTAATAAAAAAACAAAATTGCGGTAATTTACAAGAACCCGAATCGTCATGTTTTGAAGTTTTCGAAGCCAAAAAGTGGTCGAATCGAGAAATATGGTAGATAAAAAGTTGTCAAACTTGTCAAGGATAGGCGCCTAGTATAAAATATGTGGTAATCATCAATTGAAAGAGGCGAGAGCCTGGTGACTATTATCTCATAAAAAGCTGAAAGAAACCAACCGTTTTATAAAATATAAAACTACTTTTACATTCTCTATTTTATATTTTTTGCTTATTATTATTATAATTAAATAAATTTCGCGCTGGTTTTTAATTATTCGTTTTACGGGATGCGTTTAGGCTGTTAAACAAATTTAAATAAAAAATATGGAGGGGCTGAAATCTCACAGCTCTGAGATATCAAGACTTCGGTTTGGGTTAAGGATTTTGATATAGTTTTCGGCAAAAAACTTTTATGAGGACATGGTTTTTAGTTTTGGGCAGTATATCAGACATATATCAGACATAACTTTTTGTTAAAGTACATGTATATTTTATCTCTATTTAGATATGTTAATGTATTACAAAACTAACACGAAACATCAATAATACGTTGTTGGAAAATTATAACAGATCATAAATTAACATAATTTAGTGAAAAGATTATACAATCAGCAAACTACTCAAAACCTCTCCATTTAGCGTTTCGAGAAAATATTTCAAAATCGCAAATTCATATTACTTTCAAAATTCCAAAAATATTGTAAAAATTAAATAAAATCAAAAATTCAAACTTTTTTCAAACAAAATTCTAAAAATATTTCAAAAATTATTACAAAATCAAAGATTAAAACTTTTTCAAAAATTCTAAAAATATTGCATAAAATATAACAAAATCAAAAATTGAAACTTTTTCCAAAGTTATAAAAATTATAATATAATTAAAAAATTAAAATTTTTTCAAAATTCTATAAATATTCCAAAAATTCTTACAAAATCAAAATTTGAAACTTTTTCAAACTTTTAAATATAATTTTAAAATTAAAAATAAAAGAATTCTATTTTTTTTTCAAAATTCTAAAAATGTTGCAAAAATTATAACAAAATCAAAAATTAAAATTCTTCCAAAATTCTAAAAATATTGCAAAAATTATTACAAAATCAAAAATAGAAACTTTTTTCAAAATTCCAAAAATATTTCAAAAACTATAACAAATTCAAAAATGTCCATGTCCAAATTCATGCTCAATTACATTTACGTTATAAAAACAGCTAAATTTTTGTTTCCAAAAAACTAGCTAAAAAAATAAATGAAATCATTTTTTGACACACTTGACATTATTTTTTTGACAAACTTATAATGCCATAATTCTCAATAATAATAATAAAATTTCATTCAAATAAGTAATTTAATTTTTTTTTTCCAAAAAATTGGGTAAAAAATAAATAAAAATCTTTCTTTTGACATTGACACACTTGACAACATTTTTTTGACACACTTATAATGCAATAATCTAGTTTTTGATCTCACATACCAATCCCTACTATCAACATTTCTCCAAATTCAATGTTCCTACTCGTAATCACTTAAAATGAACGTTTTTTAAGCCAAAAATATGAAAATTTGATGTTTTTGACACACTTCCGGTACAGTTATCGAACACAGCATCCTTTCGGACCTGTCCCTTGAGTATGCCTATTTTTAGAAAAAAAAAATTTTGAAATCCCTCCAGCGGTTTTCATTGCAGCGTAGGTAATGACGGCCGGCCGGACGGCAGAGACATAAATTTTTTTTGCTTTTTTAGAATCAGTAGGTCCTAAAACGTCGAGAAATGCCAAAAAAGTGGGGGTAAGAATTTCACTTTGGGCTCATGAATGTAAAACTTAGGTCTTTCAGACCGAAGTAAAATAAATTAACAGGTAAAAGGCAAATTCGTTTTTAATAAATTTGTTGGAATAAAGCTAAAATGTGGATAAAACTACTGACATATTCCTCGATCATGTGACGTACTGTCTTCCTCAATAATTAAACTTTAGATATAGAGTTATATGGGCGCTTGTTTCTACGAGTATTGTAAGCAGTAGTATGGCATCATCAAGGAATACTGTATAACTAAGATTGATGGTACTACCGTTGACTGAATAAAGTTTATCCGCCAGCACTCCCAAGATTTCAGCTTGGCTAATAAAATAATACCTAACTGCAATTGCTAGTGGTATGTGATATTGCACGCTAACTCGTATGCCAATAGCAAGGACTGGAGTACGGCCCAAATAATTCAAATAATTACGGAAACAGTTTCTAGTTAAAAAAATATCTTCAAAAAAATGTTTTCAAACAATATTTAATTTTCCGTGTTCAATCAGTTAATTCTTAAATAAGAGCAATATTAATCTCAACAAAAAATCTTTACCAACGCACCTGTTAGAAATTAATTACCCTAGACGGACATCAAATAACGCTTAATAGATAAATATTAAAAATTAAAATATTCTTTTTCAAAAAGGCATAAATCTATTAAAATTTATTTCAAAATTCATTACAGAATTATGGAAAGAGGTAACTCATTAAAAAAGTATTAAAATATTTCTAGGGAGTAGACTTTTTGAAATTAATCGAAATTCATGTATAAATATGAAATTTCTTAGCACTTGTTTTATGTGTAAACACGTCGGTTAGAAAACGTTGCTTATGATTTGAATACTAATTACACAACAGGCTATTTAAAACAATGTTAGAAAAACTTTCGTTAATGAATTCATAGAAAAATGACCGGATATATACTAAACAATTTATTAATTTAGTTTTTTTTAATACATATACAACTATTAAAATATGTACGATGAATAAGAAGAAAAGAAAAATTAATTATTAAAGGAAAAATTAACATTATGCACCTGCTTATCTATGAGTACTACATTATAATACATAATACACAGCATAGCAATTAATTTACATAGGTAATACAACCGTGTTTGTAGGGAACTGTTTGTCTTTATTATCAGGTTGGAACATATATTGTCACATCGTAATCAAAGATTCACTTCACTTAAATTATCTCTTTTGTTTAACAGGTGATTCAGCAACTTATCCATACCATAGCAAACAAAAACATATGTTTTAAGACATTCCGAAGTAATAAAAGGAAACGAATATGTAGCACGACCCGATAAATATATTAAAAGAATGTTTATGCTCGTTTTGATTATATTTTTATGCAGGAAAACAATGAAAATCAATTTTGAATACGAATAGAATTCATAAATTGTTGGCTTATGTTTTTGAAACGTGTAAGTTGGATAAACTTAAAGCTGTAATTATAAGAATATTTATTAACAGAGATAAAAGTTAATATGGATATGGGCTAATATACATACATATGTGTGTTTCAGAAACTCTGAATTAATGGCTAACGTTTTTCACATTTTGTATAAAAATAACTGAAAAGAGAATCTGCGGGAAAAAAGTGTCCGGATGTGTAGACGTAACGTTAAGGTAGTACAAAGGAAGGGAAAATATTGATTGACCTCACCTGATATAATTTTTGCAAGAAAAAATCGGACAAAAAAGTTTTTCTTCATTCTATGATAAATAATAATGATACCAGCCAAGGGCCGAAGGCAGTTTGATGTCAAATTCATATAGTACGCTTTTGAAGAGTTCAATAGAGCCAATATGGAAACAAATGCAGCTGCGTAGTCTTGACAACTACTATACAACTACACGAATGTAAAATATGGATGTAAAATCTAGACCAAAAGTTAGGTTTTCACTCAAGCCGAGGCATGAACCGCACACATGGGTAAAATCTATTTTCCGTATCTTTTTGAGGCAATTGAAAAGAAAGTACAATAAGTAAATGAAATGAAAATATATTTTCTAATGATAAATTGTTTTTCCCAGCAACACGGAATACAATAGGAAACAACTGATACAATTTTAACCTCAATTCTGCTGCATTAATTAACTTTAACTGAGATGAAAAACAAACGCTGATGACCGATATGGATCTGAAATTATCTAAGTATTAGTTACATTTGACACAATTCGTTCGATGTGAAACGAGTCGGATTGGCTGGCGGTTTTGAGGAATTGATAGGCTATGACGAGGGTGTTTTCGTTGATTTGTAGGCCACAAAAAATAAAAAGCGACTTTATTTTTGTTATAACTTGCTTTGCAAGTGAATTTTATTAGTAGTCATTTTATAGATTTTTAGACTTTTCAAAAAAGTTTTAATGACTTTTTCCGAAATAACCAACCGTTTTTCTGTTATTCAACCTTGAATGTTTCGATTTTTAACAACAGGAATCGATAGAAGAGTGAATTTTAAGAATTTAATGTTATATGGAGCTTTTTCGAGAAGTCAATAGTTTTTGAGTTATTTGTGACTGAAAATATATTGTTACGATTCAGAAAAATCTAGACGATTACGGTCACTTCCAGGAAAATAAAATCAACAAAACACAACAAACAAATTAATGAAATGAATATTGTTATTGTTGTCTCTTCTTAGAAATAGGGTCAACATAAACGATTTTATGAATCAAATCAACATAACGTAAAATAATCGAATATTCTAATATTTTCTCAAGGTTTCTGGAAAGTGATGTCGAATTATCTAGAAGTATTGCAGAAGGTATATAAGGAAATTACCTCTTGTAGTTTTGAATTAGTTTTATTTTAGACCTGCGACAGTAAAGTGAAATTAAATGTAGAATTAGTTTATTTTAAACCTGCGATTGTGAAGTTAAAATTATAAAAGTGATCTTTAAATTAGTGAATAAAGTTATTTATTTATTTATTTATTTAGGTGTTATTTAAAGTTATTTTAAGTGTTATTGAGTAGAAATAATTTGTGTATTATTTTGAACGTTGAGTTACTGGAAATTTCTACAATAGAGGGTTTCTGAAGCTGTTTAAGGAATATTCTAGTTAGGCATATTGTTTGCTGTATTGTTTTCCTATTGTTGTGGAACAATTAAGTTGTTGAATACTTAATAAAACCTGGTGCTCGTGCTTACTAATCAGTGATCGAACTCAGGAAGAGATTGGGAATTACGTTTATCGAATTGTGAAATAGGCCAATTCGAAAGAAGTTTGGATAAACGTAACATTGGTGACATCGGCGGATTAGTTAGCTGTTATTAATGGTTTTATTAAGTGATTTGAAGGTTCTTGAGTTAAAGAAAGAACTAGAACAACGTGGATTGTCAACAAGTGGAAACAAAACTGAATTAATGCTACGGCTTCGACAAGGTATGGAAGCCAATGGAATGGACGTGGAAAGTTACCAGTTTGGAGTGATTAGTACAAATAATGATCTAGTGGCAGCTGATGAGGACAAAAGTTTTGTTGCAGAAACAACAACAACATTACCATCTGGAAACTGCGATTTTACGCAGTTAATGGCTATGATGCAACAGATGAGTTTGAACATCAGTCAACAGATGGTTGCCAATAAAGAAGAAATAAATCAACAGTTAAATACAGTAAATTTGAACATGAATCAAAAACTGGATGATGTAAATACAAACATGGCTACAAACCGTAACGAAATAAGCCAGATAAAGGAAGAAATCAGCTGCAACATCAATCAACAAATGGCTGCTACCAAAGAAGAGATTACTGCAACACTTGCTGCAAATAAAGATGAGATGAACCAGCAAATAAATGAGTTGAATATTAGCATAAATCAACACTTAGACGAGAAACTTCTACAAATGTCAACGGCATTTGATGTAAAAGTCGAGAAAATTCAAAACGAAATTGAAGAATTTGAGCGTGACTTGAATAAAGTTGTAACTAAAGTTGACGATTTTAAGAAGAGGTTGCAGGATGTTGAAACAGCTAAAGTTACTTCACAGGTGGTACGACAGATAGCAAATATTAAATTGAAACCACCATCGTATGACGGTACCACATCTTTCGGCATCTTCAAGTTCCAGTTCGAGACTGCAGCAGATCAAAATGTTTGGAACGCCGAAAATCGTCTTGCTGCATTGATAGTTGCACTTAAAGGGGAAGCAGCTGAAGCATTACAGGCAGTACCAGAAAACGATCGCAAAAGTTATGCAGAGGTGATGAATGCGTTGGAGCGTAAATATGGCAGCGACCATAAAAAGGAGTTATACAGAATCGAGTTAAAAGGTCGCTTGCAACGCAACGGAGAAAGCTTACAGGACTATTCCTCGGCAGTGGAGAGGCTTGTACATTTGGCACACTCGAATACTCCACCGTATTTTATGGAGAAAATGAAGATCGAGGCCTTCATTGATGGTATCCGAGAATCAGAAACCAGGATCAAACTAATGACTACACCTAAGGCGACTTTCCATGAAACTGTCGCATACGCAATGCAATATGAGATGGTACAGAGGATATGTATGCCATCTGGTGGATGCAGAAAAAGGAATGTAGAGGGGAACATCAAAGGAGAAGTATTGGCACACAGCAGTGGAAGCGACATCAGATGCTGGGTATGTGACGAAGAGGGTCACATGGCACGGGAGTGCAGGAAAAGTAAAGAAGCAGATAGATCATCGTTTTCTGCGGAGAATATGGGAGTCGAAGACAAGCAGCACGGAGGGTTCAGGAGCAGCAGTAGGAAAATCTTGTGTTGGATATGTAGAAAACTGGGCCATATCTCACAGGACTGCTGGAACAGGAAGCGTGATAGATCTTCGTCTCCTATTCAACGAAAGTCTGTTGAAGGTGCAACTGTAAAGCCAAAAAGTGAGGAGAATGCAGCCTACATTCCAATTTCAAGAATTGCGGTAAATGGTGAAAGCTTGGGTATCAACGGACAACTTGAAGGTAAAGGTTGCTTCATGACACTGGATACAGGTTCAGCTCAAACATTCGTTCGCAAAGGTTTAATTGACGGTGTTTTGGAACCATCAGATGGATTGAAACTCCAAACAGTAACTGGAGAGTGTGCTGAAATAGAAGGTAAAAGAATCGCTGAAATAAAACAGGGAAATAACTGCTATCAACAAGAGGTGCTAGTGGCAGACATTATGGATGAAGTCATTTTAGGGATGGACTTCATGAAGGCGAAGGGATTAGTCTTCGATTTTGGATGTGGGATCCTAAAGGTTAATAAGGTTCAGATGCCACTACTTGTGAATAAAGCAGAGTCAACAGATAATGGCAGCGATGAGAAAATATGCAGTGCAGATGAAAATCCAGAACCATCATCCAAACAGATGACGGAAAGAAACGTCAACCGACGCAAAAGTTTGAACAAACGCCGAAAGTTAAAAACGAAACAAGATCAGGTCCAGTACGAAGTGAGCAATGTAAATGAAGTGGTTCAAATAGCTTCAAATGGAGACGAATCGCAGCTGCAAATGAGAATGGTTCGGAGACATGGCAATGTGAAACACTCAAAGGGAAGAGATAAGAAGGACTTTAGAGATAATGAGAATCCATACTTATCACGATGGGCGGACATAGAACTGATGAGATCTGCTGTAGATCCCTCTGATTTAATCTTGTAGTAATGATGATTTATAATGGCGTTAATTTTTGTAAGTAATCCACACCAATCTATTTCATCATATGTAATCGTTTTATTTACACGTATTGATTATAATGTTGATTACACAAATTATATGTATATTTATACAATCACTAATTTTTTTGCTAAACTTTATTAGTTTATTCTCCTAACAAGCACTTGAATGAATTTTTACGATTTTATTTTAATCAAGTAAATTTGTTGTTGCGCGCGAATGGCCGAATAAAAAGTGAGTATCTATTTTTATTTTATTTTTCTTGCCGCCAACCAAAATTGTCAAAGAGAAAAACATTGAACTGAAACCGATTTTCGAAGATGGTTCGTTTTTCGAATTGATTAGTTAATTAATTAATTAATCGTAAGGCGCTGTGAGTTTTTCGATTGTAGGGATTAATTATTGAGGTTTAAATATATTAACCTCTACAGAACAAAGTAATGGCCAAGGACTTAGAAAGGGACCAGAAGCAATTCTAAACCGCCTGGGAAATAGAAAAAGAAAAAAAAATTTGGATTCAACAATTGGAGGAGAGATCTAGATCCTGTTCGGGACAAACAGGCTTAAGTGGAGGGCAATGTTACGATTCAGAAAAATCTAGACGATTACGGTCACTTCCAGGAAAATAAAATCAACAAAACACAACAAACAAATTAATGAAATGAATATTGTTATTGTTGTCTCTTCTTAGAAATAGGGTCAACATAAACGATTTTATGAATCAAATCAACATAACGTAAAATAATCGAATATTCTAATATTTTCTCAAGGTTTCTGGAAAGTGATGTCGAATTATCTAGAAGTATTGCAGAAGGTATATAAGAAAATTACCTCTTGTAGTTTTGAATTAGTTTTATTTTAGACCTGCGACAGTAAAGTGAAATTAAATGTAGAATTAGTTTATTTTAAGCCTGCGATTGTGAAGTTAAAATTATAAAAGTGATCTTTAAATTAGTGAATAAAGTTATAAGTTTTATTGAGTAGAAATAATTTGTGTATTATTTTGAACGTTGAGTTACTGGAAATTTCTACAATAGAGGGTTTCTGAAGCTGTTTAAGGAATATTCTAGTTAGGAATATTGTTTGCTGTATTGTTTTCCTATTGTTGTGGAACAATTAAGTTGTTGAATACTTAATAAAACCTGGTGCTTGTGCTTACTAATCAGTGATCGAACTCAGGAAGAGATTGGGAATTGCGTTTATCGAATTGTGAAATAGGCCAATTCGAAGGAAGTTTGGAAAAACGTAACAATATAAAAGTTATTTGTGACTGAAAATATATATTTTTCATCAAAAAAAACGAATATTTTTTCACACTTTTTTCCGAATAACTCAAAAAGCTGACATTGTTCAAAAAAATCATTATGGACCAAACTGTAGCTTGTAAAAAACAAGAGAGATTGGTTCTTTTATTGTTACTATAAACCCAATACTAGCTGAGTTATGTTGAATGTAGACTATTGTTCATCGAATGCAAAAATCAAAACATTGAAGGTTGAATAACAGGAAAACAGTTGGTTATTTCGGAAAAAGTCATTTAAACTTTTTTGAAAAGCTTAAAAACCTATAAAATGACTACTAATAAAATTCACTTGCAAAGCAAGCTATAACAAAAATAAAGTCGCTTTTTATTTTTTGTGGCCTACAAAGCAACGAAAACACCTTCGTCATAGCCAACCTATTTGAAACTAATCATCGCCCATTTACAATTTATTTTATTTATGTACCAGCTATATACTTAAGAACTTTAACCGGCTTAGGGGGATTAGATTTGTATAAATTGGGGTTAAAGTGAAAAAAACGTTTTCGTTATTTCTCAAAAATTATCATTTTTTTTTTCAAATAACTCAAAAGCTAAAAATTTTTAAATGCAAAACTGTAGCTATTTTTTACTAATAATTTTGCTTTTCTTTTGTTCTTATACTTAAAAAAATAAACGAGACACGGCCATTCAAAGTATGTGTTGCTTGCGAATAGTACCTTCTTTGACCCCTTGTAGCTCACAGCTTTTAAAAACGAAAGGCTCGAAAGAAATTTAAAGTAAATTATCTTGTAGCTCTTAAAATTCTCTACAAAATCGTGTTTTCGTAAGGACAACATCGATAAAAAACCAATCACTTTTCTCGGCATTTAGACGCATGTATGGCATTTTTCTTTTAATTTTTGCGCACGGGGTACCATCTTTAAGAGCACTGCGAAAATAGACAGCCCGGCTCAGTAGCAAAGTTGTCACATCCGTAGACCAAAAATAAACAATTTAGATTCTAGGATTAAAAGAGATAGAAAAGATGTTCTGACTTTACGAGAATTTTTATTAGAAGAAAATCCATTTGAAGATATTGCTAATTTGCGAAATATCTATTAATTTTCCGAAACTTGGAATACAAAATGTCTCGTCGATGGTATAGTCATCCAAAAGTTTCAAAGTATGCTATTCATAAAGTGCAAACTTAATAGCTTTTTCTCATTCTATCACCGGATGTGACACAGTTTCGGCATTTTATAAAAACGATAAAAAATTTTTTTCGGTCTAATTGAAAAAAGAGCCGATTTAAGACAACAGGCAGAGATATTTTAAAGAATAACGCCGAACTAGAAGAAATTTTGGAAGCTGACAATTTTGCAGTAGGTACCTACTGTACACAGTAGGTACTGTGCAATACTATTATATGGAACTACAACAGATAGTATAGCCTACAATACCTACCAGCTTCCAAAATTTCTTCTAGTAGCAAAATAAAATGAAAAATATGGAAAACTAGGAAAAGTATCTAGACCAGATGCGATATGATTTTATTAAGGCTACCACGAAAAGCAGTGCCGTCAAATTATCATCCTTGGTTCCTACTGTAGATGCCTTAAATGAGCACATTAAAAGAACTTTTTTCGAAATCCAATTGTCGCTGGGAAACGGTAAATTAGTCTAACTGATTGGGGTTAGATTAATTCTAAAGGATCTTTGCAACGCATCAGAAAGCAAAAAATGCTTGCACTGGAAAATTTTTTAAGAGTGATTTTCTGCAATTGTAAAAAAGGATGTGGCGCATTATGTAATTGCAAAAAAGGATGTGGTACATTATGTAGCTGCCGAAAAGTTGGACTTTTTCGCAACGCAGCTTGTAGTGGATGCTTCGGTGAACACTGGCACAATAGTGGTCCAATTTTAGATATAGAGGAGGAGGAGAATGATAGTAAAGATAGTTCTTATGAGGATTTAATGTTCTAAATATTTATGAAAAAACATTTAAATTTAAGGTAAAATTAAAAAAAAAAAATAAATTTGTCACCTTTAAATAACTTATTTTAATCTAATCATAATATAATATGGGGGGGGGGGGTTAAGGGTTGAGATATTATGAAAAATCATAAATAATATTTCAGAATATCTAGCAACTTTTATAAACTCATGTGAACTTTATTTCGATCTGTTAAGATTTAATTTGTAGTTTAATTAGTTTTGACAAAAAGGGGTAGTTTTCTCGCATATTGACATAGGGTAGATTTTGAAGTGAAGGGTAAGTTGAGCTTCCAAACTTTCAATTTCAAACTTTCAGGCAAATCGATGCTGCTTTAAAGAATTCGGAAGTTCCCTACTTTTTTTACCGTCATTTACTGGACTAACTGATGGATTCGAAACCACAAAAACAAATCAATTTGCTGTGAACCGGGACCGTAAAAAACAATCCAATATATTTTATTACATCACGGGTAAGAAAACGCTAAGGGACCAACGCGTAATATAATAAAATGATTCTTGGTTCAGTATATGCATTTAAAACTAACCCAGACTGAAACTGAAGTTAACAAGCCAAGGATTGGCTCGCCAAAACGGACCCGAGTTTGGTTCGTTGTTTAAAATTGGCAACTCCTACCCGGGATGTGGAACATGAGCCACATTGATCTGAATTCCTTTTAGAGAATATGGAAATGTTGTTCTGGCTTGGTAAACTTTCTTTTCTTGGCTATTCAACCCATTAAACAAAAATGCAAATTGCTCTTTTTCCGGAACTGTTGGCGTTTAAATAAATTTGACGTATTAAGTTAGATGTGGACAGATTGGTCATTACGGTCAGTGGACAAGGACATACAAAAATTTGTTATCTTTGGATATTTTTTTTATCCCAAAAATCAAGTTTGAAACCATCATAGGGATGATTTGGTATTTGTAAAATTTGGCACAATTCATTGTATATGAAACATGATTTTGATTTATCGGTGCGCTGTGAAGTTAATTTTTTTCTATTTTTGATACATCCTGTACCAAAAGGCAATTTTTAATGGTTCAGCAATTATCCATGAATTGTTAAATTTGGTGTCACTCTTTAAATGTGGAACATGGATAAACCGCTTAGTAATTTAATATTTAGCAGTATATAAATGTGGAACATGGTTTGGATTGGCCGAAGCTTTGTGTAGCGCAAATGCAGATATTATAGCTAAGGAAAATTTGAGAAATTTAGCGTGGTCCGTTTTATCTGAAACATAAGTTAAATTTACTACATTTTTTGAAGGAACACACAAAACTTGTTTTCGATTACTACTCTGGAATCGCATTACTCTGGAAATGGTTAACCATTTGTCTGTTTTGGGCAACTCGTTGTATGAAGAACAAAAGCCGAATTGACAAAGCCTTTATGAAAAGAAATCTCTAGATTTCTTTTGGCTTTACTTTTTCTTCACTTAAAGTACAGACAATCTTGGATTGATGAAGCCAACTATTATATAACAAACCCAACCCATCATAATAAAACGATTTTATCTGTTCTTGAAAAACAACAATTCTATGGCGGACATCACGTCACTGCCATTCACAAATCTTATTACACTGAATTTTTTTAAAAAATTTCATAACAGGAAATAATTATTTAAAGCTATCTCTTTGTTGTTAGGTGGATGCGGTATTTTAAAACGCTGTGGGGTGACAGTTAGCTAAGTAAAGTAAACTTTTGTTTACTATCGACGGTTAAACTATGCATTTGAAATTTTTATCGTGTAAAAATATTTGCCTTATCAATGGTTTGTATATAAATAAACATAGCAAACCCATTGCAAATTAGTATAATAAGCGCTGTTCAATAATATTTTCGCTCCATTTAATTGAACAATATGGAAGATGATGAGAAAAATTTGGTTTTATGAATTTTGATAAATGGTTTATCAATCGTGTGGATCATAAAATTTATCAAATTATGTAATCTTAATTTTCATTGTATATATTTCTGACACTATCGCATTTTCGAACCTATTTTAATATATAAATATAAATATTTATCAAGGTTGGCAAATATTATGATATTTATATAAATATAAAAATATCCGATATACATCGGATATATATCCGATATATATCAAGTTCTGATATTTATTTTTGAATCATTTTTTACCTATAATATTATACAAGTAGGGAGCGTTCTAGTATTACGTCAGCAATCTTTCTATGATTTTAGATGCCCCTCTCTCTCTCCGTCCCGAATTACCATCGTATCTTGATAATATTCTTATATCCAACAGAAGTATGCATGGCTATAGTACAAGAAATGATCATTATCGATTGCCACAATACAGTAAAGTATTTTTACAGCACTCATTAGGTTTTAAACTAAAGGAATAAAATTTTTTAACGAAGTACAAGATATTTATAGGACTTGTGATCTGAAAACATTGAGCTTTAAAGAATTTTCTAAACTAGTAAGTTATTACATAAAAGACGTCATTGAAATTTAAAAAATTAAAGTAACGTAAAATACTAAAAATAGTATTATATAATTGTATTTATATTTATTTTTTATAATTATTTATTCATTTATGTTGTAAATAATGTCATTTTTTTGGCAAATAAATCAAATCAAATCAAAATCAAATCCCTCTGTGTAAGCAAAAAGTTTTATAATTGTTTTATCAAACATAAGAATTATGATTCCCCCTCCCATTGTCAGCAAAAATGAGAAAAAATCAAAAAAAAACGACCTCAAAGAAACTATTTAAGTAAATATTTTTATTACAAACGCTAAAATTAAATAGAAATTCTAAAACTAATAAAAAACACATATTTACTTGAGTAACGGACTGAAGCTTACAAATCTATAGTATCATTTTTATTAATGTTACATTACCGTCGTATTCGTAAGAACCGATGTTATGTTCCGATGAAAATAGATTTTAACAAAGCTGACTGGGAAAACTTTACAAATTTTACCGAAATTGAATTCAGTAAGCAATTTTTACCACTTGACGCCCTTTCTGGGGAAAAACAATTCAGAGAAATTTTTAATAAGGCAACAGATCGCTACATACTAGCTGGCAGAATCCAAAAAAATAAAACCAAACTTTCCACATGAAGCGTGTGTGCTTTCTAATAAAAGAGATGACATCCGTAAAGCAGATCCAGCCGACTCCAGAATTCTGAACCTGAACAAGCAAATTAACAAATTAGTCACGGACCATAAAAGAAACAAATGGACAGAGTTAGTGAGAGAATCAAACCTAGGTACTAGTAAAAGTCTTTGGAAGGTCATTAAGGGCCTAACTCATCTACGACAACCACAAAATAATTGCATGATCTCCTTCGACGATATCCCCATTGAAAACCACAGGAAAGGCGCAAACAAATTTAACATTCAGTTTACAAAAAAGCGGCGTAAACATGAGAAAGAGACCAGATCAGTGTTGAGACACATGCGCAAACTTAACACTGACAACTTGGAGGATATTATATTTTCCGAAGAAGAGGTGGAGAATGCAATAAGAAAAATTAAGCCATCAAAAGCTATAGAGCCCGACGGCATCTCAGCGATCATGCTCAAACACATCGGACCCAAAGGATTGAACTTCCTCACTACTACACTTAATACATCTTTAAATACTCTACAGATACCAAATATCTGGAAAACGGCCAGAATCAGCCCCATTTTGAAACCAGGAAAACCGGAAGAAAAGGGAGAGTCCTACAGACCAATATCCATTCTTTCATCGGTCGCAAAACTCATCGAAGCACTTCTGCTCCCTCAGCTGACAAGATCCTGTAATTTAGCGCCACGCCAACATGGCTTCCGGCGAGTACACAGTACAACCACCGCGCTACACAGAATACAAAACCAGATCAGTGATGGTCTGAATCAAAAACAACCATGCGCTAGAACAATTTTAGTCGCACTTGACCTGTCAAAAGCATTCGACACAGTGTCGCACGCTCCTCTATTGGATGATATCCTCAATACTAACTTGCCAGGTTTAACGAAGCGCTGGTTGTGCAATTACCTCAGAGGTCGCCAAACATATGTTGAGTTCCGTAACAGCAAGTCCAAAATGAGAGTGCTAAGATAAGGAGTTCCTCAAGACGGAGTTCTCTCATCGTCATTATTCAATCTCCACCTCAGCAGTTTGCCTACCCCACCAGAAGAAATAACTATCACGTCATATGCAGACAACTGCACAGTGCTTGCAACAGGAAATAACCTGCAGCAACTCACAAATATCCTGAATGCCTACCTTAATATTCTGAATGATTGGTTTAAAACCAGAAAACTAAAACTTTCCACTGAAAAGTCCACTTCTACACTTTTCACCACATGGACGAAGGAGGTAAATTCAACACTAAGTATCTGCATAGACAACATACTTATTCCTACAGTAAAAAATCCGAAACTGCTGGGTGTAACATTCGACCCACTGCTTAAATTCAATGCTCATGCACAACTAATAAACTCAAGTTTGAAAAACAGGAATAACGCATTGAAAGCACTAGCGGGTAGTTCATGGGACAAAGATAAAAATACGATCTTAACAACGTACAAAGCAATAGGAAGACCCATTATATATTATGCTGAACCCATATGGAACCAAGTTGCCAACACTCACTGGAATAAGTTACAAACAACACAAAATGCAGCCTTGCGAACCGCACCGGATGTCACCTGATGGCCCACAAGGCAAGTAACATATTGCCGGTCCGTGAACATAATGAAATGCTAACCAAACAATATCTATTGGCATGTCACAAAGAGCAACATCCTTGCAATGACACCTTAACTACAATAGAACCACCCAGAGAAATAAGGAAGACAGCAAGATGCTTTCTGCAAGATATCAGAGATAGCCAGGTTACTGGTAACATCGACGAATCTACATATAGAACTGGCTTAAAAACAGTCCACACCAAAACGGTTGAAAATGCAGCAAAGAACTATATTCCAAATCGTGTTCTAAATAAAAAGCCACCAAAAGTCGCTGCCAAAGAGGTCCAATTGCCCCGTAGCACTAGATCCATCCTAGCTCAACTTAGATCCGCATCCTAAACAACTACATGAGTATTTATTTATTTTATTTTTATGTGGGCAGTAGCGAGTTCTTGAGCCTGGACATGGAGCCGGAGGATTAGCACCAAAACTGTCGCTACAACAACAACATGTAAACCCTTTCGATTACAATGGTTTATAAAAAGATCTGTTCAGGAAACTTAAATAAAAGTCATCTACCCGAACAAATCAATAATCAAGTAAATCATAAAATTAATAACGTTAACGTTTTCACGCCATTAAATATTTATAAAAATTTTACAGTTATAATTTTTTTGTTATTTCTCACAAAAGAAATCTATTGTATATAATAGAAATTCTATTTTCTGAAATATATTATGAAATTGAAATCATAATTTTAACCTACATAAGATGCATACATACATATACTTACATACATATTTTCTGAAAGACAACAAAAACAAAAGAAAACATACGCAAAATTCAATTTTCACAGAAATTTTCATCTTTATAAATTCATTTGTTTTTTCTTCATTTAAAAAATTTATACATGTACCGTAATTTTGTAATAAAAAAATAATATAACAAAGTCAAATGTTAATTTAATTTAACCCTTGTACACATAATTTATACAACAATTATTTTATATTCATTCATTCAATTAAAATACAAAAACAAAATTCCTGTATAAAAACGGTGGCTGGTGGCGGCATACTTTTACACAAATCTCATGTTTTTCCATACAAATTCCATAACATAAAATTTTCATTAAAGTTATTTTAAATAATAACAAAACTATGTACTTACATTTTTAATTAGATATTTATTTTTTTGAAACTATTAATCCATAACTTTATTTAATAAAAACGAAAAGAAAACACAATAAATCAATTTCTTTAAAAAAACACTTTTTAGTTTGACATTTTTTTTTTCTTCTATTTGTATTTTTTAAATTTATTATTTCAAACAAATAAACAATTATTGTAATAAATTAAACTTTAACACATTTAATTAACATTTATTTTTAATAACTCAACTAAATCAACAGTAATAGATTTTATATTTAAAATGATTTTTTTTGTAAAACAGAAAACATAAAAGTTGAATTTATTTAACTTTTAGAAATTAAAAAAAAAACATATATACACTTTCGATAATTTTTATTATTTGTCTGACATGACACAAAAGGAGATGAAATATTTGAACGAAATTTTCAGTGAGATTAGGGTGGTCGTAGTTGAAATTTGTGTTTTTATATTTTGACGGTTGAAATTTAACGAAAGATTTTTTTGTTGTTTTTTAAATATTTTTTTTAGTAAAAAGTGTTGTAATAGGGATTACATCCTAAGTTCGGCAACAACATGCGTTCGGAGGTGCTAATCCATACCTTTTTTGAAAGTTGGTGGGTTCAAGTTACTATCGAGACTATTGATTCGGGCCAATACGATGTACGGTCTAAGAAGACCCTTTGAATTTTGTCATTCCAGTGAGTGATCTCGACAGTTTGGTTGTTTGCACAAACCAATTGACAAAAAAAATAAGGAAAAGAAAATATGTTTGAGGCATGATGGATCTGATTTCATCCGAGCACTGCTGATGAGGATATTTATAAAAAACAAACAGATCAACAAAAGTGCGACGGTGTTGAAGGGAGTCAAGGTTTGATATTAAATTTCAATCACCTACAATTTGAACAGAGTCCAAAAGAGTCAGGATGGTTGAGTTTGACCGTTTGCACAAACCGATTAAAAACGGGGAAAATAATATAGTTGAGGCATTATGGATCCGATCTAATTCGAGCACTGCTGGTGACGATATTTATAAAAAACAACAAGAACAGCAACAGTGCGACGATGTTGTATGGAATCAAAATTTGATGTTAAATTAAATAATTCGCATAATTTTATTCGCATCATTAATTTAAATGATTCGCATAGCACGCTTTTAGGCATAGTTCAAAAGAGCTAGGATGGAAACAGATGCAGAACCCCAAACTCGACAACAATACTTCATATGTAGCATAAAATATCTGATGGCCGTTTGAAATTAAATAACTAAACACATTTGATGATAACAAATTCTTTATTTATTACTTTTCATATCGAATGACATCTATCCCTTATAAAAAATCGAAATAAATCGATAGAAAACGAATAGTTTTCTATCGTTTGCTATCCGTTTCTATCGGATTTAATCATTTTAAACGCATGGACTTTATCTGCCAGATAGAAAACGCACCGTAATCTATCGTAACCTACAGGATTTTTCAGTTTTCGGTTTCAATGGTTTTTCTACGATAGAATTTCTATCGTAGTTAATCGTTTTGAATCTGAAGATCACGATTGAAATTGTTTTTGGTGAAATTGAACAAGTTTTGAATCGTTCTAGATGCGGTGCGTCTGGGGTGCACTGCATCAGCTGGATTATTGACAATTAGTTTTGCTTTGTTTTCTGCAAATTTCTCACAATTGTTTTTCACTTATTATTTTTTCTTCATCTTATCATGAAATATTGCCATATGTCATATTTTATTGTATGATAAGATTTTTTCTTAGTTATTCATTCTTTAATAAAACATAAATAAAAAAAAATCATTTGATACATATATGGTAGTACAACAGAAAGGATATAAGTCTGCAAGTGGTAAGACAAATATACGCAATGGCATGTCCACGGTATTTTCAGAGACAGCACATATATGAATAAAAAAAAAATTTAAAATCAATCAAAACATCTGCGGATTGAACACTAACCATGACCACGTGCAACATGATCTTGAGCACGATAAACCGAACATTCTATTCCTTACAGAAACCTTTCTCAAAATGTTCTCTCTATAGAATCGCTTAATTCCAAATATAGGCTTGAATCAGTTTTCAAACTCCATCAAGGCGTATGCGCATTCATTCATAAGAGTGTTGCGTATACACGCTTTCCAAATTTTAAACTACACGGTGATGGCTTCAATACAATGGTTTTAAAGATTTGTCTTCCAGAAATTACTTTTTTTGCAATAGCTTTATACCGGTCCCTCAACAAACGTAACCCAAACTTTTTTAATTCACTGACAAAAATTATGGACGAGATTAGAGCAAAGTCCCTTAATTGTGAGGTTATCGGTAACGGTAACTTCAACGTCCACAACAAATCATGGTTGAAATTCTCCAAATCGACCGACGATGTTGACAATAGTGGAAAACTGGCAGACAAGCCCATCTTTCACCCCCCGTAATGGAGGTGATAATAATTTTTTTTTAGATCTCTATCTTACTACAATGCCAGATATTACGAATGTTAATGTCGCGAGAGGTAGTATTGGAAATTGTGATCATTATTTAATTTCATCAGTTATCAAAACTGATTTACTTAAAACTACCGCTCCCAAACTCCGTAAAATATTTCACAACTCAAAAATGGATAAAAGTGGTCTTCAAAATTTTTCCATGGTTTCCCTTTCGACCGTCATTGTTTTTACACTGACAATGTAAATGTTTCTGCTCAAAACTTTACAGAAACCATCCAATTTGCTATTAATAAATTCGTCCCTTTTTCCATAGTAAAACCCAAACGAAAATACTTGTATTCGAAAAATGCCAAAGCGGTACTTAGAAACAAACGTAGATCATTTGATATATGGATTCATAACAAAACTCCCGCTAATCGATCCCAATATCTAAAGGCCAACAAAATATCTGACCAGGTTATCTCAAACGAAAAGTCTAAAATTGACAGAGCGAAAGCTTTAAAACTTACGTCTATGTCTATTTCTGACAAGAGTTTCTACAGTGCCATTAATTCTTTAAATTCTGGTACAAAACCTTCTTTTCCCCATATTATTGATGGTGATTCAATCGTCAATGATCCCCCAAGAAAAGCTAACTTGTTCGCTGAAAGCTTTGCTCTGGACTCCACTGTTTTTGAAACTCCTAAAGAAATACCCCAAATCCAATCTTCGGGAGTTAATATGAATGAACTCCACTTCAAACCCAAAATATTCGCTAAACTTTTAAAGGGGCTAAACATCAACAAAGCCTCATTAATGGACAACTATTATCGGTGCAGAGAAACTTTTCTGTTTTGTGAGTCGCTTAATTAAAAATGCTTGAATTTTTCCATGAGTGCGGCTTTCAAAACCTATATTTATTTAAACAAACAAGTTTTATTTAATTCAACGAATTTGCATAACCATCAATATATCTTTATGTTTCGACTTACGTTTAGTATATCTCGCAAAATACAATAACAGAATTTAATTTAAGTAAGTAGAATAATTTGATATAAAAACAAATTTTACAGAGTAAAGAAAAACTAACTTGATATTTTTCGGGATTTCAACTAATAAAACTATTTTTCTTGCACTGAACTAACAGCAAATACGATTTTTTTTGTTTTTATTAAAATTTTAAGAATTTATACGATCACTACTTTTTCCGAAATTTCTTCTTCTTCTACCCACTATCTTTTGACAGCTAAATTTTTAACGAAGAAAATAACGTGTCCCCTCCCATTTAACCATATTTGGTTCTCGGTGGCAGACAACATTCCACCAATTATTTTAAAAACCTTTTCTAAAGAACTTGCACCAACTTTGACTAAGATATTCTATCAATTCAATCTGGTATATTTCCCTCATGCTGGAAGTTGGTAAATGTCCAGCCCATCCCCAAAAAGGGACCAAAATCCGATATCTCAAATTATCCAAAGTCTACGAGCATTATATTAATACACATATTTCAAAATTTCCAGAAGCAAATCATTTAATAGCCGACAGCCGATACGGTTTTCGAAACAAAATATCAACTACCAATCTATTAAACTATGTAGCGCATTGTTGGAACAGCATTCTTTATAAAGGTGGTGAAACATACGTTATCGCCTTAGACATCTCCAAGGCATTCGATCGAATCTGGCATGCCATCTTAATCAACAAGCTCGTTGCCTATGGTTTTCATCCCAATGTTGTGAAGCTGATTCAAAATTTTCTATCCAACCTATACATTACGGTCTCCTTGGACGGATTTTCATTTGAGCCTTAACTAATTAACGCTGATGTACCTCAAGGCTCAGTATTGTCCCCAACCCTATTTTTGATTTATATCAAAGAATTGTTGAAAATCACCAGCAACTAGAGCTTGTAAATCGGATAAAATCGAAACCGGTTACCCGGGTTTTTGTTGATTTTTACAAAACCGTAAAAAAATCGGGTTTTACCGTGAAAACCGGGTTTTTCTGTAAGAATTTTTATCAACGATCTGAACTTTTCTAAGCGCAATAATAACTTTCTCCTGTTTTTCATGCAGAATTAAATATAATAATATTGTAATATTATTGAATAATATACAACAGTTTTTAAAAATTGTTAATTTTTTTTAAAAAAATAGTTCTTACTCCAAAATCGAGATAAATATTTTAGAGAGCATTCACGAAGGTGCAGTCGAACCAATGATATCCGCATCTGCCCGAGCAGAAATTTGCTAGGGAAAGTCTGAGTACAGTCAGGGCGTGATCAGGTCCTAGTCATTAGAGAAAGGACAAGCTTTATTAGGGCAATCTGATGTGGGGGTTATTCCGGCCCTTTTAGGGTTAACCTTATTTGAATACATTAGGCCCGGATTTTGTTTTCGCATTTGATCGATAGCTGTTTAAAATTCACTAGAATATTATCCATTTGATAAATATATAGTTAAAATCGTTTCATGTATGTTATAGTTATCGCTTCTTAGCTGAAAGAATATAATAAAAGTGATTGAGGTGGTATATGTTTTAATTTTATCCATTTTAATTTATTTTATTTTAATTAATTTATGTATTTAATATATAAATATATATCAGGGTCTGGTCAGGCTGCGAGATTTGACATTAAAACTTGATTCCCTACATCATCGCACTGTTGCAGACCTCGTTGTTTTTTACAAATCTCGTCATCAACAGTGCTCAGATGAAATCAGCAGCATCATGTCTCAATCTTATTTTTACCTCCGTTTCACTCGGCAATCGGCTAGCGCAAGCAGTCAAACAGGCGAGATCTCGCGCTGTCATACTGGCAGATTACAGAAAGAGTTCTTTGCACGAACTGTATACAAATGGAATAGTTTGCCGGAATCCATAGTCTCATCCATTGTCTCAAACCTCATCCGCAGAGGTTTAAAAAAAGCGTTCATCAATTAGAGCGCAAGTTGTTATGCGACGTAGGTCTTAAAAGGTATTTATGGGTTGTTGGGATATATATTGTAAACCCTATAAAGTATAACGCAACACTTTTTATTTAAAAAAAAGAAATATTGCAATGCATATGTACATATGTACCTTTAATATGTTTAATGATATTTTGTATACGACTGTAAGTGAAACGCTCGATTATTGAATATATTTTGTGTACTAGAATCCCAGTACTTTGTGACAGTTCATATCGTTATTCGTTATTGTTGTTGCTAGCACGTTGAAAAATAGTAAACATAAAACTTGATTTTAAAAAAAATATGAAAAAAACATCAATTAAAGGTACTATTACTGCGGATGAATATATGTACCTAATAGCTTCAATTACAAAAGCTTAAAGTGTGAATATATAAAACTTTTTTTCGTATTTTCAGATAATTTAACAAGCTCCGATGAAGACGATCAAATGACGGATGAGGATACATGTAATGATATTGAATTAAACAAACTATTTAAAATAAACTACAATATATGTCACGAAGAATCAATTTCATTGACGAAAAATTACATCTTACATTTAACATCAACAAATAAGTTTGATAAATTTATTGCCGGCATAAGTAATCAATCGATTGCAATTTATGATATCGGTGATAATTCATTTACGAATGTAACACCTAAAAGTGAAAATTATGGAAAATATAATTCCCATATATGTGGCCTAAAATTTTTGAATAATGATAGTAATTTGTTTTTATGTGGAACGACCAAAGGAAAGGTTTACTTTAATGATCTGAGAATGACGGAAACAATATGTACATTTGAAGGTTGGTTTGATTTGTAAATGATTTGATAAAATTTTAAAGTTATATATATTACAGACGATACAAGTGAAGGTGTCATTAAAAAAATATCCTCGTTTGATTTAAACAATAACAATCGTGTTCTTTGTGCTGGTACACCTCGAATCCAAAACGATGTCTATTTATTATTTTTTGATCTCCGTAAACGAGCGTTACTTGGAGGCTATTGGGATAGTCATTCTGATGATGTTACCCAAATTAAATTCCATCCAACCAAATCAGATATATTCGCTTCCGGTTCAACGGATGGATTAATTAATATTTTTGATATATCTCAAACGAATGAAGATGATGCTATGTTGAATTGTTTGAATACGGAAAATAGTGTCGATAATTTAAATTGGCATAAAAACGTTTATGAGAAGGATTTCTTGTCTTGCATAACCCATACAAATGATTTACATATCTATAACGTTGAGGAATCAGAAATGTTTGTCGACTTTGATAGAGCGAATCTAACGAAAGCAATACGTAAGAAATCCGGGGATGGTAGTAACTTGATTAATTGTCATAACACAAATGCTGATGAAATTTTAATTTTAGCACAGTCAAATTATAATAAAGGGTACAGATTTGTTAAATTAAATTTATAATTTTTTTATTAAATTTGTTTTCTATTTTTAGGAAATGTGTACGAACCTTAAAGGTAGAAAATAAAACTTTGGTTCCATCGGGAAAATTTAATGAAAATAAACAAATTTTACGTTGCAGCTTGTTTAATGAGCCGGTAAGTCAATATTAACATATTCTATAAATCTAGATTATCTATTTATTTGTTTTTAGAATAATGCTTTTATTGTTGGTGGAGAGAGTGGAATAATAACTTTATATACTGGAACTGAAAGTAGTTTGGATAATGAGAATCATTCGGAATTGAATAACAGTCTAAAAACTAAATGTAAAGTAAATGAAAAGAAACGAAATAAACCTTATTAATGAGATATATAATTTTGTTTTTGGGTCTGAATGGCAAATAAATCGCTTCTACAAAGTTGTTGAATTTTGGCTTTATTGTAAAAATCTCTTTTGTCCAAATCATTGCAAAGGCAGACCTGATCTTTTTCGTAGTGTTTATACTACATTCTACTTTACATTATACGCCAATGAAACCTTAAGTCCATCCAACATCTTCTAAATCAACAAATCAAATTCTAAATCAATGTGATTTTCTTATTTTTTTATTTTCATTGGTAATAATTAAAACTAAGAAATACAAAACTTAATAAAAAAAAAAACAAATACGATATCAGTAATTAATAACTAAACACAAATGATTAAAACATACAACATAATCGTAAACTTATGAAATTACACATAGGAAAAAGGTTTACTAAAAACCGGTTATTATTATTACTTTTTTTCAGTAATTCAATTTTAAAAATAATAAGTACAAATTGATCTAAAATCTAAACATAAATGGTAAAACTTGTGACACGGGGTAGAAGTTATCAAACACACAATCAAATTAAAAGTATTTTAAACATGTATATGGCTTAACGGTTATGGTACAGTTACAATATCTTAAGATAACAAAATTGTGTCTTTTATTATAAATTTAAAGTATCCTAAAAATATTCTATTCACAAAAAATTAACATTAAAATTACTTAAGGCACAATATATTTAACAGATATAGTTTTTACTTTAAAACTTCAAGAAACCGGTAATATCAGTAAAATGTTCTAATTAATGACTAGGCATTTTGTTTTTCGTTTCTATACTTAAATTATTTAATTTCTATTTAAAATATTTTTTAAGATCTTTTTTCATATTCATTTGTTCTGCGGCCAGTTCAGGTGATTGAAGAGTTTTTCTATATATATTGCTATTACTGCTACTACTACTGGTACCAACGGTTGGTGTAAAATTACTTAATTTATTATTAATTTTAATATCTATTGTTTGTATGCGATCACGTGATGGCGGTGAATTTGGTAATTTTAGTTCACCTTTTGTCCAATAATTTGTTGTTGCTGATGCTGATCGTCTGTTGATAGTTGAAATATTGATAATATTAAGAACTTAAATAGACAAAAACTTAAAATATATCGATGTGAAGTGACCGAACTTCATCGTTTTTGTTGCTGATTATATATTTATTTTCCCTATCGAATAAACTTGGCACTTTGACGGAGTGATGGGCTCAATAGACTGAGTGATCTTTGGAACTATAAGGGTAAAGTCACCAATGTCGTTAGGTCTCAGGTGAGAATCGAAGCCAAGATCAACTTCAAAACCCTGATAGCTTAGCATGGTCAAGAGGGTGCTTGATCGCTAGTACGGAACTCTGGATACCGGGCGTTCCCCAGTTTCAATATAGCGTTACTTCAGCACAGGGATATGTTGTGGCGTACCTTTTTGTTTACTCCCTAATTTCATTCAACCACTGTATGGATATTTATTAACTTAAAAATGAAGACAAGAGCGATATTTCCCTAAACGCATCATCAAACCCATTAAATGGAAATTCGTGCTCGCCGAAATCGAAGATCGCGCTCGATTTATCAGCCCATCTTCATTCGGGCAACACAAGTACTAAGGTCGACGATACTAAACCTATCTCACCAAGTCCTAAGGTTATGTCAGAAATGACATACCGAGAGATAACCACAAAAGAGTGCTCTGGCTTATCAGACCTGTCTGCAGAAAAAGATCATTATATCGCAAAAGATTCCGATTGCACTATTGAATCGACAATCAGGACCGCATGTGACTCAGAATCCGACAGTTTATCTGACATGTCAGGATTAACCATCACGTCGGATATACAGTGAAAGGTAGATAATTTCCCCCCTTAAATCAACCCCAAAAGGGCACAAATAAATAAAGAACTTTCTGAAGAGCAAGCCATACAAGTTTGTGCCCTCCCCAAATCCTTTGACCTGGTCACCCTGATTGAAGGTGGAATACCTAAGGAGCTATCTCTGAAGGTAGTGGATAGAAGGAAGGACACAGGTACCGAGAGTAGCAAGAGAGTCCAATGCAGAGAGTCCAATCCAATGCATCGCACGACTCTCCACAGACTGCAACATCTGGTGTTAAACGGCATAAGTCATATTCCAGCGAGCGACCACAGCATGGACTAAGGGACACTGCAAGCAATGCTGCGAGTACAATTGCAGCTCCAACATTCAGCAATGTCGCCAAGCGCTTCAAAGTATAGATCGCTGCTGAAAACTTTCTAACCACACTCCTGAGTTCTGAGCAGCTGAGCAATGTAAAAAGACAACTCATGGATTTGGTAGTGGAGCAAGAATTCGAGGTTATTAAACCTCACTTCGAAGGCTGCTACTAAAAAAATGGTCGGATGTTGCTTAACTGTGCCGATAATACATCGACGCAGTGGGTTAGAAATCCAGTACCGAGGATAATGATCGGGAAGGTACAGGAACGTAGCTAAAAGAGGATGAGTTACCTCGACCTCCTAGGCTCATAGCTTACCTTCCAAACTTCGCCAAAGTATCGACAGAGATTCTATAGCGATCAGTGCCTAAAATCCTGTTATTAGGCCGAGATCATGCACAATCCTGAAGCACGCTCTTGAGAAGGATCTCGCGATGCTGCTGTTCATTTCTAACCCAACACCCGAGAAATTAAAAATTTCCAAATTCAGGTTAAAATAGATGTTCAGTGCGATTCATGCGAGAATCGCAAAGTTCACCAAGGCAAACCAGCATACAACTGCGATACAGGAAGAAGTAGTACCCAGTTCTACCGAGAATGCGGCACTGTAAGGAGCGATTCTAGCTCGGTGTCTGCTAACCTGCAAACAACGACAATCAAATCCTCAATCAAAACACCCACGTGTCGAATACACCAGCCCAACCCCGAACGAGCGAACTCTTTCATCCATGTGAAGTAATGCAGCGCCACGAAAAAAACATGGCCTATTGAAGGACCCCCATAACCGTTTGGAGAAAAAAATCCCCTAAGTTGCGTTCAAATTAACCTGTACAGGTCAGCAATGGCCTCAGCTAATTTGAACCGCTTTATCCAACAGGATGCTCACGATATTGTGTTCATCCAGGAATCATGGGCAGACAGCAAAAAAATAAAATGTCTATCGACGCAAACAAAAATATATAACTGGTATACTTCTCAGGCCAGGAGAGACCCAGAACTACAGAATTTATTTGCAGAGATCTAACAGCTGTGCAGATTGAACTCCCTCTTCTCCAAAGTGGACTTACCTTCGAGCAACATCACCGAGAATTTTTTCAGTAACTGGCATGTCTCAAATGTAGCTTCTATGTCGAACCACGCATACATAAACTTTAGCCTAGAACACCAATCGGAGAGCACTCTTCACTTTAGGAACATCAGGAAGACCGATGAAAATCTCTTTAAAGTACATCTTCGGGATAATGCACACGATTGTGACAGAATGAACTTCACAATGGCGCTCGAAATGCGACAAACCACCAGCAGGATGTTATCACTGAAGCATACCACCGTAATTCTCCAATTGCCAAGTCTAAAAGACCAAAGATGTACCTTGGTAGAACGGCAACTAAGCAATTTAGAAAAGATGGAGATAAAGTTCTCAAGTTCTTCAACAAAGCAAAACGAACAAACACCTGAACGGAGTACCAATCGGCTCTTACTAACTACAACAAAGAACTCAGACGATCAGTCTACCGCCTGCAGTTCGACTTCAAAAATTACCTGCGTCTGATCACACAAACCTTCTGCAGGCTGGAGGGTACCACTATTACAGACCCACTGCCCCGGCTCTACATACGTGAGCAAAATTTACGAAAGAGTTAAAATTACCAAACTCAGGTCCGTTGGATCCTCAAACTAGGAAGGTTTCAGACCACTTAACCAACAGCATATGCTCCCCCAACAGAACGATTTGAGCAATCAAATTGTTCGAACCGTTAAAATCCCCAGGAGGCGGCGGAATATTCCCGATCTTATAGCAAAGAGCTTTCACTGCCATTCTCCCATGTCTCGAGCGTCTGTTTATTGCAAGTTTTAGCCTAGCGTATATTCCTCAGATATGGAGAGATGCAGCAGCTGAAAACGATGAAAAAGGTGTTGGAATACTACATTCGGCATTTATGAGTTAAGCAAAACGCCAACATGCATACCAAACCGGAAAATCTACGGAAACGGCATTACATAAAGTCGTGAAAAAATTGAGGGCACACTGATAAGAAGGCATTTGCATCCACATTCTGGCATTTGCTTAAACATTCTGGCTTCAACACTGTAGGTAGACTACGTCGACGATATAGCAGTCATATTATCAGGTAAACTTGACTTTGTTGTCAGCCCTGGACCTCGTGAATCGTGATGAATTGGTGCAACAAACTGGGGCTGACTTTTAATACGCAAAAAACTAGTACCGCAGTCGTTAGAAACAGAAGGAGTTTTAATTTCAATCCTCCTGAGTTTAACGGCGAACGAATACAGGTAAAGAGATTAAGTATTCGGGTGTGATCCTCGATAGCAAGCTTACTTGGAACTCACACCCAAAACATATCTCGGACAAAGCAAACAAGAATTTCTTCGCTAGCAGAAAATTGTTTGGAAAAACCTGAAGATTAAGCTCCAAAATTATCATCTGCTTATAATAAGTATAATAAAACCCATACTGCCAAACGCAGCTTTGACCTGGTGACCTTAGAACCACACCAACATCTGCAATGGAGATACTTCTCCCACTTCCTCCATTCTACCTGTACATCAGATCTGCAGCAACATCTAGTGCTCACAAACTGCAGCTAGTCGAAACAGTCAAACTTGGTAACATAACCGGTCCTGTAACGATCCTCTCGAAACTGCAGAACTAAGTGGAGACCTACCACATTTCGGACTTTATGCCCAATATTACTGATCTAGATAGACGGTTCATTGTCAAAATACAGGTCAGGCAAGGGATCAAGATCTACTTACAAGCAATACAATCCAATGTCAACATCTGGTATGCGGATGGATCCCGAACCAACGAAAGCACTGGTGCAGGGGCGTTTGGCCCCAGGACTAAACGGACGTTAGCACTTGGTATCTCTGCAACAGTACTTCAAGCCGAAACCTTTGCGATCAACTACTGTGCAATGCTGTGTGCCAAGAACGAATACAGCAACACGCATATATACATTATTTTTAATAGACAACGCTATTGGCTCTGAATTCCACGCGCTTGAAATATTGCAGAAACTAATTGTGTTACACTTGTGTGGATACCTGGTCTCACAGAACTACACGGTAATGCAGTAGCTGACTAGCTAGCCAAGAAGGGCGCCACATCATTAGTTCATTGGTCCAGAACCGTGCTTTGAATTTACCAAGAGTTCGCTCCAATGCGTTATCCAAAACTGGGAACAGGAACAAAATAAACAATCGATCTTGGGAGAGAGTCACTGAAGATCTTAACATAATGCGCGACAGGACACGGTCCGATAAATCACTATCTTAATTAATTAGACCTTGCTGCCTCCGACAGATCCAGATTCTGCAACTCGGAGGCAGAAATCATGGAACACATTCTATGTATCTGCTATGAACTTGCATGGTGCAGATACATTACGCTCGGTCAATGGAGACTAGCACTTTCTCTACCAAAAAAACATTAGTGTAATCCAGCTTATTAACTATGTTAAGGCACTCGGATTCGACCACATTGCACATTCTGAGGTCACATGGTCGTCATCTGCAGTATAGCAACACCAGGGTTAAGCACAATAGATCTGTAGGTCGCAGTGCTACTGCAACTCGAACTAGCTAACTAATTAGTTCAGCTTCGAGACCACCACCACCTTTAAATCTGTCAGACAAACAGAAACCTCGACGATCAAGTGAAACTCGACCATAAAACTGCGTGAATTAAAATAAAAACAGGTCAAGGAAACTTGTTCACAACCTATGTTCCTATATAGGACATATAAGGCAAAAAATTAAAAAAAAGAAGCAGATAGTATGGTGAGGGACATTAAATCAACTTATGTAATCCGAAACACCACATAGTTATGGGTGCTCGCCGCTGTTTGGCACGAACGATAGAATGTTTAACTTTTGTGTTGACTACAATCATATAAATACAGTAACAAAGATGGATAGCCATCTGAACCCAGGCTTCAAGATCGTTTTTAACATTGAATTTACAAAACTTCCAGTTACCGCAAGAAAAACGTCGCAGAGGAAGATCGACATAAAACTTCTTTCGATGTGGGTGATGAACTATGGTAGTTTAGTGTCATGTCATTTGGGTTGTACAATACTCCCGCAACTTTCGAAAGGTTAATGTGCCAGAAGGGATTGAAAGACACGTTTTGTAAATCAGGACATCATCGTTATCATGGATAAAGAGTTGTTTGATTCATTTGGGAAACTTGGCAGAATCTATAAAATCCATGGAGGAGTCTACGTTTCAAAGAACCAGAAAACTAGCTCGATCACAAGGTTACGGCAGAGCGAATTCCTACAGATTCAAATAGTTATTGTGACACATATTGTAATTCCTACTACACAACACATTTTATAAAAAAAAAAGTAAGATGCGTGCCCATTAATCACTAACGATCTCGGTTAATTTGAACCGCTTTATTCACTTTATCTTTAGCGTAGGACTGTTGAGCAACAATAATATATCAAAGGTATAGCAAAGGCGTTATCTCTGAAGATCTTAGCCAGAAAAAAACGTTTTTGATAGCATTTTTGACGGTCATTTAACGATGACAGCAGTTGTTTTTTAATTTAGATTTACATATGGGGTGTTCACTTTCAACGGGAGACCCTTCCCTGTCCAAAATCGGTTAGAGTATTTTACAGTTCGTTTGAACGCGAATAAAAGCTTAAGACCTCTTGTTTCAAATGCCGTCCGGCCTTTTTTGAAGACATGATGGCTACAGGCTTACGACCTTACTCTGCAAGTAAAGCAATTTGACTGCCAACACAAATTTAAAATATCAAAAGATGCGTTCTTGTGCTTAAAATGTTGATAATTATAAGTAGTTTCAAGTTCCGACTGGCGTTTAATTTTTTTGTCAAAATGGCGGCTCGTAAATATAAAAATATAAAATTAAAAAGATAAACAAATAATAAGGGTTGGAGGGTTGATATTCCCACTGTTTTTTTATATTTTCTTCTATGATTTTGAATCTTCATCAAATTAATTTCACAATGTAGAAAAATAATGAAGTTATAAAATCATAAGGAAAAATATAAAAAAGGGGATCCATTATCATTTTAAATCTTACAAAAATTTATTATTTTTAATAAAAACTCATTTTCACCGTTAAAACTAACATAATTTTAAAATCAGTCAAGTAGTTGAGATACATTAGATTGAACATATTAAAAAAAGGTGTGCCAAAAAAACGAATTTTAAGTCGAAATTTCGCAGGAAAACGGGTCATTTTCAATATTTTCGATCCGCTATTTAAAAAAAAATTCAATTCCAAACTGCATTTGCAAAGATTTATAATTTACCAACATTTTAACCAAAGGACGCATCTTTTGAGATCTTCAATTTGTGTTGGTAGCCTAATTTCTATACTTTCAGAGTGAGGTTGTAAGCCTGTAGCGGCCATATTGGTCCGCCATCATGTCTTTTCAAAAACGGCCGGACGGATTTTGGACAGGAGAGGGGCCTCACGTTCACAGAGAATGCCCCATAAATATTTATGAATGATTTTTATTTAGTTTTAGTTTGGTGAACCTTTTTGTTTTTACTTTCACTTAATGTTTAAGAATGGGACGTTGTAGTGTATCATGATTTTAATGCTTTAAACGGTGACAGCAAACACGATTCTGTATGAACGTTCGAGACTAGTGTGTGCAAATACGTAGCACGCGTACTCAGAATTGACACGTTTAAAAATATAGCTGGCACAGCCGATGATTTCGATTTTGTTCAAAAATTTGTCCCAATTTCACCTTTTTAAAACTGAAAACTTAAATTTTTTTAAAAACACAAATTATGGTTGTAAACTCATTAAATTTTAAAGTAAATATTTTTTCTGATTAGTGTCGGTTAAATTTCGATGATTCTGTAAGTAGATAAAATTTCCTTAATCCACTCAAAAAGTGACAATTTTAGAGTATCTGTAGCTAGATTCTAATTATATGGAATTATTTCGTGAAATGCTATTTCGTACTAAATGAGATTTTTGCATTCCGGTGCAGTTGAATGAGAAAATAAATTCCGCATTGAACTGTCAAATTATCTCGTCAACAAATTTATAAATGAAATGAGATTTTTTGCCTTAAAATTTTGTATAGAAGCACAAAAATAGAGAAAAAATGTCGAAAAAAGATTACGATAAATCAAAAAGAAATTTGATTGTTTAGAGGAGAATGTGGATTTGGCGCGTGGAAGTTAACGATATTTTATTAATTTTATTATTTATCAATAACTATTTTAGAAAATTATTTATTTAATTTATATACAACATTTTGTTTTGTATGTTCCTCGCAAATTAGATAAGACAGACGGAAATAGGGAAATGTAACGAGGTGGCAAATACCCTATTTATTCAAATACACTATTTATTTAATTTTAAAGAATAAGTTTACAGTTAAAATCTATAGCACAACAGAAAATACTTGTAGACTAGCTAACGAGAGAAACACAAATAAAAAAAATATTGCGACGCTGATGAATAGGCTGACTTCACCACAGCTCTGGAAACATAGTGTTCTGGATATATAATGAGCTAATATCCATCAAATACTTCGTAGTTATAATTATAAAAATATTAAAGGAATCTGTAGTATCCCAACAAACATAAATTCTATTATACGAGAAAAAGTAAAAACAAAAATTTAACCGGAAGTGACAAAGCGGAAGTTAGGATGCATCCAATTCGATTATCAGGCACAGAAGTTATTGGGCTTCCAAAATAACAGGTGCTCGGAGGACCCCCTACCACTTTGTTCACTATCGCTAAAAAAACTAATCAGTTCCTTGCCATACATATTTGCATCTTTTTGCGAAGTGTCATCAAAATTACTTAACGAACGAATGCTGTATACTTCCAACAAACATTGAAACAATAAACAGGTGTTCGGGAGAACCCCCATCACTTATCCCAATATTGTCCAAAAACTAATCAATTCTTTGTCATTTAAATCTTCATTTTTTTTCAAAGTGCCATTAAAATTGATTAACGAATGAAATCTGTATGCTCACAACAAACTTAAAAAACAAAGTGTGAAAAGTCAGCATTTGTATGGTAGACCCGCCACCACTTTGATCAATGTGTCCCAAAACATGATAATTATCTTCTAACACTAATTGGAACCTTTTCCATAAGTTTCATCATAATCACTTCATTATTGTAGGTTGTAGTGTGCACAAAGACAATGAAAAAACTTCAAACAAGTACAAAAAACAATTTTTTACCGGAAGTGAAAAACCGGAAGTTGCTAGGCAGGTCTGTTGTGAACCATACTAAATGCTTATGTACCAAGTTTTATCCAATTTGATTATCAGGTACAGATGTTATTGAGCTTTAAAAAAAACAGGTGTTTGGGACATCCCCTACCACTTTGTTCACTATCGCTCAAAAACTAATCAGTTCCTTGTCATACATGTTTGCATCTTTTTCCAAAGTGTTATCAAAATTCGTTCACGAACGAATGCTGTGTGCTCCCAACAAACATTGAAAAAAGTGTGACACATTAAACAGGTGTTCGGGAGGACCCCCACCACTTATTCCAATATTGTCCAAAAACTAATCTTTCTCATGTTACTTGAAAGCTTTTACCAACGTTTCATGAAAATCGATCGGTAATTGTAGGCTACAGTGGATAAACACCTGGGAAAAAACTTTTTAACCGGAAGTGACAAACCGGAAGTTGGTATGCAGAAATATTGGAAACTGTACTAAAACCTTATATACTAAGTTTCAATAAGATCATCGTCCGCGATTAGAAGTTATTCAAGATTTAAACGTAGAGGTCTCCTGAACGACCCCCCGCCATTTTGTCCAAACTTGAAGTGAATCCAGATCTTCCATTTTCAAGTAAACCTGTATCATTTGCCAAAGTTTCATCAAAATCCTATGCAGAAAGGTTTGGAGTCCAGTATATTGAAATCCCGGCAGGACTTACAGAACATATGGACTGGATGGTACTCACTAATAATCCAATTCCATCTCCTCCCTTATCCCTCGCACCTCTGAAAAAAACAAAGTAGTCCCAATGGTTTGATTATGGGACGCAGTTGATTAAAGCTCAGATATATAGTTATATGAAGGCTCGTTTCTTCGAGCAAGTTACAGCGTTCCAGCATTAAGGAATATTCATTAGCTAAGATTGAGAGTGCTACCGTTGACTGAATACGGTTCATCCGCCAGCACCCCTAAGAAATCACCTTGGCTAGTGATATCTCACTGCTATTGGCAGTGGTATGCGATATCTCACGTTAACTCATACGCCAATAGCAGGGACTGGAGTACGCGGTGTTGTCACACCCGTGGATTAAAAAATAGAAAAAAATTAACAAATTAATAAAAACTGATCCCTCCATGCGTTTAAAATTAAGATACTAGTTCCTGCGACCGGTTGGATTGGAACATATGCGTCCCTTCGAAGTTTAAATTCGAGTTCTTTAGATTTTCCAATATAATATTAATATTGAGGAAACTTTTTTTTCGCAAAAAAGTTGGGGAGGTGTACTAATTAGAGAGAGAGAGCGTAATCGATGATAAAATCGATTAATTGAAAATAAAAAATTTACTCTTATAGAAATATAAGTTTCTCTTGCTACCAAATCATTATGCTGCCTTTTCTCTTTGAGCGAAAGTTTCACCAAGGAATGACAATGACATCATTCATCCCTGTAGAAACTTCCGTCAATAAAAAAAAGGAAAATACATACTAAACATCGATTTTATCAACGTATCAAAAGTAGTCATATTTTTAACAGCAAGACTGGCTCCGTTTGAAATTGATCTGGCATAGTGTTTTGTCATACAATCTACTGCTGAAGTTATAAAGAAGAAATGCGTATGGCGAATAGAAACATTTGAAATGCAGACCGATAAAAACTTGACAGAATTTTAACAAAAATTGCTTGGCACGCGAAAAGAGAAATGTTTACAAAAACAATTTTTTGGCACACTAATCAACATTCACTTGGGACCACTGTTCTAGACATTTGTAAGATATGCCATAATTTATTGTTTTGTTGAAATTAATATGAGGTACACGAGTTAAACTGCGATAGGCGTTGTAAAGGCGGATTGCTAGATGAGTTTTAATATTGACTATTTTCTTTACTTAAACTAAAAACTATGTTAGATGTTACATCATTTGTTTGTAAAATTAAGCACAAATCCTTAAAGTTGGAGCAATATTTTAGTTTTTGAAGTGCATAGTTTTTCAATTATTATGAAAAAATATAATTTTGATTTGGTCCTTTCTCTAAAGTTCTAAGCTTAATTAGCAGAAAAATTTGAAACGTGAAACCAAAAAAGTAGTACTCACTCATGCCGCGAAATTGCTCCAGCAACTGGCTCTTCTACTTCAGGATCGACGGATGTTTACGATAGGAGATCCAGATCCTTTAAAGGAGCAACAAAGGCTCTAGGTTCGCGCATGTTTTGCAAAGAAACAGATTCAAATATTTCTGTTGTGCAGATCACCAACTATCAACAACAAATTTGAACCGCTTTAACCACTTTATCTTCAGCTTATGTCTATTAAGCAACAATAACATACAACTGATATACTTCTCAGGTTGGGAAAGACTAAGAAGTGCAGTCTTCTTCAACAAATGTCCGAAATTAGTCAAATTTATTTGCAGAGATCTAACACTTCTACAGACTCAAAACACTGAGGGAAATATACCACTAGATAAGATGCTGATACGGCCTGTGCAATTCAAACACTAGTTATAGCGTTTAGGACAGTATTATTTTTATTGCTAACAAAGACAGCGAGCTCATCTTGGAAAAGACAATCATCATGACTGATTCTGGACCTTACTCTGTCAAACAATAACCCACAGAAATTTATCAATAACTGACATATCTCCACGGAAGCTTCTATGTCCGACAACGATGCATTCGTATGCTAACACCAACCGGTGAGCACTCTCCACATTAGAAACCTCTGGAAACCCGATTAGGCTCTTTTCATGACACATCTTCAGAATACTGTGAATGCATGGGGTAAAATCAACACTACACAAGGGAGCCTGACCTTGCGGCAAATAACGTGCAGGAAGATATATTTAAAGCATCTAGTTTGTATGCTCTCTTCAATTACTAGAAAAAAATCTAAAAAGACCAGGAAGCTATCTTTGTGGAACGACAACTTGAAGAGGACGAGGAGCAATGTTCGTAAACTCTTTAGTAGAGAAAAAATGGAATGAGATGAACAATTGAATCATGCCGTTCAAATTTGAAGCGGATAACGAAATTATTCCGCTCTTCCTGCAAAAGGAGTTCAGCAACATTCACTCATATCTCGAGAATCTGTTGAAAGCAAGTTTTAGCTTTGTGGACTTCAGATATAGAGGAAAATTGTGATCGTCTTGATACTTAAACTAAGAAAGAAATCAAACGAGGGCACATAATGCAAGCTAGTAAGTCTAAATCTTTTCCTTTGAAACCGATAAAAAAAGGTGCTGAATTGTCACATTTGGCATCTCTCCCTTAAGCAAACAATCTCAACTCGAGCCATGTCATCTAAAAACTGTCCTAAAGTATGAAAGGAGAGGGGAGGAAGTTGTACTCTATACTTCACTTTGGGAGATACTTGTTGACAACGTTCTAAGGTTCAACGCAGTAGGCTAGACACCGACGTTATAGCAGTCAAGGTGAGAGGTATACCATGGTATACCGGCCATAAGAATGCTGCGGAATTAATGAAGCAAATTGGAGCTGTCTATCAATTCGCAAAAACAAGTATCGTCGTCTTCACTAAAATAAGGAACTACAATTTCATTCCTTCTGTTCTTTTATTTTTATTAATAGAATTAACATGTTTAGCATTAAATCTCTACCACTTGACTCAATAGCTTTGTATAAGAAAAGTGAACTCCATCGGGAATCGAACCCGGCACTTTTGAGTTACAACGCTAGCGCTTCATCAAATGAGCTAAAACGGTTAGAACGAATCGAATACGATTAAAATCAATGAAAAACTTGCACGCACCAATTGACAAGGACAACAATCAATCTAAAGAGAACCTCTGAAAATCTTAACATGTCATGTTACAGAACACAAGCCGACAAATAAATATCTCAAGAGGCTAACCCAAGATGCTACCGACAGATGCAGATCTTATATTGACATCGACATATTTGTCCAACAATAACACTCTGGAAAAAAATTTAATCAGATTTTTAAAATAATATTACCTTGGCAAAATTTGTGATGTAAATATAGCTTTAGCTCCAATCCTTTTCCCTCTATGCCAACGATTCACAATAAATTTCATACGAGTTATTGAAATTAAGGCAAAAACCACTGATCGGAAGGATTTCCGTTTTTTTCGTCGTTCAGGATTTACGATGTCTAAAGCTTTTGCTTCATTCTGCTCAAATGCTGTAATTACCAACAAAAGATATCGTTTTTGATGAACGAGAGCTTTACGAAAACTTTCTGATTTTAAATATTTTCCAAACAAATGATTTGCTCTTTCTTCGAGATCATTTTTAGGTGAATGAATAACACCGGCATTCGATTCCATATCCGCAATACGATTCTGTAACGTTCTTCGTTCTTCCGTCAAAAACTGTAACGTATCAGCCATTTGTCGATTTTCTTTTGCATTTTCTAATAACAAATCATTTGTTTCTTTTAGTTTCTGTAAAAATAATTGAGGCACAGGTCCTTCTCCGTTCGCTTCTTTTGCAAGTGCATCAGCCAGTTTAGATTCACGTTGTGCTCCCCGTTCAACATCTCCTCGCAACAAATAAATTGTTTCATTTAAATTATTTTTTTCTTTTTCAAGTTCCCTCAACTTTTCCCGTAACTTTCGTGATTCAATGATTTCTCGACGATCAACAACTTTATCCGATAAATTCGACTCGAACAATGTTAATCTTGATTCTAAACTTTCAATTTCACGATTGGCTAACTGAAATTTTTCATTCGAATGTTCTAGTTCTTTTTGTAAAAAATCATTTTCTTTCAGAACTCGATCAACTTCTTTTTTCATTCTATCTGCAAATTCTTTACGTTCTCCAATCTCTTTATCAAAACGATGACGTTCTCGTTCCAAAACTCTTTGTAAATCCATAACACGTTCCTTTTCTCGCTCGTTTTGTGCAGTTAAAAATAATAATTCACTTTCAAGTCTTGAAACATTTTCATGATCCATTGATTTTCGTGGAGAGCTAGTTGTTGTGGCAAGGGTTCGTTGTAATGATGACATCTGTGTTACAAGTTGCTCTGTTTTACTTCTTTCCTGGTCAAGTTTTTGTTGTAAATCATTTTCATTTTCGATTGCTGCCTCTAATCGAATTCTCATCGCTTCGATTATATTCGCATCTTGTTGTTGTATAGAATTTGAATTTTTCTTTTCCGAATCTAGTAGATTTTGAAGTCTTGTACAATTCAATCGTTCGGTTTCTAATTGATAACGCAACGAATCAAAATCTTTCATTAACTCATTGTGTTTATTAATCAAATCACGATTTTTATTTTTCTCTATTTCAAGATTTTGTTTTAGTTCTGAAACTGTACGATCATAATGTCCTGATTGCTGTACACATTCATTCGTTTTTCTTTTGTCCTCATTCTCAATTTCAAAATCAGAATTCAAATCATCACTTTCTATCGCTTTTAAAATATTTGAATCCAACTGTGCTGAATAATTTAATTCATTTTCAACTTGTTTTGCAAGTTCATCCAATGAAAATGGTTTCGGGCTTGATGAGTTTCCGTTTCTCTCAAGTTCTGTTTTCAGTTTTTCAATTTCATTCCTTAGTTCATTATTTTTTGTTATTTCTTTTGAAAGTTTTTCTTTCAGTTGGTTATAGTTTAGGTTGTTTTCAGGATTTTGTGGATCTTTAAGATTACTTAGAATATTTTTCAATGTTTTCAGTTCTTCATCTTTTTGTTGTAGATCCAATAGATTTTTTTCATGTCCAATCATTTTATCGGATAGTTCATGTCTTGTTTCGTATAATTCTTCTCTTAGATTATTTATTTCTTTTTTCATATGATTTACGTTATCATTATCATTACTAATTGAACTATCTCTCGATTTATTGAGACGATTTAACTCAATTTCTGAAATTTTAGATTCAAGTGATTTTATTCGTTCTAAATTTAATTTTTCGGTTGCACTGTAATCAATAAAATCCTTTTCAAACTTACTAATTATATCATCTTTTCGTGAAATTGCTTTATTCAATAGTTCAATTTGTTGTTTGAATGTTTCAATTTGATAAACCAAATCATCATTTTTGGTTGTTTGTTGATAACGATCATGATCCTCTTGCAATTCTTCCAGTTTCATTAAATAACATTTTATATCATTTTCTTTAGCTTTTATATCTTTTTCCATTTTATTTATTTCAAATTTCATTTCCTCAATTTCGTTTTCTAATAGTTTTTTATCATTTAAAATTTCTTCGTATAATTTAGTTTTTCCCGATAATTCAATTTGAAGATTTGAAATTTCTTTTATTTTTAATTTTAATTCTGTTTTTATAGAATCAATTGAATAATTTTTTTCATTTGTTACACTTTCTAGTGACATTTTTAAACTCTCAACCTCGCTTTCCAGTTTCGGTAGGAGTTTTAATTTTTCATTCAATTTATCAATGTGATCCCGTAACTTATCAATATCATGTTCTTCTTCTAAAATATCTGATAAGTTGACATTGCCAAATGATTGTGGTGCTTGTGGTGAATTATTTGATGTTTCAAAAAGTGGAGAGTATTGCAGTTTTCTTGGTTCAAATTCTGGTGATATTGATAAAGCGTCTTTTTGATATGATGATAAATCCTGAAAGAAGCCTGATTGTGCGATACCCGATAAAAAATTTGTATTTGGCATTCCAAAGAGTGTAACTTCATTGGTCGATCTTTTATATGGAATCGGTTCCTGCAAAGCAAAGTTTTGAATTAATTCATCAACTTATTTAAAAGGAATTAATTTTTTTTATATTTCTCCAGTTTTATTTTATCTAATGTAAAATAACCCAACCTGCAAACTAGCACTTTGGAGTCAGAGGAAAATTTTTAAAAATCTCACCAATGAAGAATAGTTTAGAAATACCTCTAGCTACTTGCAAACTGTAGCCGGGCAACGTGCATAGGGACGTCGTGTAAAAAACCATTCATGTGTAAGGCAGGTCACGCTAGAGACTAATAAAAAGGGCCAAATCAGTGGTCATTTGACTCGTATCGAGAAAAGAATGGCTGGGGCCCATTCAAATAACCGAGTTCCGAAAGGATCTACCGCTTTGATACCAGGCAGCCTTCAAGTGTATTTTGCCATGCCAAGTTATCAGGGTTCTGAATTGGTCGACCTACCTTCCCTCGACGTTCGCTACGTGCCCACGAGGAACAACAGTGAAAAAATTAAAAACAAACATTATAAGCTGGATGTAACCGCGTGGACGGGTTGTAAAGGTACAAGCGGTAGGTGTTGGAGTGAGTCTCCTCGTTAAACCGATGAGGTGTAATAACCTTTGGTTAGGAACACTGCCGGCAGTAAATAGCACTGTTCAATCGGAGAAAACTACAGCTTCGTTGCTTCGATGATTGGAGACAGAAGAAGGAGTAGAAGGAAAAGAGACCCACCTCTATCACATATAGGTTGGCCTAGAGGGCTGAACGACCCATTAAGGAGGAAACTTAAAAGAGCTGGCACCAGGTGTTACATGACGTTCCTTGCGGCGGGGATAACTCTAAATGACTCAAAGTTCTGGAATCGAAAGGGAAGGTCTCAAATGTCAGAGCAGAAAATATAAAACGAATCAGTAAGACCCTCCCAGGATAGCCATCCGTCAAGAGAGAGAACAACAACATCTCAGACCAAGCACCAGCGATTTGGGTGCAATTAAAGCGAATAAGGTGGCTATATTAACTGAAGACTATCCCCAGACGATGTTCAGCGCAGAGGACGTAGAACTAATCGAAGTAGGGCTGGTGAACCAACTGGCAAAAAGATGTGCTAATCACAGGATTGGGTTAGGGGGTATTCACTTCAATTTGGTTACGTGGTGGTAGAGCACGACGACAAACATACGGTTAACTGACTCGTGCCTTTTCTACCCAAAGTGGAAGTCGGTACACATTCACCTGTGATGAGAAGGAGATGATATCCCGATCCCTCACACGGTTGCAGTATTTCCCTAGGAGAGCTGGAGGGTATAGTAAGAAATCAATCGTGCTGCTAGTAGAACAAAACGACGGCTTGTTTATTAAGGAATGGAAGTTATCTAGAAGTCGAGATAAGAGCACAGGTCAACTTCTGACTTTATTAATTGACAAAAGGGCAAAGATAGTTTTATCGGGGTAGGAAATATCCCTAACTACCGGTTTGGCAAAGTCATTGTCCATGGTCCTCGGTAGGTAACGTCGGTAAAGTCTTAGGAAAAGGAGGCCGGCGAAATCTTAAGGGAGGTATCTCAGATACTACCACTACCCAAGAAGGGTGTCGCAATCGTAATGACATCCAGTGTGGTGGAAGAAATTGTTGTGGCAGAGGTTGATGAGCTTCTGCCGTGGATATCAGTAGCATCGAGGGCATGACTGAGGAGGAGAGGTTGTTAATGGATTAAGGAGCAGATACACCCTCTCCGACAACATCTAATGGAGGTGATAGAAAGCCAAAGTAAAGGTCCGACACGAAATGGCAGCGGCAAGCGCAAACAGCGATGCGAAGGAAGTATGGAATACTAATCCAAACCCACTTAGAGCATGCATTATCATTAGAAAAAATATTAATTACTTTTGTCTTTTAGATTTCCTTACCATATCTTTTCTGGTGCATTCAACTACGGCTAGTGGTGACAAAGGCCTGCTTTGAAACAGACGGGGCACAGATATAACTCGCAGAGTTACAGGGGCTCGTTGTACGGTGCAACAAGAAGTAGCTTCTTATCATCGTGTGTGATGCAAATGTTCACAACGAGACATGGGGTAGTACAGACACAAGCCAGGGAGGTGAGTTTCTGTTTGAACTTTTAAGAAAGAAAACCTTAGCAGGTTTAACGTTGGGAACACACCTGATTTTGTTACAAGGACAAGACAGAAGGTGTTGAACCTAACGGTAGAATCTATGTAAGCCAGTTCATATGGACTGGAGAGTCACAAATAAACCCTCATTGTCGGATCATAGAATGATTCTGTTTGAACTGGATATTATGATCACCCTCGATTCGGAACCCTAGGAACACGATATGGAACCAATTAGAAGCGATTACAGCTAGTAACAGTAAGAGGGACAGTTAAACACTATACCGCGCTGGAAAAAGTTGTAACGGAGGTAATAGGACGCGTTATGATAGAGCAGGGAGTTGTCAAAAAGAACCAAAATTAAGAACCAAAGTAGGTATGCTCTACAACAAAGCGAAATAATCTGGAAACTGGGCAGATAATAACAGGGAGCTCATCACCTCCAATAAGGAAATAAGGAGGGGCACCAGAGGTGCCCCTCCTCATTTCCTTCATTAACTTCTGTGATAATGTCTCTGCAACGACTGTAACGGCTAAGCTGTGTCGAAAGACGGTCCTGAGATTAAAACTTCGCTTCCGTTCGGTAAGTATACCGAATTATAAGGACTTACAGCAGAGAGCTGCCCTTTATCAGGAGACACAGTTTTCGAGCGGCATTACCGCATGTACGTCTACTGCACAAGTAATAGAAAACTAAAAAAACTAAACCCAGAGGACTGGAGCGTGGCTACCACATTGTTTACGGAGAACAGTATTAAAGGGAGAGGGGACAAAATGACTGTGACCGCGCCTTCTGGGAAGGAGGCAGAAGTGGTCGTTACGCACCTCCTGGGAATCTTTAGAAGCATTCTGGCACTTGGGCATATTCCACAACCACGACGAAAGGCAAAAGTGATATTCATTCCAAAAAGTAGAAGAGAAAAATGTCACCCAGCAGAAGTCTTATTACGTTTTCAGTTCAGTTCAATCAGTTTAGTTTAATATCTTTCATGTTACAACAATGGAAACTGTAATCGACAACCATATACGATACTAGTACAGAACTGACAGATCAACGGAAAGCGACGGTCAACATGACAAGAGAATTAGGGGAGGGGGTGGTGTTACTATCTGCGTCTTTCCAGGCATTGAAGGAACCTTTGACAACACTTCACAACGAGCAGTCAACAAGGCTCTAATGGGGAAAAATCTTGATAGCAGCAGAACTGACTGGATGTGTGAGATGCTGAGAACTAGGGTACCAGAAAATAAGGCTGCTGATAGTAAAATCAGCCTTGGTAGCACTAGGAACTGTGCGGGACCTTACCACCCCATATGTGGAGTCTAGTGGTGGATGAAAGTGAGGCTATCTTAAGTAACCAGTGTATTAATTGTCTTAAGGACGCCGATGACATTGTCATTATCGCCAGAAGTAAGTTCAAAGAGACACTCAGTGACAATGTACAGAGGCAACTTAACCTGGTAAAGGCATGGTGAACATCTGGGGGAGTAAAACTCAATCTGAGTAAAACTACGTTGGTCCCGATCACCAAGCTAAATAAGCTTGGTTATGGTAGCAATCTAACAACACTTTACTGGATATTATACAGGTATTGCAGATAATTTAGAAGCCGACATTTTGCAAGAAAAAGTGTAATAACATCGATTTTCGGGCCCTTTTGCGGACTAGGGACGAAATCCATTCACGCAAAGATGCGGGATGAAATTATGACGGAATGGTCCTAAGCCTGGAATAACACCACGCGCTTAAGGCATGCTAAAAAATTAATTGTGTTTTTAAATCAGAAGAGAGCCGTAATGTGCTCTAGGCTGAATAGGAAGAACCTGAGCATACTGACAGGTGTTCTGACAGAACAATGCAGTATCACTGTAGTGACACACCTGAAGAATATTGCAGTGGAGGAAAGAGACGGATGTAGATTCTGTCTATTGGAAGAAGAGATCCTAGTCCATCTTCTCGAAGATTGTGAAGCCTTTATCTACATGAGAAGGTATCAACTGGAGGACAATTATACTGACGGGCATGACCTACATTCACTTAGCTCTCCCCATATGAAGTTTCTCAAGGAGGCTGAATTGCAGAAGGTGCTCTGACTGGATACTCTATAGGTAGTAGGCAGGTGAAGTACAATATATTATTTTACTAATGTAATCAGACACCGTCTTACTGTCAAAATTAGAATGATGATAAAAAAAAAAGGAAACAGTACTCCACCTGGCGAATCGCTGCAAGACCGACATATTTATCGCTTCGTTAGAAGCTGAAAATGATGTTCGATGGAGTATTGCTGAATGCTGGGTGATAAAATTTTTCTTCCTACCATGCTACCGTTTGAAAAATTTATCAAAATAATAATTTAAAAATAATTTAATTGTTTAAATTGAGTCTAATTGCTCACAAAATCCTGAATAAATAATTTAAAACTTACCAACTGTTGAATTTTACCAATTCCTTCATGAGCGTTGAAAGATAAATTATCTTGTTGTGATTCGGCGCATTTTCTGATCAGATCAACATCATCATATTCAGAAGAAATTGAAACAATATCGCTTAACGTTCTGGCACTTGTTTTCCCTTCCATTAACTCTTTCGCTGTTCGTTGTAGTTCTTTCAATTGATTTTCATCTAAATTTAAATCCAAATATACCTTTAACTCTTCTTCTTTTTTATCTAATTTTTCTTTTAATAAATCTAATTCATCATTTTTGTCAGCTAACATTGTTTCCATTAAATCTGGTAGCGCTAATTTATTTATCATTTCATTTTTAATTTTACCATTCAAACGTGAGATTTCATCATTTTTTTGTCTCAACTCATTTTCATATTTCTCATTCTGTGTTTGATGATTTATTTGAACTAGTTCACTTTCTTGACGATCAATTAATTTTTTACTTTCTTCAAGATGAGATTTTAAATTTGATATTTGTTTATCGCGTGAAGAAAGAATTTCTTTGAGTTCGGTTAACTCTGCCTAAAAGCAAAAAAAAAAAATATCGTAATGTTTTCTACTACACGAAAAAATAAAACAAATAATTACCATGAGATCATGAACTTTAAGATTTAAACTTGATGTTCCTTGTCGATGCATTTCTTCTGAACGATGTCGCTGTTCATCCAAACGAGATTGAAGTGATGAAATTTTTAACATTTGTTCTGATAATTTTTCTTGTAATAAATCTCGTTCGTTTTGAAGTTCCTGAAAAAATACAATTAAAAAAAATTAACGATTAGTAAATATAAATAATTGTTTAAATTAGCTTACACTTTCATTCATTTTCATTTTTCAATAATTATTTACTTTTAATTTTATTCATATTATTTCATTCAAGACTTGCATAAGAGGAAAATTAAAATAAATAAAAACTCGGGATGTTATGTGTGTTTCTATCAATAATCTTTAATGAAAAACAAAAAATAAAAACTAAGAAAATCGGAAACGAAGATCAAAAGTAGTCGGTTTCACGTGAAATAGAAAAACATAAATTACAGTCGCATCTGTAAACGCAGCTCTAACTCTAAAGTTAATTTTAAAAGTTGCAATAGAATATTAGGAATGTCGATGACAAGACGGTGTGTCCGATTGAAGTCATTTATTTAAAAAGTCATTGGATTGATACTGTTTTGTTTTCACCACCATACATGGTATTAGGAGATCCACAGATGCGGTTGATATTATTGAACTGGCGATTATTACCACAGAGTGAATTTTGTTGTAAGATCTAGGTCTTGAAGGGATGACAAACATTGTAATTCCTATATTAGATAATAGGTTTGAAAGTAAAAAAATTGCCAGATAGGAAAATTTACAAAATTATAGAGAATTTGGAAAATTAAAAATTTGAAAAGTTTAGAAAAAATGTAAACATTGAAAAATTAGAAAATGAGGAAAAAATTCGAAATTTGATGAATTTGGAAATTGGGCAATTTGAACATTGAAATTTTGAAAATTGAGAAATCAAAAACATTTTAATATCGTAATTAGATAATTTCGATCTTTTGAAATTTGGATTTTGTATTTTCAAATTTTTCAGTTTTTCATTTAAATGTTTCTGATTTTAAAAATTAGGAAAACAAAAAATTCGAAATTTGAAAAATTTGCAAATTGGATATTGAAAAAGTTAGTCTATTTTTAATTTTGTTGCCAATATTTTCGTACTTTTGTACTTTTGATATTTTGTATTTTCCAAATTTTCCTATTTCCAGCGATATTTTTTCAGCAAATCAAGACATTGTCAAATTAGCAGATTTGCAAAAAAATTTCGGGAGGTAGAAAAGTAGAACATAAAAAAATGGAAGACAAAAAAGTGAAAAATTACTAAATCGGAAAAATATATTGGGAAATTGGTTAATTTGGAAAAATAGAAAACTAAAAAATAACAATTAAGCGAAAATTTTAAAAATTGGCAAATAAAATAATTATAAAATTTAAAAATGACGAAATTAGAAAATTGACAAATTTGAAAGTTGGAAAGCTTTGAAATTTTGAAATTTTTATTTTAATTGACTAACTTAAAATTTTCGTATTACCGAATTATCAATATGTGACGAAGGAGATCCCAAACACATCCTTTTCGTGTTCATTTCTTTACTTTCCTCCGTCACAAGGTGCCTGATTCCAGATTTGAATCCACAAATTTTTTATGTCTCATGATATTAGATCCATCTCTCAAAACTATATATCCATGTTTCAGTTTTCCAATCTTGCAAAACATGTTTCTTAAATTAAATTTATACGGTTTTCTGAAAATTCTCCAATTTCGGTGTTTTTCACATTAAAACTCAGTTGTAATGGTTTTCTTTGTTAATTTCTTTTTTTTTTTTTTGAAACTTGATAAATTCTCTATTTTAATTGTGGGAAATCTTAACTATTCCCACAGTTTAAGTAGATTTCTGGAATCAGTATTATTTTTTGTCAGTTAAGATTTTTTTAACAAGAGCTCGGTTAACACCGAGGTGTAAACTTTGGGGAGATTGAAAACGTACGTATGGGATATTGTGTATTTTTATTTGTTCTTAAATTGTCGGTTTGGTTTTGGTGTTTTTTTTGGGTTGTTATTTTTTTCTATGTCATAAATTCAATATTTAAGTAATAAAAGTGTTTGGAAAATAAAATAAAATGTTTATTTTTGAAAAAGAAAAGAAGATATTTAGTTAATTTGACAAATTTTAAAAAATTACAATTTATAAAAATTAATAAGAATAAACAGTTGAATATTAATTATATGCCTATTGCTGGCACAACAACAACTTTTTTTTTATTGGAGTAACTGCAATCGAGTTTGTTTGCATTGGTGAAATATGTTTGGAATTGAAACCTCCTCGCAGGAATAGGTGAGTCGTTTACATTAATTATATTACTTTTAATTTAAAATAATATTGCGTCAGATGATAGATGATGTTACCTTCTGTAACATTTAAAAGTGTAAAGAGAGAGTGATTTCGTGGTTTCGCAGTGAGGTAGGAGTTAATTTCTGCTCTTCTGGGACCCTCTGGTTGCCGGACAAACCCACGACCACCTTACCCTGAAACTCCAGCCTCGAGATGAGCAGGTCCGGCTTTCCAACCAGAGGGACAAAAATAAAGATTCGTTTTCCCAGGACATCCAGTGCCCTCTCACGAGGAAATAGGATAGCTTCAGAATTTCGTTTCAATGACTCGAATTTTTTATTTTGTTTTTTAGTTTTTCAATTTTATAATTTTATAAACTTTCTTCATTAACGATTTTCTAATTTCTTAATTATTAATTTTTTAATTATTACAAAATTTGTTCAATTATTTAATTTTTGTAAATTTTGTGGATTTTAAAGAATAATATGTAATTTATTTCAAATCTGTTCGGGGAAATTAATGTTTTCTGTTATCGCCATTATCAAATACGAAATGTGCTAAATCGGCGGATAACAGTAGTAATAGTAGTAATAATAGTGATAATATTAGCAAAATTAATTAAATTATAATCTTTTCGAAGACACCATCCGCAACTGTAGTGGTTTTTAGAATCAATTCGCAGTCATTGTTAAATTTAAAAATTAGAAAACGTCGAAGTAAAAAGTTGAAAATGAACAAATTCGGGAATTAGAAAATTAGAAAATCAGAAAACGTGATCAGAGAAATTGAAAGTAGAAAAATTGGCAAATAAGAAAATGGAAAGAATTTGGAAAATTAGATAACGAAAAACGTAAACGTTAGAAAAATAAAATTTGGAAACCTAGAAAATAAGGAAAACAACAAATTCGAAATAATTTGCAAATTGGTCATCGAAATTTCAAAACATTTTAATTTCGTAATTAAGTAATTTCGTACTTTTGAAATTTTAAGGTTTTGCATTCTAATTTTTCAATTTTTCATTTAAATGTTTTTAAATTTCAAAATAAGGAAAACAACATATTCGAAATTTGATAAATTTATTATTTGAAAATTGAAATTTTCATTTTTTTTAATCTTATTGAAATTTTAAATGAGAAATCAAAAACTTTTTAAATTCGTACTTTTGTAATTTTTTGTTTTTCAAATTTCTAATTTTTAAATTTTTTACTTAAATTTTTCTAATTTTAAAAATAAGAAAAACAACAAATTCGAGATCTGATAAATTAGATATTAAAATTTTAAAAATTGAAAAAAATTATCTATTTTTAATTTTTATTTTTTGGCTATTTTCGTACTTTTGTACTTTTAATATTTTGTATTTTTCAAATGCCGAATTTTTAAATTCTTCAATTTTAATTTAAATGTTCAATTTTTTAATTTTATTTCAAACATTTCTAATTTTGAAGGCTTTTATTTTTCTAAATTGTATTGTTTTCTAACTGACTAATTTACAAATTGATGCTTGTGATATTTAATTTATGAACGAAATCAGAAACATTTATTTTCAGTTAATCAGGAAATTGTCAAATTAGGTTTTTTTTGAACAAATATTCGGGAGGTGGAAAAGTTGAACATAAAAAAATGGAAGACAAAAAGTGAAAAATTACAAAATTGATAAAATAAATTGGAAAATTGGTTAATTTGAAAAAACAGAAAATTAAAAAATAGCAATTAAGTGAAAATTTAAAAAATTGACAAATCAAACAACTATTAAATTTCAAATGACAAAATCAAAAAATCGACAAATTAGAAAGTTGGAATTTTTTGAAATTTTTAAATTCTTTAATTTTAATTTTTCTAATTTTGTAGACTTTTAATTTTTCAACTTGTTGTATTTTCTAGCTTCCTAATTTACAAATTGATGCTTGTCATATTTAATGTATGAACGAAATCAGAAATATTTATTTTTATTTTCAGTAAATCAGAAAATTGTTAAATCAGCCATTTTGAAAAACAATTTTTTTTGAATAAAAATTCGGGAGATAGAAAAGTTTAACATCAAAAATGGAAGAAAAATAGTGAAAAATTATAAAATTGACAAAATAAATTAGAAAATTAGTAAATTTGGAAATACAGAAAATTAAAATATAACAAGTGATTTTGAAAATTTAAAAATTTACAAATTACATAATTATAAATTTTAAAAATCAGAAAAATGACAAAATAGAAAGTTGAAAATCTTTGAAATTTTATAATTTTTTTTCTTTAATTTAACTTAAAATTTTCATTTTGCCAAATTATGTAATCAGTATTCTATTTTCTAATTTTTTGAATTTTGCAATTTCTCAATTTCTTATTAAAAATTTGAATTCCTTTTCTGATTTTCGGCTTTTATAATTTTGTAACTTTTGAGTTTTCCGATTACATATTTCTTTAATTATTTAAACTTTCTTTTTTACAATTTCCCAATTTTTCACAGTTTCAACAAAGTTAATGATTTCTTTTATTTTCATTATGAAATACGAAATGCACTAAATCGTCGCGAATAAGAGAATCAGTACCTTCAAAGTTGATTAAAGCTCAAACTTATCGATTACACCATTCGAGTACAATGGTTTTTAGAATCCATTCGCAGCCGTTGATAAAACAAAAATTAGAACACAGTAAAGTTAAAAGTAAATAAAAAACTGCAAAGTAAAAGTTAGAAAATATTGTATTAAAAGATTAGAAATTTGAAAAACCAGAAAATAAAAAGGAGATAAGAAGCTGGACAAATTATACAATCATAACACTAGAAAATTGAAAAGTTATCGAATTCGGAAATAAGATAACTAGAAAACAGAAAACTGGGTGCTGAAAAAGTTAAAAGTAGAAAAATTGGCAAATACGAAAATGGAGAATTTGGAAAATAAGAAAACGAAAAACGGTAACATTAGAAAAATAAGAATTGGAAATCTAGAAAATAGGGAAAATTTGACAAATTTGCAAATTGAACAATGACATTTTAGACGACAATGACATTTTGTGAATTTTTGATTTTGTAATTTTATAATTTCGTTCTTTTGTTATTTCGATATTTTGTTATTTGTATTTTATAAATTTCTAATTCCCAAATTCTTCACATTCTTATGTTTTTTTACTTCATTTATTTATTTCATTCATTTATTTATTTTCTTTCTTTATTTATTTATGTTTCTAACTTTATAGGCTTTTAATTTTCTACTTCCTAATTTTATAATTTTCGGTTGTTCATTTAACGTACGATCGAAATCAGCAATTTTCTAAGAAATTAGGCAATTGTAAAATTAATAAATCTAAAAATTTGATAATTAAACAAAAACTCGGAAGCTAGAAAAAAAGTGAAATATTACAAAATTAAGAAAAAATATCATGTTAGAAAATTAGTAAATTTGGAAAAAGAGAAAATTAGAAAATGAAAAAAGAAAAATTAGAAAATATGAAATAAGCAATTTTGAAAATTTTATAAATTGACAAATTAAATAAAAAATTAAATTAAAATATTAATTAAAAATTAAATTAAAAAGTGAAATTAAATTCACAAAACCAGAGAGATGAAAAAATTTGAAAATATTGAAATTTTATAATTTTTTCTTTAATTTAAATTTTCGAATTGTCGAATTATTTAATTTTTGTAATTTGTAATTTTTAATTTCTTACATGGTAAAAATTTAAATTCCATTTCTGATTTTCGTCTTTTCTTAGTTTTCTAATTTTATAATACTTTAATTTTTTAAACTTTCTTTTCAACAATTTTCTAGTTTTTCTAATTTTTAGCTTTTGAATTACGAAATATGTTTAATCGGTACAGATAAGAATATTAGTACAAAAAAATTTGATCGTAGCTCAAACTTACCAAAAACAACTAACTATAATAGGTTTCGAAATCCCTTCGCAACCATTGCTAATTTAAAAAATAGAAATCAGCAAAGTAAAAGTAAATATTGTTACGATTCTATATAACCGCACCAAAATACAAAACAAAATTGTATTCAACCTCAATTCACTCTATTCAATATTTTAATAAAAAACTAAAATCATTTACATCATTGTCATCAACATGTGATACTGTTTCCAAGAAAAGAGGCCGAAAAAAATTAATTAAAATACATGCAAAATAATAACGTCGATTATTCTTAGAATTTTTCGAATTTTCTTTATAAATAAATTGACCTCGAATAATCGAGATATTAAGCAAAATTCTATTTAAGGACTTCCTTAGAACGAAAAAGTTTAAGCAGAACGAAAAACAGTTTAAGATGGAATTCGATTGTGTTAAGTGAACATAAAATCGTGTAAATAAAACCAAAGTGATTTTTAGTTGTAAATAAAAGTTTTAAGTATATATATTTTGGACACACTGAGTTTATTCTGGAAACTTCTACGATTAACCATTGCACTTTTTGAAACTGTTAAAGGAACATTATAGTTCGGGAATATTGTTTTCCTGTTGTTGTGGAACAACACAGGAATTGAATACTTAATAAAACCTGGTATTTTTGCTTCCTACATTTGTCGAATTGAGAGTAAGACCAATTCAAGGAAGGTAGAAAAAAAGTGACGAAGGAAAATAAGAAAACAAAAATTGAAAAATTACAAAATATTGTATCAAAATATTAGAATTCGGAAAACCAAAAAATTAGCAAATAAAGAAAAGAAAAATTAGAGAATAAGAAGTTGGATAAATAGAAAATTGAACAATTATAAAATAAGAAAACAAACAAAATTGAGAATTTAAAAAGACACAAAATGTTCACGCTATTACGTGTTATACTGTTTTTATTTACAACTTAAATTTATAACATCTATCATAACTATGCTGAATTTCCACAACATCTTATGTTCTCTATAAATTTAATTACAACATTGATTTTCATAATTTCCTTAAAATAGATTTGTATATAAAAACTGATCAAAATATCGTGCAATGACTTAGACATTTCTTGAATAAAATTAAATCTGAGTTTTTTTTTATTTTCGTATTAATTGTTTTATTCAACATACATGAATATAAAAGATTTGTTTTTTGTTATAGAAAACATTATTCGTGAACGTTTCACAATTTTCTTTATTGATGTAGACTGAGTGTCGTAAATACTTATTTTATTTTTATTATTAGAAATGCGATCGTTTAAATAACTATGATTTATTTTAAGTATTGTCAAAGCATTTTAATAATCTAAACAATTTGGCAGACATTTAGGGAGACAGTTGTGGTTCAATGTGCTTTAAGTTTACTCAGACATAACATAAATTTCTCTTACACAAAAATTTAATCAAGATTGCATACTATATAATAGCATTATAACTTTTGTTATAAAATTTTCTATTAAAAGAAAATAGGTCCAAAATACGTAAACATTTTTTTTTTCTATAAATCCGAAAATACAAATGTGTTTATTGTTGACTATGACATTTTCTATGACTATGACCTTATTTTCAGATTTTCGTAACACATATTCTAATCTCAGAATTGAGAAATGAAATGAATAAATTTTCTTTTGATTTATTTGTTTGGAGTTAGAAAAAATGGGTGAAACTTTACACAATAAAAATTAATATGTTGATTTTAGGCAAACTGACGGTGTTATTCGGAAATATATTACAAAGACGTGTTATTTGTTATCAATAATAATATAAATTCTTGTAGAAATAAATAATTATCTTAAAATTAGAAAGGAAACAATCTCATGCTTGCAAATGCATCAATTCTCTAGATTTTCACAATAAAAGCCAAAAAGAAAAATATTTCAATACATTATACAACAGTAGGAAGTCAACAACTTTTGAGTATGGATAATTTCCATAAATGGTTTTATTTCCTAAGGTCGTTTCCCAAGTCAAATCAAGTAGTCATGAAGCATATGAATTTTAACTAAATGCTTTAAAAATCGAGCACCTTAAACTTTGTCACGACAATTTATCTAACATGTCAAGACAATTTATGCAACAGGGGGTTTGTGCTTAGCAGTAGATGAATGCAAGACGAAAATAAAAAATAAAATACAGTGACAATACACAGTGAAATTAAAATTGTGTAAAAAGAAGGTTCAAAGAACAAATCTCAGTAAATAAAAATATTTCTCTCTCTCTCACTCTCTCTGGCGTTTACATCCCATGGAGGGATTATGCCATCAGTTTTCATTCATATCGTTCCAAGACTAGTTGACCTCAGTTTCGACACCCTATATCCCGAAGGTCTTGGATTATGTCATCACGACAGCGTTGTCTAGGTCTTCCTCTTCGACGAACACTAGCTGGTTATTGTTGGGATAATTTTGTTTTTGTATTCTATCTAAGCACTTCTACATGACCAAACCATCTAATTCGGTTGGATTTAATGAATCCGATCACATCGCAGCCTCCAAGGAGTTGTCTGATTTAATGATTCATTCGGATCATACACTGATTTTAAGCAACGTAGCATAAATTGTGGACCATAAATTGTTCGTATGACCTTCCTCTCGAATGTTGATAGAATTGTACAATCGGAGGAAGTCAGTGTCCAGCTTTCATTTCCAAATGTAAACCACAGGTTGAATTAATGCTTTGTAAAAATTGCGAGTTTACACGACCGCGAACAATAAATAAAAATATTGTTCGGTGAAGTTCGCGACGCAATTTTTGTGAAACTCTCTACAAACAACTTTGGAGTTTCTAAGCAATGTAATGAATGAAAAAAACATAACATAAAATAAAGTAAAATACTCTGAATTTTATTCTTCCTCGTAAATTGGAAGAAGACTGATAAGGTTTACACCTTATTTTAATTCGGAATACCATCCGTTCTTAGATGAAGGGTCATAACTTGACCTAAAATCCATTGCGCTGGTGGCAGAGTAATCCCATGATCAACGTATTTGAATTTGACAGGAGCCTCGTTGTAATTTATTCCGACGTTCTAACTCGGACAAGTAATATTGATGTCATCTGTTCCGATTACTTGTCTGAAGTTAAACTAGAACTAAATCAATGAACTGTTGAATAGTTCATGATATATTTCTGCTCCAAGCAGTAAGTCAATGCGGTCGGAAACGCTGAACAAAGGGACTGACAAAACTCTAAAGCATCTGCAGGTATCATGATTTGGTTAGAAAGAATCTTTTTTGTGATCTTAGGAAGAACATTGAACTTGACCAAAGCAAAAAAATGGGGTCTCGTGAGCAGAAGGTCAGATAAATTTTATGTTTAATCCGCGATTCAGTACCTAAGATTCCATTTCCTCCGATTTCATTAATTTCTTATCTTTAATTGCTGACATTGCAGGGTTGAACCACTATCTAGCAAGACCCTTCAAAGAATTTGCATACCATCATTCCGTCGACGCATGGACAAGCGCAGTTTCAATTTAGATTAGATTTTTATGCAAACTTGAATCCTTTAACTTCTCAGGCATAATCGTACGTGATACAGAACAAAAAGGATCAGAAAACAACGTTCTGATTACTTTATCGCGATCATTACACCTAACCACCGGTGATTGACTCGAAGTTCGTTCAGAGGAAAAGGGGATGCGGAAGGTTCGTTGGTTTGGAAATGGAGCAAATCATATCATGGAGGGATCATCGCATGGAGGGATCAGTTAATTTTTTACTTAATTAATTTGTTAATTTTTTTCTATTTTTTTGATCCACGGGTGTGACAACCCCGCGTACTCCAGTCCCTGCTATTGGCATATGAGTTAACGTGAGATATCAACTACCACTGGCAATAGCAGTGAGATATCACTAGCCAAGGTGATATCTTAGGGGTGCTGGCGGATGAACTGTATTCAGTCAACGGTAGCACTCTTAATCTTAGCTAATGAATATTCCTTGATGCTGGAACGCTGTAGCTTGCTCGATGAAACGAGCCTTCATATAACTACATATCTGAGCTTTAATCATTGAAAAATATACTGCGTCCCATAATCGGGGATTATGCCATTGGCTGGACTATTTTCAAACCAATTTTAGTTTTGTTCCTGCAAATTTGTAAAACAAATTTGCTTTTTATCTCTTATTTTATTTTTATTTTCCCTATCCTATCACGAAATATTGGCCTATGTCATATTTTATATGTGATAGGATTTATGGTTTAGTTATCCATTACTTAACAAAAAAATATTAAAAAAAAAACAGATTTGCGTCCATTAACATCCTTAGAACGCATGTTGTTGTGGGACCTTGGTCTTAAAAGGTTTTTATGTGTTGTTGTGACACATATTGTAATGCCTACTACACATAACATTTTATTAAAAAAAAAAAATCATAATGAATCAGGGTTCAATTGCTTTACAGTGAAAGAGAATATAGATGGACTGAGTGTTGATTGATAGCAGTTTCCGCACACTCGGTGATACTTGATAAAATGAATTCTGGTTCGTAGGCTCCTAAACAGTTTTTGATATTTTGAGCTAGTTATGATCTAGAATGTAGATTATAATGATCTTTTTTTTTTACTGTAGTACAAGCATTGTTTTCTTTTTGTCTTTACTTTTATAAACATTTTAATATGTTACCAACCACATTACTCACCACGTAGTTGGATACCCTTATGAAAAACTAAAAATGGACTTGGTGGTAGGCTGTAATATGTCTGGAGTTAGATGTTGTTTTACCTTTCATATCTATTACGAAATACTTCCAGAGTTGTTTCACTACTTTATATGGTTCCCAGTATAGAGAAATCAAACCGCTCTTATCTCTTCACTCAAACGAAAATATAATCGCTGCCCACAAAGTCTTTTAGAATATAATGTAAATATAATACATTATCTTGAGGAACGCTCCGGGTATTTTGTGATACGATGTTGCGCATCAACTGTCGTAATTGGTTGACCAGGGTCTCTGTACACTGTGTATCCGATTCGAAAAAAAATACATTCAGATTTACAATCCGAAACGAAACTAAATTGGTACCACCTATGACTTTCGAATTTGCATTTTTACTACTACATCGATTAAGTGATTGTAACCAACTTCATTTAGGTTGTGATTCTCTTTATATCAAAACGTGTGGTTTTTTGGTCTTGCGGGATTCATTGTTTGTGAATTATGTAAAAAATATCATGGATAGTGTTGTACTTTGGTTTCCAAGTGAAGACAAGAGTGAGGATGAAACAAGATATGCCGCTATTGAGCGATTTCTTCGGTGTCGGTCAGATATTTTGGCAATGTCAGACAAATTGTAGGACGATGATTAAATTGTAAATAAACAATTTTTTAATAATTCTCGTCACGCAGATTTAAAACACATTTAAGGTTATCGGAGGAAGCGTTTCTGCACGTACTGAATCAAATGGAGTCTCATCTAAAAATGCAACGAAGATCAACAGCAATTCTAAACATTTTAAAGATAGCCGGGACATTACGTTTTCTACCCGAGGGAGAGTATTAACATGGAACCGAAGCCAGCATTTTTATGGCACAGCAGACGATGTCTGAAGTCTTGGCTAAAGTTTATTTGACCATCGATAGTATAATATGTTCAACTGTCAACATTTTTCACCGATGCAGAGAAACGTGATGTCTAAAAATATTTCTGTAATAAGGCAGGTTTTTCAGGAGTCCATCCCAAGGAGTAGTAGAAGGTTCTCCTGAAGCCAAGTTCAATTCAAAACATCCAAAGTTAAGAAACGTTACTGAACGGGTATTTGGAGTTTTAAAAGGACGTTGCCGTACTAGGCGAGAGAGAGAGCTGCATTATGCACCAGAAAAAGCCATTCGCATATTTAATATTTGTTGTGCTCTTCACAACGTTTGTTTAGAGTTTAAAGTTTCATGAGATAACATAGATCAAAATTATGAGGAGAACGTAAACGAAAATGTTTCGTTAAATTTATCAGACGAGCTACAAATCTTACCAGTCGCTAAGAGAATACGAGATAGCATTAAAAATGTTTTAGTATAAATTCATTTATTTAAAGTTTTATTCTATATAAAAAAAACAATTAAAATAAAATTTCTGTTTGATTTCGTAACAGTTCAGACTATTTTTAAAAGTAATATTGCCTTTGACAAAACTCACATTTTTTAAACAAAAACAATTTGTTTTGCGATCCGTAAACAAAAATGGTGTCGACTGAAAATTCTTACTTTCAAATAATTTTATGTTCGGGTTTCGTATTTGACGTTACTCTCATTTGAGCATGAAGTTGGCTAAGGATTTACGTAATCTTACTTGGATTGTGTTTTTGACATTTATTGGAAAGTAGAGATATGCGGTACAATACAACCGAATTTGGATGAAATGTTACTATTTTCGGATTACACAGTAGAGCCCCAGTGAGTTTGGATCTCATGGATTGGAAGTTCTAATTTCAAGGAAGATAAATGGTAACTCGCAACTCCAGTTCAAGGTCTTATTTCTAGCATATAGAGATCCTTTTAAATAATGGTAGAGTCTCCACCATTTTATTAGTCTATGGATGGTATGCCATCTATCCTATCAGTTCGCCCGTCGTCCAAGCTAAGCAATTTTTTAAGTTCCTGAAACAGGTTACTTTCGAATTGACTGCCTTGTTCAGTCGTGACAAAGCGTGTGTTATCACGTAACTCTCACCCCGGATGTAGCGTCTAATCTAATCTAATTGTCAAGACTGGCAGGGACTTCTTTCAGACTTTGACGCTAAGACAGTAGTCAGAGGTTTGTTATCGCTTATAATAGCGAATTACTTGCCTTCAACGAAATGCCGAAAATGTTTGGTGGCACAACACATTGTCAGTAACTAGCGATTGAAGTACTTACATTCTAAGGAGCAATCCTTTTTAGAGTAGAAGCAGAATGATTCCCAACATCCTATGTTCAATTGTTCGAATAAAGCGCCAATAGCTACGTTGGAACCGTCTGTACTTATCCTGAATTGGCCAAACAAATCTTTTATTTTGTCTTTTTGCAGTACAGTAACCTGTGAATGTACTGGAGCAAGCAGTTCGCCTAAGTGAGGGAGGCATCGGTGATAGTAGTCAACCATACGTATAAAACACTGCACTTGCCGTGTAGATGTTGGTTGGGGACATAAGTTGATAATCACGATTCGCGCCGAAATTTGGCTGCCATCTTTACAGATTTCGTGAGTAAAAAAATTGAGTGAAAACTGGAACTGCACCGAACACACACTTCGAGGGTTTAAGAACTAGGCTGAATCGCTCAAGAACTCCAAAAGCTCAAAATGAGTACAAAGAGGAGCAGTATCTTACAAATTGAGTGAAAATCTGTGAATTTGGGGAAGTGGGCAACGATCTGGTACTCTAACCGTGTCAAGTCCTAAAGAGGTGTGTTTCCGTAACATTCGTAAACAAACATCTTGACGATTTAAATAATTTATCTGAAGGTCGAAAACCTAATGTTAGCATCAGAAAAGTTTAAAATATAACCTACATAGAACTAATCCAGAAATTCAATTTATGTTTCATGAAATTTTCAATGAACTTTGCTCGAGTTTGTTTAGTAAAAATAGAAATATATAATACTATTTTCCACTTACCTCATGACTGTTTCGAACCCCACCAAACTGCATTTCTAAATCCTTAATCCTTTTAATTGCTGCTTCTTCCGCTCTTGAATGTTTATTTAATTTTTCAATTATTCTTTGAATTTCATCAATTGGCAATGACGTACATGTACTTGGTATTTCGTTTATCTGAAACTCATTGTTTTGCACCGATACATCTTCAGACGGACTACTACAAGATGCCGAACATATAGCAGAATGTAATGATTCTAAAGTTTTTGTTTTCTTCTCCAACACGGTTTCAATATCTCTCAAATGTTCCGTCATTTGTTCAAGCGCTTGATTTTGTTCAACACTATTAATTGATTTCTTTAATTTTTCTTCTAAACTAATAATTTTTTCATTGTACCCTTGTACATCAACATCTGTTTTAAGAGTTTTAATTTCATTTTGAAGTGATTCTGTAAATTGATTTTGATTTTCAATAAATCCTTCCAACTCATTCACTTTAATTAGAAGAACGTGTTCGTTGAGATTTCTTGTTTCTATTTGTGATTCTAGTTCTGTAATTATTTCTCTTAAGACGAATATCTTATCAATTGATTCTTTTAAATCATTTTCAAGTTTAGATTTTTTGTCTTCATAATCTGTTATAATACCATTTAGTTCTTTTATTTGATTTTCCAGTGTTTCCATCTGAAAAAATATACAAATTTAAATTATCATTTTAATAAACACGTGAAAAGCTTAACAATCGTATTTAAAAGACATGGGCAGTAGTATACTAAATTTAAATTTAAAACACATTTAATACTTACATTATTACATTTCTGGCAATTATTCTAGTTTAAGAGATATCCATGGTTTATAGTTAATTTGAGATTGTGATAAAAAAATGCAGAAATTAGTGCAAATATAGAATAGAAATACTTTGATGCAAATTAGTTCAAAGCGTTATTTTTAATTATTACAGTAAAAGTGATAAACAAAAACTCCAAAAACAAAAAAATATCAAACAGTGATTCGCTTATAACCGAATTTATAATTAGGCCGTTGAAGAATAGTTTTAGGAAAATAAACGGTTAACCGAAATTGTTTTATCTTGAATGGAGGTAGGATGCTCATTTAACATTACTCGGTATCAATCTAATGTTGCTTTAAACGTTTTGTTCTGTGAAGACCTGTGAGCTTCCTGTGGATTCGAATTCGCTTGATGAGTTAAATATCACAGTGAGAAAATAACACAGATTTAAGTTTTTGCCAATGAATCTCAATCAATAATGCAGTGACTAACGCAAATACAGCGGTAGCAATCAAGACACCTAACAAAGTTAACAATCAAAACACCGGGCTCATATCGGATTATCGGAAACTCTCTGTAAGAACGCAAAAAAAAACAAGATTCGTTTCGAACTGTAAATTCTATATTAAATCCTACAACTGAATGAAGAATTGCGAAAATAAATCATAGAGGCACTAATGTAATGAGGCCTGAGACATACCAGTAATTGTATGGCATTCTCGAACATGCCCGAAAGCATGGTCATGGTCAACGATAGATTTATAACTTCTGTGAAGTCTTTAAAAAAACCTCACTCATTAGTACAAGAAACATTTTAAGAGCTGTAAACAATTTAAGTCTTGCGGGGGGTATCATCCCGGCGGACATCCAGCATCCCAGTTTGTAAGAGAAGCTACACGACGTGTTGCATCGGTCTGTTGAAGGACGTGCTATTAGTACTTTCGCCAAACATCTTGGTATTCTCGTTTAAATACATCATCACTAAATGAACTGATAACTCTCAACTCAGTGTTAATCCAAAAAAATTGAATTTGGTTGAATTTGGAAATGCAAAACATCTAAATTTTAAATCTGCACCCTCTTAACGGAGTTACAGGCAAGGAGCTATACGTTATCTCTTGAGATGATTGATCAGTTCAATATATACCTCATCTATAGTAGATGCTAAGGCATTTTGGTGTTACAGGTGAAAGAAGATCAACTCGACAAGGCATCTTTTCAAGCAAATTTTAAACTACATTTAACTAAGTCCAATCTGCTGTCACGACTGGAAAATATTTTGTAAATGCGAGCAGCTTGGAAATCTCATTACAGGATTACTGTCACACCTGCTACGATAAGGAGTTTTAAACGGTTTTCGGAAGGGTAGATATATTATACTTTTTTTATATTTGGAAAAGTCCTTTTAGAACTTTCACGACTACCATCCATTTTCAGAAAAATCGAACCCAAAAATAATATCAAAACACAAAAAAAACTACAAACAAAATATAAAATTCTTACCTCTTTCACAACTCTTTCGTGCGAGTTCTTTTCCTTATCACGTTCTTTTAACTGATTCCTTAAATTTTCAATTTCTTTTGTAAAATCATCACGTTCAATTTCCCGTTCAGCAGCTTGATCTTCCAAAAAATTACGTGTTGCTTTTAATTGTTTATCAGCTGCATCGATCTAGATTGTGTTGACATTTTGTTTAAGTTTTAATTAATTTAGGGAATTTAAGTGTTTATATAGTAAGGTTAAAAACAAACATTAGTAAAATTGTTATAAAAAAATTTAAAATATCTAAAGCAATCCCAACTAACTAAAACAATTTTATTTGCAATATTTAAGCCTATGAAATACTTTTTCAAAATTCACCACATCAATACTAATACAAATAAAATTAAAATAAAACTATACTAATTAATTACCTTATCACAGCATTTGCTATGATCGTGTACAGGTGAAAATGCAAAATCAGTCTGCCAAATAAATATAATAAAATCCCAATACATTTGATTTCTAAATTACAAAGCAGTGTTTTTTTTAAATAAACAAAAGTATTTAAAATTTATAAAATTATAATTAGTTTTAAATATTATTAGAACTAAAATTTTCTGGCTTTCAGCATTGGTTTTTTTTAATTCAAAAAATGTTTAGTTCAAATTTTAGGGTATATATTTGAAAGCAAAAGTTTTAAGTATTTTTAAAGTTCAAATTTATTTATAAATCATTATTTAAAATTTGTTTACCTTTTAATTGTATAATTTTATTGGTTATAACACAAAAATGTTTATTAGCAAGAAAAACGTTATAGTACACATAGGAGTTAGAAGCGAAAGGTTTTTATCACAGTTGAAATATTCAGTTAGTTATTCTAGATTCCATAAGATCAGCGTGTTTTTCGTTCGATTAAGCGGTATATTACTAGGAGATGGAAAACGAATGGCGATAGACCCAAAATTCAAACACACATGAAGCGTCCAAAAAGCCATTAGGGCATAAGAGAGAAAAAGAGAAGGTAAACGAAAAAGAGTGAAAAAAGGACGGGAAAGAGAGAGTGGGAGGGATGAATAGAGAGAGAGAGAAAGAGAGAGAGAGAGAGAGAGAGAGAGAGAGAGAGAGAGAGAGAGGGAGAGAGAGAGAGAGAGAGAGAGAGAGAGAGAGAGAGAGAGAGAGAGAGAGAGAGAGAGAGAGAGAGAGAGAGAGAGAGAGAGAGAGAAGGGAGAGAGAACGCAATATGAAAATTATTTTATATTCACACTCGGATGAAAGTTTCTAGCTTACCGCCCTTGTATGAAGTATTTGCTATTAAACCTTTAAAAATTGTACCATAGGCTAAGCTGTTAAATACATAATTTCGATTTATCTGTTAAAAAACTATGTAAAACTAGGATACAAAGCAAACAAAAGCAAAATAAGAGCCGATAGTGTGCATGTTACAAAATCCCCGTACACAGAATTGTGCATAATACATGTCATGCACATGATGTGCACCACACCGTGTACATGTCGTAAAACGCCATAGCACATATCTTCACACAATCGTTAGTCACATGTTTCACGAATAATACAAAACGAAGCGAGACGAAATTTATTTAACGATAATAATAAACAAAGAATAAAAATATGGAGAAAAAAAAGGTTAAACATTTTTTAAAATGACTGGTTCCATTTAACATTTAATGAAATAATATGATTTCCTAATAATAAATTGATGAATTTCATTTTATTTTTATCTAAAATTATGTACGAAAGAAATTTGTTATGAAGGTTAAATGAGAAAATTCACAAAAACAAACGGGCACTTTAAATAATTAATTTTAGTGATTTTAAAAAATTATATTTATTTAATGTTTGTCCTTTTCTGATGTCGGTTTACTAATACTTAAATTAATTTTTTATAATATTAAGAAAATTGTGGAAAATTAATAATATTTTTCATATGTAGGCCAAATATTTAAATTTTTTGATTTCTGATTTTTTTTATTTAAATTGTATTGTTCAAAACATGGCGAAAAAATGGACGCCTCATTTACAAATGCAATCACACATATACATTTTCATTTTACAACTTCAAAATACGACCGCAATCTTCATTTGTCGCAATGACGTTATCAAAAATATTGGTCTAGGAAAGATTCATACCCTATTAGAGGATCTTAGTCATAAAAGTCATACATCAAATATTTTTGTATTTATACCTGAAAGTTCTATGCACATTTTGTATACATGTTTATATGATTTAAAAACGTACAATTAAAACAAATATGTATGACGTTACCACTCAAATACTTTTAAACTTCAACTTAATTTTAGATATTCAAAAAAGAATATTTGTCGGGTACGTAGTCGCACCTGAGGTGTGCGAAAAGACTTCTCATATTTTTTGAACCAAACCAGAACCCACTCGGCCGTTAAGAGGGATAGAATTTTTTAAGAAATTTTTAGTTTTTTTTTGTTGAGATCAATTAAACTCAAGTAAGTAAAGAAGTAATTGGAATTTTTTCAATTCAAAGGTATGGTTTGAAGTTTCTCAGAAAAAAACTCCACTTCCCATTTTTCGTGTTTCAGATGAATTCGAACCTTCCTAGTGCCTGGCTCGAATCCTTAGGGTCTGCCTCAGCTATCGATTACGCCGTGGCAAGCAATTTCTCTTAGGAGAACTAAAAACATTTACGCCTACTTCAAAGATTTGCTAACTTCAACTCTGGCAAGTGCGTATTTGGTGTACATCATCTTGATTTTTGAGACATGAAATCACAAAGGATGGCGTAAAACCCTCCCCAGATCGAACCATGGCAATCCAAGATTTTCCTCAGTTGTAATTTGGCAAATAAAATACGGCTAAAGAGAAGTCTCTGTCAGGCATTTCATTTTGATTTAATTTACTGACGAGTTACGAACTTCGCTTACCCGAGTTCTTGATTCGAATCGTTGTATAACTTTTCCAACTCTGAAATTAGAGGATCGCAAAAAATGGCCACAAAACAATAATTCTGGTCGTCGACGAGTTGGTCCACGACATGCGTGCCATGTCAAACATCAAAGGGCCACCTTCATAATTTTTTTTTTACGTGTTTTTAAATACAATGAAAATTTATTCTATGTAACAACTTAAGCCGTTCTGGTGTGATACATTTAAGAAGCTTCCCGCCAACCAAAATAACCAACTATTATAAAATAATAGACCGATACCTTCAGAAACTCCATTTCGCGCTTATTGTAACAGCTGAATATAAATTGTCGTTTTTTGACAAAAGATGTTTTTTTTTGTATATGATTTTGCTCGAAATTCAGGATTTTTTTGTGAAGTTTTTTAACATAATCTAGCTCCTCCTACCTCGGACTTGTTTTAGGAGGTGGAACATATTAGTTAGTTGATTATGAAATGTCTTTTTGTGCAAAATATGTATTTTTTTGTATATGATTTTACTCGAAATTGAGATTTTCGTGTCGTTTTTCGACAGGATCTAGCTCCTCCCACCTCGAACTTATTTTAGCAGTTGGAGAATATCAGTTAGTTGAATATAAAATGTGGTTTTTGGACAAAAGATGTATTTTATTTGTATATGAATTTACTCGAAATTGAGATTTTTTTGTGAAGTTTTTTGGACATGATCTAGCTCTTTCCACCTCGGACTTATTTACGGAGTTGGAAAATATCAGTTAGTTGAACATGAAATGTCGTTTTTGACAGAAGATGCATTTTTTTGTATATGATTTTGCTCGAAACTCAGATTTTTTTTGTAAAGTTTATTGACATGATCTAGCTCCTTCCACCTCGGACTTATTTTAGGAGTTGGAAAATGTCAGTTAGTTGAACATGACATGTCGTTTTTTGACAAAAGATGTATTAGTTTTGTATAGGATTTTACTCGAAATCCATATTTTTTTGTGAAGTTTTTTGACATGATCTAGCTCCTTCCACCTTGGACTTATTTTCGGAGATGGAAAATATCAGTTAGTTGAACATGATATGTCGGTTTTGTGACAAAAGATGTATTGTTTTTGGATATGATTTTATTTGAAATTCAGATATTTTTTGTGGTGTTTTAAATTGATCAAGCTCCTCCCACCTCGGACTTGGTTTAAGAGTTGGAAAATGTCAGTTAGTTGAACATAAAATGTCGTATTTGGACAAAAGATGAATTTTTTTGTATATAATTTTTCACGAAATTGAGATTTTTTTAAAGTTTTTTGACATGATCTAGCTCCTCCCACCTCAGACTTGTTTTAGGAGTTGGAAAATGTCAGTTAGTTGAACATAAAATGTCGTTTTTGGACAAAAGATGTATTTTTTGTATATGATTTTGCTCGAAATTGAGTTTTTTGTGTGGTGTTTTTCATGATCTAGCTCCTTCCACCTCGGACTTATTTTAGCAGTTGGAAAATATCAGTTAGTTGAACATGAAATGTCGTTTTTTTGACAAAAGATGTATTTTTTTTATATTTCAAGTGTGGACAGATACCTGTCCCCACAGCGAGATTTGAGCATATCTATATTGAATTGGTATGTGCTTTACATCCATCATATAGAAATCGCTACATCCTGACGACCATTGGACGATTCACCCGCTGGGCTGAAGCCATCCCTCTGGAAGATGGAACAGCTGCTAGAGTTGCAAAAGTTTACGTTGACAATCATATTTCATTATTGTTCCGTAAAATATAACTTCGAAGTTATTTAGTTCTCAAAGACTACGAACGACGGCGTAAATACGCAATACACAGCGTAAATCTTTTATGAAAACTCGAGGTAATACTACAAATTGGAGTGATACACTCCCAATCGTCATGTTAGGCATTCGTACTTCGCTTAAAGTTGACCTAGGAGGCACTCCTGCTGCGCTTATCTAGGGACAATGCCTGAAGATCCTTGGAGAACGGATCAGGATGATTCGCATCCAATCAAATCATCAGCTCTGGTTAATCATTTAAACGGATCCAATCATAAATCCCGAAAAACCAGGAAGGATCCTCAAAAAAGAATATTTGCATTCCGATTGATCTCACAAAATGCGAATTCAATTTTTTTTGTATGGAAAAAACACGAGGGTGTTTTTTTAAATAAAAAGAAAACGTGCCACGAAATCATCGAAGTAGATATTATTTTTTAAATATATTTTTGTAGGAAGAAAGTTTAATTCTTTACAAAAAAAGTCCTAAGATGATATTTTGGAAAAAAAAACTTGTTTTTTCGTAACTAATAAAAAACATAAATATTCAAGATGATGAAAAAGTACTAATTTTCTTCTACTATGGAATAACAAAAATAAAAAAATAACCATGAAAAAGAAGAAACCAAATTAGTACTTTTTCCTCATTTATTTTTACGCGTTACGACAAATTTCGAGTTTTTTTTTCAAAATATCTTCAGAAATATACGTTTTATGCAAAAAATGAACAGAACCATTTTTGTAGAGGATTGAATTTCCTTCAAAATTGTTTATACGATTTGTTTTAGATCTGCATATTTCATGAGATATTTACGATTTTTGATCAAAAAATTCACTTCGATGATTTTGCGGCACGTGTTCTTTTCATTTAAAAAAAATATCGTCGTGTTCTCTTCACCAAAAAGAATTTTTTAGGGTGTCTGAGAAAATTTAATGTTTAACGTCTAATGCACTCTCACGGTCGCATTTTTTTGTCTATACCAAAAATATTTTCTGGACATGTTGCAACAAGTAAACTCTTGGATAAGTTCGACAAAAGGACATATCCGGGTATAGGTCAAGAGGGTAGAGCCCTAAAACTGTACAAAACAAGCGTTATAACGGTCGTTTGGGACGAAATATTGAAACACAATTTATAAATATTAAATATTTGAACATATTTATATAATTTTTTAAAAAGCCTGCAATAAAAGGCTATCTGCAATCAACTGTGTGAGGTACAACAGAAGTTTGCACCATTTTCACGGTCGTATTTTTTAACCTACACCAAAAATATTTTCTGAAAATGTTGGGGCAAATAATCTCGTGGACAAGTCCAACAATTGGCCAAATTCGGGTACCGGTTAAGAGGGTAGAGCCTTAAAACTCCAGCTTAATAGGGAGCCAGGATTTTGGGATTTGCCAACATAAAGGGGTGAGTTTGAACATGATTTTAGCATTATTTATTTTTGTGTTGACATCCATGTAATTGTGTGTATTACGTATGTAATCTGAACGAAGAATATTAATGGGGTGACGTGACGATCGCGGTTTTCTTCTGCTATAGGGGTCGCCAGTCTTCTCATTTCATTTGTCTTTCTTTACAATACAGACATTTGTGTTTTAAAAATGCCAAACATCTGCAGCTAGAGACTCCAAAGCAAACGACTCCAACAAAATAACAAAACCACAAAACGTTTTCATCAGTTTTTCTTCACCTTATAACTAGAAATGATTGAAAAATCTTAAATGACAGTAAAGTTGATTTTAAGCCAATTAAAAAACGTTCCGAAATTGCATAGTTGTAGATTTGCTCAAATTTAATTTTATTTTCAAAGATTATTTGATAATTCTGTTTGTAGTTAGTGATTTTATTTAAACTAATCTGATAAATTCGATTCTACTTTTATACAAAAATCTGTTTGACAATGAAATCTACCTATTTCAAGCGGAGGTTCAACTTTTAGGCAGCACAAGAGTCGGATTATTAGACAGTGGAGTGTCTCTTAGTGTAGTGGCGGGCACTTTCGCACAAGAGCTTCTCCGTACCCCGAATTTGTTAACATGTTCCTCAGCAAAAGTTAGAACCGCTGATGGTGCTAGTTAGAAGGTCGTAGGACATCTGAACACTGAGATAGGATTCCAAGGTCGTACTAAGTCCTTTTATTTATACCATCCCTCACACAAAATCTCAAAAAAAAAAATGGAGGAGCTTGACCTCATATTAGCCCAGGTTGTCATTAACGAATCAGTTAGTAACTGGAGCTCACCGGTGGTTTTAGTGCGGAAGCCCAGGAAGCTTCGTGTATGTTTAGATTTGGGCAGGGTTGCATAAAAATCTGATTTTTGTTAAAAAAAATCAAAAAAATCGGATTTATTTGATTTAAATCGCTTTTTTTGATTTAAATCGGATTTTTTTGATTTTTAAAAAAATTTAGTTTAATTTTTGAAGAAATTGTATATTTCTTATGGTACGTTAACTACTTTATATAAATCATTAGCTTTCGTTATATTTTTCGAAATGCAAGGCTAGATAAAAGTAAAGGAACAGTTTTTATTTACTAGAATTTTATACTAAAATTTTGATTGTTTTTCTAGCGAAATGAAAAGCGTTACTTGCCAAACTAAGATACTTTGTCACTGCTTTAGAGTGATGTCAGAGATATCCAATTCTGCAGATTCGAAGTTTCTCGGACATGTAGATAACTGGTAAACACTAAACGGCAAGTCATATGGAACAACTCCTTATAACTTGTGTCTGGAAAGTGTTAAGGATTAAAAACAAGGTTGGCAAATATCATGATATTTATATAAATATCAAAATATCCGATATATATCAGATATATATCCGATATATATCATGTTCTGATATTTATTTTTGAATAAGTTGTTTATCTTAAATATTATTCAATATATGGCCCTTTCTACAGTTGTATGCAGTGCAGCGAATCACTCCCTCGTTTCTTACCTCTTTGCATATAAACTAAATTCAAATATGGCAACTAAAATTTAGTTTATCGGTAATTTATCAAGCCTATTCGTCTATATATTGAATTGCACAAGTCCAAATGACGAATACGCTAACTTGCTTTGCTTTGTCTTGTTTATGCGGTCAAATTGCATCATCAATACCTATAAAATATTGAACAATTGGTCCAGTAATGGTCCATTGCTGGCAACCAGCAATGTTAGAGTTTTGTCAACCATAACTGGACCATAAACATCATGTAACTGTATGATAACTTCGAACAATAAATGACTGCCATGCAATGGCCCATACAAGGTTATACAACTGGTCTAGTAATGGTCAATTACTGCCGACCAGTAATTCAATAATGGCCGGGTACTGGCAACAATGACTCATAGTACTGGCAACTATGACTCGATCATTAACATAATTTTACTTGTTGATAATTTCGGATAATAAATGGCTGCCATTTATTTGCCAGAGAGAAAAACAGCAATGGCCCATACATGGTTGGTCAACTGGCCCTGTAACAGACCAATATAGATGACCAGTATTGCAGCAATGACCGAAAACTGGCTACCATGACAGGGTCATAAAAACAAATAAAATATCATATGTAAATTTAAATAAATTAAATACAAAATATTTAAAATAAAGTAAGTGTTCAGAGAAAAAAATTTAAAACTTATACCAGTTTTAACATTTCATATTATCAGTCTTTCAGCGGAGATGCGATAATTAAACTATGTATAGGTGAAATTTTTCAAATTATATATTTCTAAAATGGATAACACTACCGTCTTCCCCCGAAAACAACGCATAGGCGTTGTGTTCGAGGGTGAGCAATTTTTCGATTTTCTTAAAAAGTGATGTAATTATTCGAATAGAACGCTGTTTTAAATAGAACGCTATCTCGAATAGAACGCCACTTTTCGAAGTAAGCGATTTTTTAAAAAATTTAAATTTAATTTAAACTTTTGTTGTAAATAAAACATAAGTTAGTAGTTTAGGTAATCTGTATATGGTGGTTATATGATTTTGTATGTGTTGTAAATTGAAATTTTATTCTGTATCCAATTTTAAACCGAAAAATTTATTCAATTTTAATTTTTAATAAAGAGTTTGTGCTGGTGATATTAGCCACTTTCCAATCGATTGAATTGCTGAAGGAATTGATTGTAGCCAAGTGGTCTAATATTCAGTAAATCATCAAAAGTAGAGCCAAAACAACAGAAAAAGCAATTTTTGGGCATTCAAAAAATACATAACTAAAATCGAAAATTTAGACACAATCAATTATCAAATATGTACAGATTTAATTTTTTATTATTTTTAACGTTTGAAATAAATTTTAGTCGTCCTGCGCTGGAAAAATTAATTTATTTCTAACAGTAAAACTCATTTCTCCATTAATTAAATATACGTTTTAATAGAAAATTTTTTCGATTTAAAGTCCCTACGAAAAAGTTCAGCCAAATCAAAAATGTGTCGGTCAGAAAGGTGCCCAGCTTGTAAAAGAATGACCCATAAACATTAATCGTTCATTATACAATTGTTGTCCACTTCCACAACAGTAATGTTGACACTTGACATCTTCTAGTTTGTAAAAAGCTACAATTTCCATACCACATGATGTCGAATACCCTTTATGGAGTTTGGCGTTGTCGTTCTCGTCGATAAGATCATTTAGATTGGCTTCAATTTCTAGGCTGGTATCGCTTATAATACTACTTAGCCACGTACCGAACGGTTCGAAACTGATTTTGAAGTTTTTGAAATACATAGTCAAAAAGAGATTTCGAGTTTTTCTCTGTCAAAAATCATTTGCTTTCATGTAAAAAATCAAAATACGTATGATATTGTTTTTCATGCATGTAGTGAATGCCTTAAAAAAATTAGTTTGTATTCATAATTCAATACATAACGCCTAGGCGTTATATTTGAATAAAACGCAGGGTAGGCGTTCTATTTGTTTACAACGCCTAGGCGTTTTTTTCGGGGGAAGACGGTAGTGTATTTTAACCAAATGACAAAGATCGGCCAATTTATGGTCCAGTATTGGCCTAATAACAATAGCCAATTGATATTAACCATTAACGTGCCATTATTTAGCTGTTTAAACTGAACTGGTTATTTTCTATAAACCGTAGATCGGGTGATTCATGGTTCCAGCAATGGCCGAATAATAATAGCCATGTATTGTTTACCATTCATGGGCTAGTGCTTAACCATTGAAAGGTAACTAAATCTGTTAACCATAGATCAGCCGATGAATGGTTCTTGTACAGGCCGAATAACATAAGTCAAGTCCTGTTAACTATTAATTAATGAACTAGTGCTTGGTCGTATTTCAAATTCTGGAATACCCTGCTTCGGTAGTAATTTCATTCCACCACACCATTTGTGGTGTATTTCTGAACTAAGAATGAAATACATATTTTGAAAAAGGTGTAGATTCAGTTAAAAGCTTGAAGACTGAAATAATTAAATTTAAACATGGAAATATATGCTTCTTCTCTTTGGTGGTTGTTGTATCGTTTACTTACCTAAAAATCGATGGTCAAGCATAAATTAGCTAGGTGATGACTGATGAGGTGCATTTAAAGCCATGTCTCTTCTTCGATAAAGTTTCTTAACTTCTACAGGTTGCTCTAGTTATGCCTAATTTCAACTACAACGGCAATAGTCGTTTTATCTCTTTGAGTTCTGTCTAAAGCGACTGCTATTGTCTTTAGATAACAAAGCATATGTTTAGCATTACAATGTTTGCCATAAGATTAGTTTTGTCAGAATCTATGTCAGCTTTATGGTCTTGGCATAGCTGAACCAGGTTATCTCGATTTAGCATGCGTTTTGCAAGCAGTGCTGCGACCGTTAACAGTTTTTTCAACTTTAAGGTAGGAATAATTAATTATTTATTTTTTTTATAAATATCATGATATATATCAGGGAATAAATATCGTGATATATATCAATGATATATATCGGATATATATCATTGATATATATCATGCCAACCTTGATTAAAAAACTATCAAGATCTTAATAGTAACAATATTTTTTAGTGAAAACGTTTTTTTTTCGTAAGCGGGTTGTACTGATTTGCATTTAATACTCTATTTGATATGTAATTATTTATTATTTCTAGATTCATTTCTAGAATCTGTTCATATGCATTTTATGTGGGTTTGTCAATATTTCTAGTTGTAGTTTAATCTGTGGCTTTGTTGTTGAAGTTTTATGACGATAGGCTAATATCTTAATTATTCTCAGTCGCAAGCACGATGCAATTGTCTTAGCGTGACCTGATACAGATGCCGTTGGTCAGGTGAAGATAGCTCAGATATAGGTTAAAAAAATCGTGAGCGTATCTCGTTCATCATCTTGTTAGAACGCTTGTTGTTGTGGGATCTTGTTTCCTTAGGTTTTTCTGTGTAGTCACAACTACATGTTGAAATTCCTACCACAAAACATTTTATCAAAAAAAATCAAATTTTTATTTTGAATTTGCTTAGAATTTTAGAAATTTTTTTCAATTGATTTAAACCAATGATTTTTTTAAAAAAATCAAGTTGATTTAAATCTGATTTAAATCACTGATTTAAATCAAATGATTTAAATCAATGCAACCCTGGATTTGGGTAAGGTAAACAATGTAAAAAAATCATACAACTTGCCACAGATCGAAGAAATACTAAGCCGACTCCCGCAAGCTAATTACAATTCTAGTTGGGACTTAAAAGGCCCTTTTCCCAGATTCCCCTGGATGAGGATTTAAAAGAAAAAACAGCGTTCACAGTTCCAGGGCGTCCTCTTGATCACTTTGTTCGTATGCCCTTTGGTTTGTGCAACTCACCACAGACGATGTCTAAAATATCGAGTAATACCACAAAGGTTGAACACTCAGGTCTTCGTATACCTGGACGATCTTTTAATTGTGACAGATACGTTTGATACGCATCTTCATGTATTAACGGAACTGGCAGGCTGTTTAAAGAAAGCGAATCTCACCATAAACATCGAGAAGAGCGAATTTCTGCAATCCGAGGTTGAGTATCTTGGATATGTCATTACTAAAGTAGGGATTAACATCGACCAGGAGAAAGTCGCAGCAATATCAGAGTTCACTGTTCCTTCGTCAGTGCGTCAGATGCGTTTCGGATAACGAAATCCAATTTAAATCCAAGTTATTCGAACCACTCCTAGCGAAGTATGGTATAAAACACACTCGTACCCCTTTATACTCAGCCTAGGAAAATACTTTCGAGCGAGTGAACAGGAGTGTAACTGTTTGGAAGAATTATCCGGCTCGATGGACCTTTTTGTTAAAATTTTCAAAGTATGCAGTCAAAACTGACTGCAGAGTGACTGAGTATTTGACTAACTGTAAAATCAAATACGGGTAGAAGACATTATGGATTACGTCATTTTAGAAATGAATTATATGAAGCGAAATGGATTTAAGAGGTTTTCGATTCTGATCATAAAATTACGTGAAGATGCAACTACGGTTGGATGAGGAAGATTATGAGGAAATCAACAGCGGAAACAACCAATGTCAAACGCACAGCGAACCACAGAAACATCATCCAAGTTTACAAGTAGAGGATAAACGATTTGGAAGATTGATGAAGAGTGGAAAAATGACGGAGTTCGATATCGAGTAAAGTTGATAATGGTAGCAACTTGAGTCGGAAAACCGTGATCAGACATAAACCGATTGAGAACCATCAAGGACCGATTTGTTCCAAACAACATAAGAAAAGGACGGTTGTAAATAATCTGGCAGGCATTTTATTCTGACTGTTAAAATATTTAAATCCTGTTTTGGACGAATAGAGTTAAGAAGAGAGTAATGCTACGATTTTTGTAGAAACATTAAATTTGGACAAAACAGATTTTAACAGAATAAAACTTACAAAATACTGCATCGAAGAAAATATAAAAGACTATAAAACTGAATTTTATTTTGAAGACTTTTAATTTTGAAAGTCACTTTTTCTTTCATTTACATTTGTATCGGTTAAAAAAATTAATTCAATCATTTTTAAAGTTAGAAGAAGTTAACGATTAATTCAAAAATTACCATCGCTATTAATAATGCTACTGCAGTTCTAATTGGTATTCAAAACTCATATGAATTTTTCAATTAGAAATTTGTTTAATTAAATCGAACCTTAAACAAAGTTATGTGCAAAATAAACTAAAAAAAGATTATAACGAATTACTTTAAATAAATTTGCAAGATTACGTTAAAAAGGAAACTTTTAATTTACATTCCAAAAGAATAATGCTTCAGATCAATAAGAATAGCATATTGCATTCCATTCCATGTTATATCTACTATTATTAAAAATCAAAAATTTAACTACAAAATAAAAAAATAAGTCAATTACCTGTGATTGAAGATCATCTTTATCCTTTTTATTTTCTTCCATAAATCGATCACTTTCACGGCAAAAATCTTCAACCAATTGAAGTAAAAGATTCGTATTATCGTTTGATTGCGAATGTGTTTGATTTAAAAGAGTTTTCGCTCTTTCTTGCAGTTCGATAACACTTACTGTTTTAGGAATTGTTAATTGATGACGGGGAGACATCAGATTGGCACCGAAACTAGAAAAAAAACAATTAATTATTTTTAACATCGTTCTAAAAAAAAAAATCAGTTCTCTCACCTCTCCATGAACATTTCTTTCTGTCCTTCAAGATGCTCAATTTTTTGTTTCGCTGAATTTAATTTGATCATTAAATTATCATTTTTATTTACAGTTTTTCCAAGCTCTTCTACCAACACTTTTTTTTCATCTTCCAACTTTTCTAAACGATTTTTTAATTCATTTTCATTAAAAAATGAATTTTCTCTAAATAAACGTTTTGTTGTTGAAATTGGTAAACTTTTTGTAATACGTTCATTTGACTCAAAAGAAGAAGAAGAATTACCATTAGATAAAGCTGATTCATTTAACGATTTTGCTTTTATCAACTTATCCAAATTATTATTTTTTTTCAATCCATCTTCTTCTTCACAACTATCAATTTTATCAATATTATTATCTTTCGCTAAATCTTCGGTTAATTTTAATAAATAGAGAGCTTCGGAATTTAGTTTTTCAAGACATTCATTAATGTTTAAACGGAAATCGGTTAAACTATTTTCATTGTTTGATACAAATTCAATGAACGATGGTTCTTCAATGATTGATAAAATTCCGGATACATCTAATTTATTACGAACTGTTGTTGATTTAACGGTTTGCGTTGATGTATTTAAAACATTATTCTCAATTTGTTTTTCTCCGGGTTTTACACCATGTTTGATGAGTTCTTCACATAATGAATTATTTAAATCTTCTTCACAGATAGAACAATATTTTGCTAATTCTGAAAGAAGCCATCTTAAGGTATTTGATAGCTCTCGTAAATTATTTCTAAAAAAAAGTTGGAAATTAAATTAAAATTCTGATATATAATTATGTTTTACCTTTCAATGACAATCTCATCCAAATCTCTTGAGGAATCAAATGTTGTATGTCTTTTTAATTTACGATTGAGCTGTTTGTCATATTCTGATTTTATCCGTGACATTTCTTCTTCATGTTTAATTTGTAATTGTGCGATTTCTAGTTGACTCTTAGCTGTAAACTTTTCACGTAGTAATATTAATTCTGGTGGCCAATGACTATCTTCTGTTGTTGTATCAGTTAGTAACGTCTATTGAAAAATACACAAACAAATTTAAATTAAATTTTTGTTTAAAAAAAACCCCATTGTATTATGTTGTCGAATCAAAACTAAAAGAAAACACATTTGATTAAAGTTTGACGGTTGGTCGTTTTAATTTATTATTTAAAATAATTGCAATATGTTTTTCAATTTATTTCTCGCGTTTCTTCTCCACTTTTATTAATGGAATCCCCACTACAATAATTTATTTGTTAAAAAAAAACAAACAAAAAATATAACAAACCATAATCAAAATTAAACACGTGTTTAATGTTCCAATGGAAAATAAACAAATAACAAAATATATCCGATACAGAGATAAGATTGAATAAGAAATAAAAAAGCAGATATAAACACATTTGGTTTGACTTTAAAAGTTATTAGAATAACCAACAGCATTTGTTTTTGTAAATAGAAATTTATATTTCTCAAATGGAGACAAGAAAATTCTTAAATTCAAATTGAAGACTAGATCAAGAAAATAAACTTGGTTAAAAAAACAGAGTAAAAAGTATGTAGACTAGACTTGTGTTTGTTTCTATGGGCAATTGAGCTCGGACTGGGGTTCGAACCTTTCTCAACAGTGCTATAATCCGAATCAGTTGGTAGACACGCTATCTACTCCACAGGCGTGGTTTCTGACTAGTGGAGATGACCACTGACAGCGATCTAAATTCTAGATTTTATTTGAATGTACGTTTCTGTAAATACGAAAGACATATTTACGTACATTAACTAGTTTAGAATTATAATTCACTAGACTCGAATTTGGAATATATTTTTGAAAAATTTTGAATTAGGGATTTTTGATCTAGCGACAGAGAATAAGTCTGCAACTGTATTCAGTACAGTCAATTTTCGGAGTTCTATTGGCGCTAAAAATGTAATTAAGATACCTTTGATATTTTCGTTGCAGTTTTGAGCTTAGTCTTGACTTGAGCACCCTAATTTGGTCACTTGTCAAGAATTACAACAAAGTATTAGAATTACAACATCAAGGCGTTATTACCAACTGAAAGAGAAATGAAGTTGTTGATAAACGCAACAAACTGTATTTCATAGACGTATTTATTATACGAGGTTTCTTCTCTTCGCCGTAGTCGCATTTTGAGGAACATTTCCAAATACGCAACCAGAAAAAGGATGAGCTGATAAACAGTGAAACACTGACAGGCTGAAAATGGTGAAAGATGGTAAGCACTGCGGACACTGCGGAATACCGTCACATAACGAAAGACATCAACAAGGAAATGAAGAACGATCTGCGATAGTTCAATGTAATTTTGGCTACCAACGCTTATAAAGCAAACGGTAACATGAAGGTCTTACGAGCGAAGCTGATAAACGGGAACAAACAGATTTTTAAATTGAGAGATAAGGCTGGAGTGATGCAGACGGATCAGAACAAGATATTAGATATCGCACGAGAGTTTTATGCGGATCTATACAAGTCGATTCGACCCAAACCACCTACAGAAGCACCGCAATCAGGACCGGTGATAATGAATGTCGGATCTGAAGAACTACCGGACATAACGACCGATGAAGTACAAGAGAGCTCGGGGCGATGATGACATCCCGATCGAAGCCATCAAGAAAGGTGAACCCGCATTGCTCGAAATGATAACTATTTTGTTCAATAAGTGTCTTGAAGCAGAGAAAATACCGGAATAATGGGAAAACGCGAGACTCAAGTCGCTTGAGAGTGGTGCTAGGAAAATTATTTGCAGATTAACTACAATAAAACCAAACATATGAATGTTTCAAGAGAGGCTGAGAAGAAAGATTTGATGTGCGGCGATGAACGAATTGAGGGAGTTGAATCTTTTAAATATTTGGGATCAATGCTTGACTCAAACAACAGCATACTTACAGATATAAAAGCTCGAATCGCTGCAGGTAGTCAAACTTTCTACTCAATTAAACCTCTCCTTGGATCACCGTATGTATCAACTAACACCAAGCTCAAGTTATACAAGACATTGATTAGACCGGTTGTGATGTATGGATCAACGTGGACCCTTACACAAAATGACGAATCGCATTTATCTGTATTTGAGCGTAAGATCCTACGCTACATTTTTGGTCCATTTAAGACAGACGATGGAGAGTATAGAACCCGGTATAACTTTCAGATCAGAGACCTTTTTGAGGGTTCTGATATAATAGGTTGTATCCGTTCTAATAGGATTGCTTGGTTTGCGCATGTTCTACGAGCCGATTCACAGTCTGGAATGATTAGAAAAATGTACGTTAGTACCCCAGGGAGTGGGCGACCGCGAGGTAGACCACGACTACAATGGGAGACTGACGTAAAAAACGACCTTAAAACAATCGGCTGTCATGGTAATTATGTCGCTGTTGCGAATGACCGTGGTGAATATTCAAAGCTGATTAGCCTGACAACGCTCCTACATGGAGCATGAAAGCCGTTAAAAAAAAAATTAAAAAAAGAAATGGGAAAACGCAGTTATCACTCTGCTGTACAAGAAAGGAGACATCACGAAACTGGAAAACTACAGACCCACCAGTTTTCTTTCACATCTGTACAAGTTGTTCATGAAGGTGGTAACGAAACGGATCACAAAGAAGCTGGACTTCTATCAGCCAATTGAACAAGCCGGTTTTCGAACTGGTTTCAGCACAAACGATCATTTGCAGGTGTGAGGAGTCTAATCGAAAAGTGCAACGAATACAAAATCCCTCTTGCGCTGTGCTTCATAGACTTCGAGAGAGCGTTCGATTCAGTCGAATTGTGGTCGATTCTAGGCTCCTTAGACGAATGTCGAATTGATTCGAGATATACGTCCACGATCAAACATATCTACGAACATGCAACGTCGTGTGAGAAATTTCACAAAACCACCGATAAATTTCAAATCGGAAGAGGAGTCCGTCAAGGCGATACCATTTCGCCGAAACTGTGCACGTCATGTTTGGAAACTGTCTTCAAAAAACTTGATTGGAGTAAATTGGGAATCAACGTGAATGGAAAATTTTTGAATCACCTTCGTTTCGCCGATGACATTGTCCTGATAGCTACAACTATGGAACAGACTGAAACGATGCTGTTGCAGCTCAACGAGGAATCTCAAAAAATTGGCTTGAAGTTAAACATGTCGAAAACGAAAATCATGACGAACATCGATGGCGACAGAGCTATCAAAATTGGAGACGAGGAAATCGAAGTCGTAAGCTGGTACAAGTACCTTGGCTATAACATGAAGCTCGGTTTCGACGGTCAAACGGCTGAAATCAGAAGAAAGATCGGACTCGGTTAAGAAGCTTTCGGCAAACTACGGTATATTTTCAATAGCAACATGAACAACAGCCTGAAAAGGAAGGTGTTCGATATGTGTGTGCTGCCAGTACTGACATACGGAGCCGAAACTTTCACGATAACAAAGACATCAGCGAACAAGTTGAGAGTGGCATAAAGGGCTATGGAAAGAGCAATGCTAAGAATCTCACTTCGAGACAAAATGACAAATGAGTGGATTCGATAGCAAACGAAAGTCACCGATGTCATAGAACGTATAGCGTCGCTAAAACGGAATTGGCAGGTCATATTGCTAGAATGACCGACGGTCGATGGACAAAAATCATTATGCAATTGCGACCGCCAAAGAAACGACCAACAGGACGTCCACCGGAACGATGGACCAACGACAATAGAAGGACTGCAAGCACGACATGGCAACAAGTTGCAATGGACAGGGAGAAGTGGCGATCTATGGGGGAGGCCTACATCCAGCAGTGGATATCATAAAGGCTTCAGAAGAAGAAGAGAAGATGATTCCATCAATATTCACCAGCTCATCGGCCTCGTTAGCGGGAAAAACCCCCCCACACCATAATAAAACCTCCGCCTTGCTTTACAGTTTGATTTAAAACTCTGTTTTAAGACCCTAAAATCTACAACGCCAGACCCTGTTCTTCTTTTTTGTGCCAGTTAGTTCAAATTTTAACTCATCCGACCATAACACTGAGTGCCAAAATTGTTTGTCTATCATCTGATATTTCTCGAAAAATTCCAAACGCCTGCGTTTGTTTGTCTTGCTTATAAAATGTTTGTGCCTTTGGTAAAAATTAAGTAATCCCGTTTCCGTCTTCATTGAATTTTTCAACACCTCCTTCTTGGCTGTTGTTTGACGAGTTTTCCCACCGCCAGGACTGTTTACCAACAAATAGGTATTTTTAAACTTATTGGAAAGTTCATTAGCGGTAGACTTACTTATAATGTATTTCTCTGATATCATTTGATAGGAAAATCCGGCTTGTCTGTCATCGAAAATAAGTTTGCGTAGGTGCAAAAATAATTGGAACATTTTTTATATTCTTGAACATAAAGAAAAATTAAACGTTAAACTCACCAAAAAAACACAATGTTCCGAAAAATTATTTATATTGGTGAAAATATCGTTTCCTTTAAAAACGTTCGGTTTATTTTGACGCGCACAAAGCTGTAAATGACACATTACATTTTGTTTTTGCCATTACTGGAGCGGTGTAAAGAGGAAATGATAAACTTTATCTGGTTTCTGCTATCTTCTCCATTCAATAACTTTGTCTTTGATGTAGTCGAAACGATAAAAAGAAATCAACCTGCGATAAGTCGAGATCGTGATAACCAAACAAAATTATAAGTCGAACACGAGTCAAATTGATTTTAACTTTGTATTGTGGTTATACTTAGTATTCTAGTTCAATACAATTCGTCCATCTATTTCAAATAGTAAATTTTATTAATTCCGCAACAGTTTGAACTAGAATAGTACTAGTTGGACGTGAATCAGATTGTCCTTTGAAGTCAGTGAACAAGCAGATATACGAATTTTTTTTTGGCTTCATGTTCTGGATATATTCTGGATATTGGATCTCTACCTAAAACGGAAATTTGGAATCATAATTAGGAAAGAGTCGGCACTATCAGATATTTGTAGTATTTAAAGCGATCCGTTAAATGTGAAGCATGATTCGTCAGGCTAATTTGCCATTTGTTGGAGCTCTGTGAAGAAAGACATTCAATATTTTTTCTGATGTTTAATATTTTGTTTATCAAAGAGGAGGCTTGGATTTCTAAATCATCCGAATTGGCAACTCTTTCTAGAGTCGTCAACTTTCGCAATTTTTTAGTGGAGATGAAAAACTTATTCTCGATATAAATATTTAATCCACCCCTAAAAGTAATTCTATATGCGTTTGGAATCAATTAGTACAATTCATTGAAATATGATCCGAATTTACCGGAGCTATGTGTTATGAAAAAGCAAAACGTTTAAGGATTTGCCAGTTTTTTGCGCAATCTATTTGAAATACAAGTTGGATTCAAAAATTCTTTGATAAGAGGAATTGGTGAGATTAATTGTACATTACAAGGGTCAAACATTTTAGTTTTAAAAATAAAATTTTAGAACTGAGATGCATATCTTTAAACATTAATATGTTTAGAACAAAAACAAACTCTATCTTTAAGTTTTAGCATGATTTAGGGGAAGGGAAAAAAAGAAAAACTGCTTAACCTTAAGGCATCAACGCCATCTTTAAAAATTTTATTTTGTCGATTTGGACAATTTTTACCTTTCCAATGCACATACAATCGTTGATATCGGGTGAGTCGTTCATTTGCAATTTGATTTCAAAGTTAGCCTGAATTTAAATTTTCAGAAATCTTTCGGACCACTAAAGCTAACATATTGAGATTTATCGACAAAGACAACTGTTTTTTTTCTCAGGAGAAAGACCGAAAGTCACAATTTTTTTCAACTAAAACCTTAAAATATTTCTGGTAACTTATTTTATCTGCACTTCAAACATAGAACGAAATCTTATCAAAAACTGTAACAATGAGCATCCCAATGAATGAGTGTTGCTTCTTTTTTTAATTTTTTTAAGCCAGTTATTGAACTTTAACAACATAATTCTAGTTTGTCCATGATGTGGCGAGTCTGACAAGTTTACATTCGCTTAATTCCTAACTGAAAAATGAGTCCGACAAACATGTAGACCTCCGTTTTCAAACTAAACAATACACAAATATAAACCACAACTGTAATTTTAATTTAATTACAATCTCATGCTTTTCCGTTGTAAATAAACAAAAGCAATGGACCGAATGTACTAAAAATAACAAAAAAAAATTAAACCAACATAACCGCATACATTTCTTCAAAACCAAATATGTTGAATATGCATTTAATTCATTGTAAAACATAAAGAAATTATTTCAAGAAAATATTTAAATTAGATGTAAGTATTAGTTTATCTTACACGATATAGTAAATCTTTAATAAAAATTTATTTTTAAGTTAAAAAAAAAATAAAGAAAAATAAATTAAAAGGAAAGAAAATGAAATATGTTGTTTCGGGTAATTAGAAAATTAAAAATCTTTTGTGAATAGATGAAAGCATTATCCATCACATTATTTATTTGAGGGGGAATATAATTAATTTTATGGGTTTTATTGAGTTTATCAAATAACCAAATCATCAATCATTAATTTTGGTAGATTGTTTTATAAAACGAATTTTTTTCTTAATTAATAAATATATGCAATGTTTTTAGTTCCAAGAAATATCAACATCAGAATAATAAAAAAACAACAATTGTGAATTTGTACCGCATCTGGAAATATAGGAGAGCAAAAAATTCTTGGAGTGGAATCTGTTGCTAAAGTTTCATTAAAGATAGCTGTAGTAACCCAACATACATAAATTCTATTGTACAATTAGAAAAAGTAAAATAATTTTTTTTTTCGATAGTGAGTGACAAACCGGAAGTTGAGATGCAGAACTGTTACAAATCAAACTTTAAGCATATTTACCAAGTTTGATCAAAATAAAATATCAGAAACTGACGTTATTGAATTTTCAAATACATAGGTGCTCGGAAGCCCCCTACCACTTATCCCAATATCGTCCAAAAACTAATCAGATCTTTGTCATTCAATTCCCCATCTTTTGCCAAAGTGTCATCAAAGCTTATTAATGAACAAAGTCTGTAAGCACCCAAGAAACTTTAAAAAGAAAGTGAGAACATTCTGCAGATGTATGGGAGACTTCTACCACTCTGGTAGATGTATCAAAAAAGTTAATCATTATCGTTCCACTACGCAAATTCAAACCTTTTTGTTATTTTCATTATAATCACTTTAATATTGTAGACTGTAATGAGGATAAAGCCAGTGAAAAAAATGCAAACAAGAATGGAAACATTTTTTTACCGGAAGTGAAAAACCGGAAGTTTGCACGCATAAATATTGGAAACATACCTAAAACTTTGAATACCAAGTCTCAATAAGATTGAGAGTCTGGATTACAAGTAATTCAAGATTCAAATAAACAGGTGTTCGGAAGACCTCAGCCATTTTTTTTCCATTGGAGAATCAATCCAAAAATTCCATTTTCAAATTAATCATACACCAAAGTTTTATCAATTTCCCATGCTCACCATAACCGGACGTATTTTTCAAGCAGTACGATACCGTCCTTAACCCTAATTTCTTATCCACGTTCTTCGCCAGATTAAAAATATAAGAATTTTACTTCGTATTACTCTCAACCTTAACTCCTAGAAGTCTAATGATTTTTTTTCTCATCCATATCTTTGGCGTCAAATCTGAAAGGAAAAGGATTTGCTTTTAGATAATTTTGTGAAATGACAGACTATTTTTTTGCTCTTATCGTCCACAATATTACTCTAATCCAATAATTATGAATTAAGATCAACATTTAAGGAATCTATAAAATTTGTTATATAGACCCATTATGCGTTGACCGTGAATATAGATTTGATTTTTCGTGAGACATAGCATCTCAATTATTGTGCTAGGCATTTTCAAATGATTTAGTTATGTCAGGAGAAACACCGAAGGGCCCGCCATGATTTTCAATACAGTGGTACCAGACATGCAAGTAAATCACCTTTCGGAACTCCGTATTGTCGTTTATTAAGAATTGTTCATGATATAAGCTTAAATAAAACAAAAAATTAAAAAAATTCTATGTTTTTCATTTTTTTCAAAAATGGCGGGGCTAACTTTTACTCGAAAAAATGATGTTGGCGTTTTAAAATGTTCCCATTGGTGAATACAGCGCAACCTTTATTTTTCATTTTTTTCAAAATGGCTAAACGGCAACAAAACGGCTATAAACGCGTGTAAACTTTTTTCCATTGACAATTCTTTCTGAGTATCAAATTCAGCACAACTGTATCGCTACCACAATACAGCACAACATTTATTGGAACGAAGTTCCTTATCGCGCGTTGCGAAAAGAGGCTAGACGGAAAAAATTAAGACAAAAAAAAAAGTTGCAACGACACTTTTGCTGAATATAAAAGAGAATATAAAAAAATTAATATAAAAAAATTAAACGATTAAAAAAACACGAACAACAAACGAAACGAAATAAGAAATGAAATTTAAATTTTAATATTTTCTTTGAATTTAGTTTATGCTTTGCTTGAGGAGTGGATAGACGTATTATTTTTCTTTGTTTTTTGTAAATTTTATACCAAGTCGTAAACAAAGTTGGATACATCTTGGAATGCCAATTTATATACAACTTGGAATGCCAATTTATATACAACCTTGTATACAACCTTGTATACAACTTTGTATACAACTTTGTATGCAACTGTGTATACAACTTTGTATACAACTTTGTGTACAACTTTGTAAACAACTTTTAATACAACTTTTAATACAACTTTGTATACAACTTTGAATAAAACTTTGAATACAACTTTGAATACAATTTTGTACATAAATTTGTATACAAGTTTGCATACAACATTGTTCCCAGTGTTCCCATTGTTAATTGTATAGTCTTAATTGTTAATCTTCACTAATCTTCACAAAGTTGTATAATCTTCACTAATTAATCGAAAGGAACTTCGTTCCATCCGGGTATCCCTTGACACCTCTCTTTACTTTTTTTTTTTCAAAATGGCGGGGTTAAGATAGACAACATACTGAACCTACACCTAGATATCACGGATACCAGAAAACAATGATAGCCTTAGCATTCAATGAAAAAATGAAAATAAGACATAATGTAATTTCCGGTGTACTGACTTAGTGCCAACTGTAATAGCGCTAAGAAAAATACTGTCATAGCGCCGAGAAAATTGTGTATGGAGTCTCGGCACTAATTCAAAACAAACTGAAACAGTGCAAAGATGAAATTTTCAATTTTATTACACTGACATAGGGCCGAGAATCAAAAAAATCTCGGCGTTATGTCAGAAAAATTTTAAATTAAATATCTCAATACTAATTCAGTTTGAAATGAATTAGTGCAGAGAGTTGAAATATCAGCGCAAATTATTTAAATTGAGTTCTCGACGCTATTTCAATTTAAACGGAATAAGTGCCGTTATTTTCGACTGTGTATTGAGACTTAGTGTATATGTCCGTAATTCCCTCAAAAATATGAAACAAAAAATTCTCAGAATGGTTGCATGCATTGTATTCAAAAATAAAATCATACAAGAAACAAAAACCAAACGGTGTACAAACATATTAAAAAGTGTTGACATTTTTTTTTCCTTTTACGAAATATATCATTTGGGAAAGATTGATAAAGATAAATAGTATTTTTAAATTAAATGAAACAGAATCAAAATATAAAATAGTTTTGACCATAAAAAATTACGTTCACATCTTCGCAAACGGCATCGCTCATCTCTAATTCAAATCAGCAGCAAAATGTTTGGATCATCGAATTTGAATTTTTTAACGAAGAGTACACATCAGTTTTCACTTGTAATATTATGAACTACCTGCACGAAATGGGTAACAATTGATGCATTAGTATTTTGTAGTTTCAAGAAGGGCTGCAAAGTCGGTGCTAAAATTAAGCGACTCCGACTCCGATTAATATATATGTATAATAGAAAATATTCAAATTTCATTTCGAAACAATAAATTCTACAAAACGTAATAAAGCAACCGTCGATACCTAAGATATCTGAAACATATCTGAAATGATTGTACAGCGTGGTGAAACTCTATTTCAAGATTGTTTCAACTTGTTTAAATGATCTGTATAGGACTGAAACTATGCCACAGGACTGGAATTCAGCTACGCTGATATCAATTTACAAAAATGATAAACGCCACCATATGAAAATTACAGTGGAATTGTTCTGCTATTGTACATATTATATATGATTTGTTATAAATTTTTCTAGTAGACATTTACAAAACGGGACAAGATTGATATCACCATCGCGAAATTAGAGATTAACTTTAATACAAACAAACAGTAAAATTTGAAAAATTGAATCAATTTTATAGTATCGTATTTTAAAATCGTATAGGAAAACCAAAAAAGCGGGATTGACGCGTTTCAGATAGGTGAATTAAGTGAAAGGTTGATTTTTCCAAGTAACCAATTTTTTTTTATTAATATTTGAGTCCTTAAGTTTTGACAAACCCACAAAGATAAATGTGGTTTGTGTGTTTTACTACGTCATGAAAACTGTAGCGACCTCTCTGAAATGTTAGACCTTGTGACGTATCATATAAAAAAACTAACGTTTTAAAAAAAGGTAACCACCACTTTTTATTTAATTTTTGTGTTGTTTGGTTTTGATATACATATTACGAATAATGTGTATTTCTATTCTGTCCCAACCCAATAGCTCCAAACATAATCAACAAAAAAAAACTTACAAGTCACTAGATTATAAGTCATTTAATATTTTGCAAAAGCGTTAGCGAGATGTTTTTTTCATAATTCTCTAAGTTGGGTAGTTAGCAATGGAAATAGTTTAACATAATTCAAACCCGGTCGAGCGATGTGTCATATAGGTGGGCATGCTTTATGAGAGAAATATATGTAGAAAACCAATAGATGCAGAAAAAGATCTTCTTTTTAATAGGTAAAATGTATCTAAATTTGCTGAATACCCAACATGGTTCACGTTATTTCTGTAAAACGGTTGAGGCTGTCCAAGGTAATTTTAGTAAGTCTTCTCTACCACCCTTTATTGATAGAGATATACCGGTAATTGACCCAAAAAGTAAAAGCTTACCTTCTGGGAAATTATTTCTTTTAAAATTCTACACTACAAATTCTACTCTCACCTAAACCGATTTCTAGAGTTTCTTACATAATGGAGGGTATAATTTTTCGTAATATCATTCGAAAAATACTTTTACAAATTTATACTAATAAAGCATCCAGGCCCGATTGTATTCCTCCAATTATTCAGAAAGCATTTGCAATCCTCACTAAAATCTTTTATTCGTCGTATAGATGAAAAACGTGTTCTAGACAGAGTTGTGAAAACTTGACCATTTTTGATTTTCCTGAAACTTGGCATATAAGTAGTGTGGACAGAATAAAAAATACAACTTATTTTAAAATTTTTTTAAAGTGCGTAGTTTGAGCATAGGGGGCACCCCAACATGCATGAAAAGAAAAATGAAAATTCTGCCAATCCGATGTAACTTTGAAATTAAATTGCTCAAGAAAGGCTATACCGATTTCATCAAACTTTTTTTTGTTTGATAGATGATTAGTTATTCGTTTGGATAAAAAATTACTTTATTGTTTTTATGATTAATTTTTAAATAAAAATATTAAAAAAACTTTTTAAAAGATGGCGCTAGGGTCGAAGATCAATTGGAAAAATAATTAATTTTTTTTTGAAAATAGTTCTATTCTTATTCTAAAATATATCAAATTTACAAAGAAGCATAAATTATTGTTCTTGAGATATTTAATTTAAAAGATTTTTAGTACGACTGAAATTCGAATTTTTCTTCATTTTTTCAAACAACTACCATTAACAAAAAATTTTAAAATCAATTAAATTTTAACTTTTTTTTTTAAATATAGTAGAACTTACTTACTTTAAAATATATCAAATTTACAAAGAGGCGTTAATTCGTGTTCTTGAGATATTTGATTTTAAAGATTTTTAGTCCGATTAAAATTCTAATTGTTCATTTGTTCATTATTTTCTCGAACTTCAGTGGTTAAAATTTTTTGATGATAAAAATTAAAAAAAAAAAATTAAAATTAAATAAAAATTAAATAAAAATTAAAAAATTAAAAATTAAAAATTAGATAAAAATTAAATAAAAATTAAAAATTAAAATTAAAATCATAAATTATATTCACCGTTAGCGCTTAATAACTGTAAATCGAAATTGACAGATTCCCTAAACACTATGATCTTAAAACAATAATGGATTGGGGTGTTGCAAAGAGTGTTGAATTCAATACGAGCAAAACACTGGTTTTTCATTTTTCTAGATTATACACACCTAATCTGTTTCCATTGAAGTTTGACTCTAAAGATCTTGTAGAAAAAGAATCTGTAAGACTTCTAGGAGTAGAAGTTGAAATTAATTTAAAATGGAATTCTCATATTTTTAACCTAGCTAAGAACGCTGTTCAAAAATTGAGCTTTTTGAGACGATGTCGTAAGTTTTTTAATAATAAACAGCTTCTATTCAAATACAAATCATTTATATGTCTCTGCTTGGAGTGCTGTTCTCACATAGTGGAGCTTATTCTAGTGGTTTGAAGTGCTTTGATTCCGTTTAGCGCAAAGCTGTTAAACTGATTGGCAACTCAACTCTTACTAATAAGCTTAATTCTTTGCAGCACAGACGAAATTTTGCTGATCACAATTTTCTACAAATACATTATGGATGAACGAACTTCCACAGAGATAAAATCAATTGTACTACCAAACCTATCTCAAGAGGAGTCGGAGTCGACAAATTTTTTGACTATTTTTCCAGTTACTAGAAAATTTGCCCCAACTCCGACTCCGCAGCCCTGGTTTCAAGATGGCGAGACGTTTTTAAAATTTTGTCGAACTACATACAAACGCGTTGCATTCCCGTATTGCATCTTTGCATCGGAATCGATTATTCGCAACAAAACTGCTCATATTACTTTGAATCGATGAAACTATTTAATTAATTCCACATTTAAAGTATGTCCAATGGGCGAATTTAATCAGTTTTTGATTATCCATATCGAATATATAAAAGCGGTAATGTGTCATTGAAAAATTTTATGATTATGGGCGTTCCCTAAATTCGTAATTAAATATTTCTAGACAATACCATTTCTTTTTGTACTTATGAGGAAAAAGACTGAAGCCTGTTATAAGCATTTGTTTCAGTATTAAATCACGAATATTTTCATGTATATCTAATTAAATTAGATTAGAAAATGTATCCGGAAGCAAACTTATATCTTAATTAAACTATCTTAAACTCACATCTTAATTTCAATTTTGTCCGGTGGTGAAACACAACGCAAGTTAAATTTCTGGATTCGTTACATCTTTGCGGAATAATAAAGCTGCTATGGAGATTTAGAGAAAATCTTTATGTTTGCCGTTATTGCCAGTAAATGATATCGATATGGTATTCCATCTACTTAAGGCAGAGGCAAATGATTTTATTGCAGCTTTGTTTCACAGCTTCCTTAAATATTACGATGGATAAAAAAGTTATATCAACGGCAATCAATAACGTTAATAAATTTTTTAACTTTATTTAAATAATTTGTGCTAATAAATAATAGGAAACAGTAACAGAGAGCAATACATTGGTTTACCGAAAATATACACGTGCAACAAGTGCACTCAAAGCGTATAATGGAGTAATATCGGTCTTTGTATGCCGAAAAAAGGTCTTTCTTTTCATTTTTTGACATTTCTTTTGGCAGAGGAATACAGCAAAATCAGATATTTTGCAAGTCTCATTCGTACTGGTGGTGAATGTGACAGAAACGCAGATATCGTCTATGTTTGTCAATTTATTTATTTAGCGTATGGTTTTTTTTGTGACACATTAAAAATTAAACTTAAAAAATAGGTAGACTCTTCTATGAAATCTACCTAAAACAAAACATGGATACACATTAAATGAACTTACAATCGATTTGATTGCGCGTCTTTTAAGTAAAAATTAAAAGTAAAATATTTGAACATTGGGCAGTACATTTGAACATTAGATGTTTACATCGAGCGAGTCTATCCATGCTACTACATCGGGAGTTGCCAAATGGATATCTGAGATGTTGCCATTGTAACGTCGAATTGGACACACAGTTGCAATGTGTTTTATAGTTTGTTGTGGAGCGCCGCAGTCACACTCAGGGGACTCTGAAATGCCCCACTTGTAGAAAGAATCAGCACAACGTCCATGATTCGTTCTTATTCGGTTTAATGTGGTCCAGGTATGACGTGGCAAATCGAAACCAGGTGGGGTAGAAGTCGGGTTGGTAATAGAAAGGCCAGGTGTGTTGTAATGTTGCCAGGAGGTGTCCCAGGCATCCAAGATATTAAAATTAGTTGCCAGCAGGTTGCTGGCAGTTTTATGTGGAGGCTTTCTTGACTTCAATCGACGAGTGTGGTCACCGTAATATTCGTGAAGGGTAACGTAATGTTGTTGGTTACCTTTTTATGTTCACGCATGAGAGCATGCGAGCGTCTGAGTGCAGGTGGAGCGATATTGCTTAACACAGGGAGCCAAGGTAAAGGGGTGGATCTGATAGTACCACTTATAGTACGCATCGTGGCATGCAGCTGGCAGTCAACTTTTTGTCAATGTTTTAAATCAAAGCACTTAACAGGCACATAATTAATGTTTATTCTCATTTTGTACACATTTGTAGGGCCGATAGGTCGAGAATTGTGGAAGCCACAAAAGGATTGAACAAGAAGGTAATTTTTCCCATCGAGTTTGTGAGACGTGTCCTGTTAGATGGTGACAAAATTCATAAAGGTTTCGTCGATTTTGATAATGTTGGCGATTATGATAGCGTTAAACCGGAGGACGATAATGAACGATAGTGAACCAAATAAATCTATTTTATTGATAGATTCATTAGATTGTGAAATCTGCTATGTAAATTATAAATCTAATCTCCTGATGCCTTGCAAACATATCTGCATGATTTAATAAATTAAAAACAAATTCTGGCTGGATCAGGGGGAAATGACAAGTCCTAGTAGAGTATTTCACAGGCGGCACCTATCAGAAATGAAATATGATTTCTTTATTCTTGAATACCTTATTTGTCCTGGCTCAGTAAGTCTGTTCTATATGATCCGGTTGTCTGATTGGACCTGGATAGTTTATGGTGTAACATACCGCATTAGTGCCTAATCCAGTCCCTATCAGTGGTCGAGAAGTAAGCACAGATTTGAACTGTAACATTATGCATTATAGATAGGCGATTGTTTCCATACCATTTTAGGTGTAAAGTTTTTCATTTATATTTTTATTTCTCTAATTACTAAAATACTAAAAAAACATAGTTTTTCGGTACCAAGTCAAATATTTTATGAATCTCGGCACTAAATAAAAAAAAATTGGATTAAAACAAGATTTTTTAGAAAATTATATCTCGGTCCAAGGAAAATTATATCCTCGGTTGAGTGCCGAGATTTTTCTAGGCGCTATGTCATCGGCGCTATGACAGTGGGCGCTATTTCATGGAGTCGTTATTTCCAATGATATAGAGGTTCAGCTTTAATTTTTATTCGTAAGGATATACCCTAAAATCATGAAACATTATCAAATCCAGCAAATACACAGAAAAAAAAGCAGTTAGGGTTCCCTAACAACGAAAAAGCAAACACAATCCAAAAATCTCCTATCGAAACGCCTAACGCGTTTGAGGAGGAAAGTGCTGGCGTATTTTTGTTCTATTAAATGTTAATGATATCTATTAAAACACAAACTTACTCTTTAAAAAGTATAAATTACCAACGCTAAGATAATGAAAACTACTTTCTTAGTTTGTATGAAAACAAAAACAAATATAACATTGTGATTAATTTTTGGCAGGATAAACAGCACATAACCACTATCAGATTACAATCGCAAATTTTTAGTATAATCAATTTAAAAGATAATTCCTTCACTGTTACTAAATTTAAATATTTTGTAAATTAAAATTATTCATTTAATAAAAAAAATCACAATTTCTAAAAATAACAATTTTCTGTTCAACTAAACTTATATAGCGAATATCAACAATATACTTTAAAGACACTTTTGCCAATTTATTTAAATATTTTATCCAAAATACACTTAATTTAACGTATATTTGTCAAAGCAGAATTTCATTAATAAAATTTAAATTCTAAATATAAAAACAGTTTGATTTATTTATTTTTTTTTCTTATACAATAATATCAATTCAGTGAGCTTGGTCCAATAGTTTGGTTTCACTTAATTTAATAATAGTTTTAGACTGATAAATTTTATTTTATGTTGCACTCGCATACAGTAAAATTTAAAAACATTTTTGAAAGGGGAAATAATGATTTAACTGACAAACAAATTATTTTAAACAAACCAACATGAGATTAAAAAAAAACTGAGAATAAAAATCAAAATATTATTTGTTGATTTTATTCTACGAGTGAATTAACGTGACAAAGCATATAAATATTAGGGCGATACTTCGAAACAAAAAAATAAATACATGAAAATTTGATGATAAATTTTGGTTCTTCAATTTTCGGAAGATTAAGATAAATGTCTTAAAGAAAGAGTTCGGTAAACCTCAAGATATTGGAATATCAAACAGTTATTCATAACTTACCAAACTTAAAAGGTGTCATTTCAGATGCATTCAAAACTGGTAGGAAACACCTTATCAACCGTTATACCACAGCATAGTTCACAATCGGACTTATTAATCAATCCGTTTATGATACACAAAATCTACGAGAAAAAAATTTACAAGGAGCACACAGAAGCTCCTAAAATGAATATCTATGAACCTGAAAAACCTCAATACAATTCCTTAGAATAAAAATACGTAAGGAAATTTGACAAAACATTCCAACCAAGATGCAGAGTCATCAAAACAAAACAAAGAAAACTAAATAACAGAAATGAAGTAAACCGGAGACTAATAGATTTTTCTGAAAATTTTGAGATATTCAAACAGGTATTTAAAAACGAACATGTGATTAGAAAATCTATATAGGCCAAACTGGACGATCCTTTAGAACAAAATTTGTGGAACATCGACAATTTAGGAAGCGACTTTGTTCATATTAAAGAGCTAAACATCGTCGAACAAGAAAATAACAAAAATATGTTAAAGTATAAATAACAACTCTTATGAGACAGGCATTCAGCTAGGTAATGCAAGATATTCACGGGCATTAGTTCACAAATATTTAAACCCTCGCGCTCTTTGATGTCTCATAAGAGGAGTTCTTGTTGCATGCGTGATTTAATATATTCAATATTGAGAAACTTTTACGATAAATAATTTAAAAAAACTCCATTTTCATAAATATTTTTCAAAGCAACTTAATTGTGAAATTATTAGAGTTGCTTTGACAAAACTGGTCACCATTTCGCGTCAAAAATTTTTTTTTAAATAAAAAGCATTTTTTTAAATTTTTTTAGGCGAGCTTTATACTTTATAGAAAAGTCAAGTATAATTTAAAAAACATTTAAAAAAGCCCTTTTTACTATCCCAAATCGTATAACAATAGCTTTATTTTTATTTTTTTACAACCATAATTGTGTGCGTTATTATTTTTAACAGAATAAAATAAACAGCTGTTAATTTTATACTGTTGCGCAAATTAGCGCAACACAGTAAAACAATAAGTTTGGTTGTATTGAACTATAAACTAAATATTTTAAATTTTATTTTACAAATATTTAGAATGAATTTTATACAACAAGAAAAACATTTCCGCTTTTATTTAAAATTAGAACAATAAATTCAAGTTAATGCCATGTATCCACCATGTAGGTCATTACATTTTTAAAATACCAAACAATCAAATAGGCATTGAAATTGCATCAAAATTATTTAATTATTTGAAATTAATGGAACAAAGAAAAATAAAATAAAATTCATTGTTTTTTCTTCTATATGTTTTGTTTTTATCAATTATTTGGAAATTAATTCAATAAATTGGATAAAATTAATACATGTTACTCTATCGGCAGGATAAAACGTTGTATTGGATACGTGTTTAATGAATTTTATTCTCTCACAAATTTGCAATGATCGCTCATGACTCGCTCCCATTGTAAACATTTGCTCGACCATATATTTTCTAAACCATAGTTGTGTGCGTTATTATGTTTAACAGAATAAAATAAACTGCTGTTAGTTTTATGCTGTTGTGCGAATATTTGATTGTATTGAACTATAAAATATTTTTTTAAATTTTGTTTTATAAATATTTAAATTGAAATTCATACAAAATCAAGAAAAACGTTTTTGCTTTCATTTAAAATTAAATATATAAAAAACAATAAATTCTAATTAATGCGCATGTTCCTTTCTCGAATAATAAAAAATACAAAGCCTATTATTTTTTTAATAAAAAATGTTGTGTAGGAATTACAATATGTGTCATAAGAACACAAAGATACCTTTTAAGACCTAAGTTCTACAACACCATGCGTTCCAAGGTATTGATTAAGTCTTTTAAATCTTTGTGAATTGAATACACACGAGACTATTGATTCAGGTAAAGGATTCCAGTTGTACGCTGTATGCAAAAAGAAGCCTCTCCGCATTCTGTTTGCACAAACTGATTGACGAGTAAAAGGGGGAAAAGAATATGGGTTAAGGCACGATTTCATCCGAGCCATACCTGATGATTTCATTTTAATAAAATTGCGAATGAAAAAAAAAAGTTTCTCATTAGTATAAAATTTGTTGTCATTGTAGGTCATTCCTTTTTTGAAATACCAAACAATCAAACAGGTATTGAAATTGCATCAAATTTATTTAATTGTTTGGAATTAATGAAAGAAAAAAAATTAAATAAAATTCATAGTTTTTTCTTCTATATGTTTTGTTTTGTATCAATGAATTTCAAAATAATTCAATTAAAATTAATACATGTTACTCTCTCGGCAGGATAAAACGGTGTATTGGATTCGTGTTTAATGAATTTTACTATCTCGCAAATTTGCAATGATTGCTCATGACTCGCTCCCGTATTAAACATTAAAATAGACACAAGGGAAGACTAGCCATCTTCTTCTCACCGATATGAGCTTGTTATTCAATACTAGTATGTCTATAGTATAACAAAACAGTGATCACCAGAGAAATTAGACTAAACATTTTTTGTTTTTTATACTTCGCTAGAGTTGTAACCTAAATTTTGGTTTATATTTAGCGTTGACATTTTTTGGTAGTTTATCTAGTCGGCTAGCCCTGATGAGAATGATAAACTTTTTTAAAGTTTAAAATTTTCTCATTGGTTCGAAAATTGTAGGGATTGCAACAAGATTCATAATTTGCACCATAATTTTTTAGATTCAGTTCTTATATTATTCCTGATGGGATATTTTCCATCGGGGTGATGTTATATTACGAATAATTTACTGAATTAATATTAAACCATGTTAAACATTAAACGTAAAATATATTATTAAACACTTACACAGTAAAATACTATTGTAATAAATGGTTCAATACACTTAATTACGTATGCAACTTAAGCTATTATGAGAAACTATGAAGCTCAATGGATAAAATATTATCGGGCTAACACTCTCCAAGATTTACAAAACTGAATGTTAAACCTAATTATCCGACTATTTGATGTTTAGAAGTATTATCTGTAACTGTTATATCAACATCTTTTTCGTTAGAAACAACTGGAACCCAGTTCCGAGGTATCGAAATCATGTTTTATATTTAAAGGATTGCGTAAAATATTACAAGTGACAAATAATCTCTTTATCAGGGACTTGCTGGGAAAGATTGCTATCTTCCAAACCTGATTTCTAAGACCAGACTATGCCTATCTACAGATGTAAAAGCAATATTACCCTTGGTAAAATTATCGGTAAGTTTGGTAATATTACTGAGGCGTGGTAAAATTGCAATAAAATTTGAATCATCTTTATTTAATAAAAATTAAAGTTTGTGTTTTTTTGTAGACATCCCGTACTGCAATTGAAAATTGGCGTGCACAAGATGTGAGAAAATTTTAGCTGATCGATCAATTCGCAGCTGTTCACTCATATTGGTAGGTAATTAAAGTAGAGTACTTCAGGCAAACATTTATTTTGTCTACTGGTGTCAATCGGTGAGTTGAAATTGGTAGTTTTTTCATAACGCAATAACGCAGCTATTTCGGATGAGACTAGAGGTACAGTTATGTCACTTCGGGATCGATGGGATTTCTGCCATGAAGAAGACTTTTCCTACCCTGTTATTGGCAGTTTGCTCATTATTCGTGCTGATGAAGATGAGAGTAAAAGATCACCCGCGTTGTAATTTTAGATTGAACGAAGCAGCAGCACCAGATGCATGGCATTTTCAAACGGCTTAGAATTTACAACGCAACGAATCATTATCACCGCTTCAATTAATGATGCGAAATGCACGTCTATGTTTAAATTATTCTTTCGTATTTGAAGGCAAATATCTTCAGCCATTGGCGATTTATATTTTATTTTCCTATGAACGAGAATGAAACAAGGTACGAATTAGATTTTGATGTGACGTGTTCAACAAGTAATTAATGCATCCGTCCCAGTGTCGGCCGTGGCATGTATGGCACGCGAAAAGTGACATATGTAACGCCGTTGACAATTCTCAATTGCTGGAAAAACGTTGAAACGGGTTCATTTTCCAACCATATGCGATGAAATGAGCAAACATCATGATCAAGATACATTGCGTACAGTCTTAATAAAGTAAGTTTTATTGGAATTGTGTAACGACCAACAAAAATCTATTCAATAAACATTTTTTTTAAAATCTAAGAACAGTTAGTATTTACATTATTCCTACCTCCATTCCGTACTATTAAACAACTTTAGATCATTTCATGAATAAAATCTGATTGTATACAGCGTTCCACTGTATACATAATTCATATTTTAGTATATTACGTTACATGTTATTTTCCCCTCCAATCATGTAACTTGTTGTTATATTATGTCAATGCGTAACCATTTTTTTTTGTTTCTTTTCTTTTCTTTCTATGTGAAATAAATACATTTTTTTTTATTTGTTAAACAGACGTTGAAATAAAGTTTATTGATCTTGCGCAGATTTGGGCAACATTAATAGGGTATTTCGTTTTGTTTTGGTGGTTTAAACTGAACTGTGTGCAGTATTAATAATTGATAAGCTTTTGAAGGACCTTATGTTTCTTTTATTTGGTAGTATTTGAATAATTTCTGTTTGTCTCTTTCGTTTGTTTTTTTATATACACGGCAGATCTTCAATGTATGGATTAAATTTTGTGTTTGATAAAATATGAAAGCCACAACGAGAGAGATAAATAGAAAGCTTTTTTTAAAAGACAAAATCGTTGACAAAACGATTGAATTAAGTTTAACTTTCACGAAAAGAGATTATATTTTTGAATTTAAAGTGAAAATATATATGTATATACATTTATATCAAGGAAACAAAAAATTGCATTATTTTTTTGATATTTTAATTGAATAAAATTATATCTGTAAGTATAACTTACAAATTGTTAGTTTCTTTTAATTCGCTCTCTTTGCACTTGCGCCATTGAAATGCATTTCTACTTCCATTCCATGTGTAATACCGAAATATTTCCGAATACGACAGTGTTTTCAAAAACGCATAATTTTATCTAATAGTGAAGAAAATTTTTATCTAATAGTGTCATCGTTGTAGCCAGTATGTTCAGGATTTTTTGTCTTTTAGCAGCTATGAAAAAAGCGTGTGGTTCGTTTTCTAGATATACAGCTAAAATAGCAACAACTAAACTTTATTCATGTATGAGACATACAAGAATGTTCCACTGTTGCATATGTATCTCCCTGTTTGATACTCTGCGAGTAAGTATATTTATACTCGATAATAATATATTTGATTTGCATTTTATGTTTTTATAAATGTTTTGAAACAGTTTTATATTTTACCAATATTATTATACTAATCTTACCGGTAACTTTACGGCAAAATTATTAAAATAAATTTTTCTGATAAATTGGCATCTGTATGCCTATCAATTCCTAATTGTATTAATTATATTTTTTAAATAAAACTATTTTTTTTCTTTTTAACAAGATGTGTGGTGTAGTAGGAATTACAATATGTGTCACAGCAACGCATAAAAACCGTTTAAGACCAAGGTACCACAACAACATTTTTAATGGACGCAAAATTTTTAAATTTTTTTTTATGGATGGATAACTAAACAACTCCTATCCTATAAAAAAATGTGACACATGCTAATATTTCCCGATAGTTTGATAAAGGAAATAAAAAAATAAATTTTTTTAAAATATTTGCACGAACAAAACTAAAATTGGTTTGCCAAAAATCCAGTGCTATGTATATTCCTTGATAATGTAACGCATCGTGTTCCTCAATGATTAAATTCTAGATATGTTATATGAAGACTCGTTTCTTCGAGCTAACAATAGCGTGCCATCAATGAATATTCCATAACTAAGATTGAAAGTGCTACCGTTGACTGAAAACAGTTCATCTGCCAGGCCCTTAGTGGGCTAGTGATATTTCACTGCTATCGCCAGTGGTATATAATATAGTTTACGTGAGAAACTCGAATGTCAACAGCAGGTACTGGAATATCCGAGGTTGTCACACCGGTAGATCAAAAATAAAAAAAATGGATTATCTGCTGAATGAAAAATATCCCTTATTTTAGTAAATGTACTAACAATAAACCACAAAATGCAGAGCAAGAAATATTAAAAATGTTCTACTATTATACACACTAGAACCACACATACTTCGCGTTAAAATAACATAAATAAAATTAAATTCAAAATAATATTTTTTGTTGCTCTGTTGACATTTTATTTTATTGTAATTCTTCGTTATCATCTATAAATAAATAAACAAAACCGAACCAACACAATACATGTTGTCCTAAAATTTTATGTTGTGTTACAGTGAAAATTGTATGCATATTTTTACGTTCGATGTAACATTATTTAAAGTGATTCTAATATTAGATATAATTTGGAGTAAATATAATGTTTTTTGAAAAATAGTACATGCACTTCCGTGATTGAGTTATAAATAGATGTCCTTCTATTTAGGAATATTTTAGATATAAAGCAATATCAATAATTAAAAGAATAACATGACAAACAAACTTTCTTTTGACGGATGAAGAAAATCTTTATCACCTCTCCTGAAGCAAACAAAATCAATTGCAGCATAATAATTCATAAAAACAATTAATAGTTTAGTTTTTTATAAATTAACTGAAGGTTAGAGTTGGTTCATATGGTTTATAAAAACAAAAAATTAAAACATAATTGAAATATTGCCAAATTGTCCATTAAATTATGAGAGAATACCAGACATTTTATTCAAAAAAATCATAGTTTGATTAATTAAAAAATATATTTGTGTTTTAGAAAAACAACTTCTTGATAACTGACGCCAAAATAGTTTAAGTGAATTATTTTATAAAAGTTAAAACTAAACAAAGGCACGAATCAACTCAACAATGACCAGAAATTTGATAAAAGTCGCCAATCAGCATGTTTACTATTCAATTCAACCACATAAGTCAATCAATATCTCTTAAGTGCCTCAAGAAATGATATCTGTGCAAATCAGAATTTGTTTGATACACTTTATCAAAATATAATTTTGTTTAAATTTTCTAGCAATAGTAAAAATACTACACTAGGACAATTGCTGACAATAACTAGGAGCTCACTAACATCAACAAATACATCTTATTTCAGTTATTTGCATTTTGTTTTAGTTCTTTTCTTTTCAAAACTCATTAAAAATTTAGCTTCATCCGAGAGAAAAGGTTTTTATGGTTGACTAGAAATGAATTTACGACCATGTTATGCTCTCCGAGAAAGTTTTAGTCTATTACATAACACTGGTGACATAGGTGCGATAGTCAATTTTCAAATTGATTTACGAAGTGAGTTAAGATTTCCATAGCTATAGAACGAACTAGAACAAGAACTATTGACAACTGGAAGTAAAGGAATTTAGTGATACAAACTTCAATAAACTATAAGAACCGACTTGAGGCTGGAATGAAAGAACATACTGATGCTTTTAAACCAATTAAATATAGCAGGAATTTTCAATTAACATAATTTTCTTAATTGCCTTATTTACATAAAAATTAGAAACAATAGCTCAGAGTTGCTTAGAAGAAATTTCAAACGAGAGTTAGCCTGGAAGCTAACCATAATCCAAAGGATAATTATTTTTTCTAGAAACCGATTTGAAAGCGATGTTTTGCCACGCAAATTTTTATTATCCAAATTAATTCAAACTATTTCAGTCAGTGGTCCTTGATAAAGTGAGTAATACAGAGTTTCTTATTAATTTTGAAAATGCTGGTAATCCAAGTCAACATTTATCTTTATCAACAATTTAACATCGCAAGTTATCAACAGCTCAGTATGTGGTTTAAACAGACAAATCCATCAAAACTAATTGCACATGATGTGGAAGAATTTGTATTATTGATAGCATAAGGTGGAGATAGACGAGTGGTTGGTCACGAATGGCCTAGATGTAGAGGTATCGACAGGGTTCAAATTCCGGTAACGGCAAGGGATGTATTTTTTTATACAAAGTTAAACATATTTACTGTTACTTTATTATTGTAAATTATAATTTCACGTCTCTGAAAATCCGAAGATACTATGCGAACAGAGGTTTGAGTAAATGATTTATCTTTGAGGAATTTGTGGTCTTAAAAAGTTGAGCACTAAAATTATCAGGAAAAACCCAAGAAGGTAAAGAGTTCCAATGATGCAAATTTAGTTGAAAAAAAGCACGCACGCTATTTTACATTTTGTTATGTGAACCGTGAATGGGTGGGCAGATTCAGTTGCTCTGGTGGGATGAGAAAATTACACAGATCAAACTCAGAAGCCTTACTCAGAAGCCGTCCACTGTTGAAAAACTTACGCCAACGCCACAAATACCCCAATTTAGAACAGAGTTTTTACCGAGGTTAAAAATATGAGAATCAATTTCATGGATAGTCTATAATCAAATTCAGGGGCGCACGAAAGAGGGCTCCCCGGGTCATGATCCCCCCCTAATCGATTCAGCATTTTTTTTATTTATTTCAAGTTAGGCATGATTTAGTGTTAACCATAATAAATCATAGATTAACGTCACTGAATATCCAAAGGTACGCCGGTAAGGCATTCCAGAGATACGAAACTATGTATGTTAAAAACATCACTTTGAAAAACGATAGTGCTACATCTTGACAGTAGAACCATAAAAAGATGGACTGCTATTGAGTTACACTCTGGTGTAACTTGTGAGGTTTACAGGCTCCGGCAAAATCGATTTAATCTCGGCAGATGCCCATTCATCCATAATGTATTTGTAAAATACCGTCAAATCAGCGACATCTTTTGTATGTTGCAAGTAAGATTTTATGTCTCATTAGTAAGATTTGAATTGCTGTTGAATTGATCAATTTAGCAGCTCTCTCCTCTATAAATTCAATACAATTAAAAAAACTCATTATGTACGTTGCACTCCATATGTGAAACGAAATTCCATGCGTGGGCGATTAAAGGACTTATATATTAAAAGCAGCTGTTTGCTATTATAAAGTTTACGACAACGACCCAATACCACAATCTGACGATGAGAACCGATTTTTTTTTTTTTAATAAGAAGTGTTGTGTAGTAGGAATTACAAAATGTGTCACAAAAACACATAGATACCTTTTAAGACGTAGGTCCCACAACAACATGCGTCTTGAGGTATATAGGTGGACGTTTTTTTTAAATCTTTGTGGATTGAAGGCACTCGAGACTATTGATTCGGGCAAAGCATTCCATGTGTACGATGTACGCACAAAGAAATCTCTTTGCATTCTATTACTATGACAGTGAGTAATCTCGACAGTTCGACCGCCCGCACAAACCGATTGACGAGTAAAACGGGGAAAAACATATGTCTGAGGCATTATGGACCTGATTTCATCCGAGCACTGCTGGTGACGATATTTATAAAAAACAACGAGATCAGCAACAGTGCGACGATGTTGCAGGGAATCAAGACATAATGTTAAATCTCGATCACCAACAATTCGTATAGCTCGCTTTTGAACAGAGTCCAAAAGAGCCAGGATAGTAACAGATGCAGCGCCCCAAACTTGACAACAATACTCCATACAGGGACGAATATAGGACTTATAAATGTGGAGTAATTGATGCGAAGTAAAATATTTTTTACATCTATTGAGGAGGCCGAGTTTTCTTGACGCGCTCTTTGCCATTGCCATTATATGATCGTTCCAGAGTAAGTCATTGGATATTGTGACTCCCAATAAACGAATGCTTTCACATTCGTCTATTTGGTCGTCACACATATTAATTGAAATATCGTTGGGAAACTCGGTCTTTGATCTGGAAACAATCAATAGCTGTGTTTTGGTGGAATTAAAATTGACAAAATTTTTGTCAGCCCAATCGGCGACTTTTTTTAGGTCCTCGTTTACATTTATGGCAGCGTCTCTCCGGACGGGATTTATTCGTTCATGCATTTTACCCTTTAAAGATAGGGGGACGAATGACTTGTGCAGTGTACTATCATCTGCAAAACTATTTATTGGGTTACTGGTGATTTGCAACAGTTCGTTGATATAAATTAAAAATAAAGTGGGAGATAAAACTGAGCCTTGGGGTACACCAGCGTTAATTAATTTGGACTCAGAAGAAAAGCCATCTATAGATACCGAGATGTATCGGTTAGACAGAAAATTTTGAATCAACTTCACGACTGCGAGATGAAAACCGTACGCAACGAGCTTGTTGATCAAGTTGACATGCCAAATTCGATCAAATGCTTTTGAGATGTCTAATGCGATCACCTACGTTTCACCACCTTTCTCAAGTATGCTATTCCAAATATGTGCCACATAGTTCAATAGATCGGTTGTTGATCTTTTGTTTCTAAAACCGTATTGGCTGTCAGATATCAAATGGTTGTCTTCCAAAAATTTGGATATGTGTGAATTAATATAGTGCTCGTATATTTTAGACGTGACTGGGAGTTAGGTGTTTCAAGAGAAGCATGAAGCGTAGTATCATCAGCAAAACTATGGATTTGATGAATCGTTTAATTCAGCACGTCAATATAGATGCATTAGTTGTAAAGATATATTATAAAAACCGTCGACATTGACTTGAAATTTACGCTCAGATATAAATCTCTGTAAGGAAATAAATTGCTCATATAAGTCATTATAGCATCTCAATTGGCATATAAGATTGTTGTGCAATAGTTTGTCGAATGCTTTAGCTATATCAAGAGCAGCACTAAAAGTCTCACCTTGGTTTTCAAGCGACTTTTCCCAATACGAAAACCGTATTGTCTTTTATTAAGGATTTTTGACGACTTAAGAAGCTCATAATTTTAAAATTAATGTATTTATGTAAGCATAATCCAAATCGGATCGAGCACATAAATTAAATATATGTAGTCAAATTAGTTAATTTATCAATAATAAAAACTCAATTGCGAAATACTACAACAAGGAGTTTTATTTACAATTATTTCTCAAATGTTTTAACAAAAACCGACAGTATTGATATGAAACTGTAATTTGTTAGATTCGTGTTAGCACCTTCTTTGGAACTGGCTGTACACTAGCCATTTGCAATATTTCAGGAAATATCCCCTTTTTATATGAGAAATAGAAAATTTGTGATGATTGGTGCTAACTCCTTAGCAAATGTTTTAATAATTGGAGATATACTATCTGAACCAGATGCTTTATTAGTATTAATGTGTGAAGCATTGCTCGTATTATATTTTTACGAAAAATGATCCGCCCCATTTTTTTTAGAAACTATAGGAATTGGTTTAGGTTGGAAATTAAGTTCTACTAATGTAGAAGAGAAATGGTTGGTCAGCAAATGAGCTGTTTCTTTAAGTTCAATCACAGGAATATCTCTACCTATTAGAGAAGGTATAGAAGACTTACAAAAAAATTCTTGAACAGTCTCAGCGGCTTTATTGCGTTAACGGCATAGGCGAAGTGCGAGTTTTTAAGAATGGGATGCTGCGTTCTAAATAATATTCCATAGTAACTACTATTAAAACTCAAAAATAGCCTATTTGAAGAAACATAGTACATTTTGCTACAAGATATGGAAACGCTTCGTTTTCGTGAATGATGTTTATTATAAATTATTTAATTGGAAATCGACGACATACTATTTAAAATTCATATTCTATTTTTCATGGTTACTTTGTCCTAAAAACTATTTGATGAAGATACCATAGCAACTACAATTTCGTTATCTAGCGAATATGATTTTATACACTAGAGGAAAAAACGATTTTCAAAGGGGATTAAATCTGCATGAAAATGGAATTCATTTGTTATTGTAGAAAAATATATCTTTTGCATATTTTTCTATTACTTTTAACTAAAGACGCTTACCATTGAAGATCAAACTTGTTTCACTTTAATCTACTCTCCCTCGAGCAAGCTGTGTAATTAAAAAACATTTCATTTTACTAATTTATTTAGATCGGCAGCTACAAACATGTTTTTGTATTTTTTATAATAAAATGGACTAGTCAGATCAAAATAATAATGGACTAGTCAGATCAATCATAAGCTCAAAATAATTATTTTAAAATAAGAATAAAATTGTGTATTTATATTTGAAATGTTTTTAAAGTTTATGCGTTCCATTTGTGATCTACTCAAAGCTTTTAAGTTATTCTGTTCTAAAGCAACAGTTTTTATTTAATATCCGAAGCAGTTGTTTGCTATGAAATTATCAATGCACAAAACGGCAAGGAAAATAAATAAATTTTGCGGTAAAAACTTGATCCTCTCTCTGGTTTGAAACGCAAAATTCAATCCATTTTTAAAATTGCATTTATTTATATGTACTAATATTGGAACATAAATATGGTTGTTACAAAGCAGCTCATCTCATCAGATACATGAAAAAATTTCTTTGCCTAATATATCAAAGTACGGACTATGGTTTTATATTATTGAAATTCACCAAGGGAAAAAATTACTGTATTTGTTGATTGGTCCTATCCTAACAAACAATCGAGAAATAGAACCACGAAAATGGTTCAAAAGAAAACAAATACCTACATAATTTGGAAATCAGTGGGTCTTCTATTTTCTTATTGAAAAATATGTTGATATATTAAAACAAAACTGTTTTGGAAACTGTTCTGCAATAATTTTTAATTAATAATACACCATAATTATTTATTCAAACATTTGTAATTCAAACAATAAATCCAAGTTCTTATTCAAAATCAATACATACTTTGATGTAAAGTAGTAAAACTTAGCTAAAACAATTAAACCAGTACATATAAGCTAAAACAAAACAGATTTACCATAGTACTACTATGATTGTATATGATATGCTATAAGCAACACAGCATCTACTGCTATGGTTTTTGTTTGATTTTTTTCGTTTTTTCTTTTCCTATTTGTGTTTCTTCTTTTTTTTTTTGCGTACAAATATTATAATTCCGTACGCTGCAAGTTGGACAGCTTCTTGTATATTGTTTGGACGAAATAAATAAATATTTTGATTGCGTTGAAGTTTTTTTTATAAATATTAGGAATTAATATAATTAAATAATAATAATAATAAATATTTATATGGAAATATTTGTATAATTTTACAGAAACTTTGAAGATTTGTTTTAAATAAATACTAAAGTATTGAAAATTTATTAAATGATGGTTGATAAAATCTTTATTAAAAAAGAATCGATAATTTGAAAAAGAGCGGCCTGTTTCAAAGGGAAGCAGTGCTTCCCTAGCATCCAAAGACGCTTCGCCTATGCCCCCCGGGTTCTCAGCAAATTTAGTAGCTTTTTTCGTAATAAATAGATGTTTCTTTGCATCTATTGGTTTTTTTAGATACATTTCTTTCTATTCGGTATTATCTAAGGTTTTCGTTAGTTTTGTTTTGGTTATGCCTTTTTATTATTGGGAAGGGAAACCATTTAAAGATACATCTAAGCCCCTGCTAATCGAAGCCCCTGCCAAATGTTTATAATCACAAACAAAGCTAGGATTACTTTTAAACTGTTTAGAAACTTGTAAACTTAAAAGTGTGGAAATCAAATTATAATCTGATCCACCTTAAGGCTATGATACTTTAAATTGTACCAACAAAGGATCATTTCTCAAAACCAAATAAAGCAATTCTCTACCTTGGCCAGGTATGTTAGGATCCCGGGTAGGTTGGTGTATTATCTGAGTGAAATTAAATATAAAAATAAAATAATAATATAGTAATTATATAGTATAAATTTTGTTTGACTAGACTGTTTTAGTTCTTTGAATCCTCACTCCCCTAAAACTATTTGTGTGCGCCCCTGATCAAATTAGTTCTAATTTTATGTATCAAAGCTGAATTTCACGGTACATAAGATTCATGAGATTCATGCAGATTGCAGTATGCTATCATACGCGAAACTTTGGATTGCATGAACAGTAGAATTCAACAAGTCAATAACATAAATCAGAAAAATGATAAACGCTAAAGCTGATTCTTGAGGAACTTCGGCAGCGCTTGTAAAAGCTTCTGATAAGACCGCATCAACATTGGTCTGAAACTGTCTACCGGATATAAAGATTTGAATCCAAGAAATAACTTGGCTTTTTTTTTTGGATATATTATGGACACATCTCTATTAATTTAAGACAACAGTGAAGGATGCGTGAAGTAATTTTGAACAGCTTTAACATTCTTAAAAAATTGGTGTGAACTAGTTGGATTCCTCACCAACTGGGTATACCTTACAAAGGTCACGGCATTACTGATTTTCATGTAATTTCGAAAATCATTTCTCTTCATTTTAATTGCCTCTTTTTATTTCGTAAAGAACCAGAGTTCAGCTCTTGGGATAATGAAACTGTTATACTTTTTCCTGTCAGAATCACAAAAGCAAAAAATTACAGCCGCATTTGCATGAAGTTATGATAAAACGCAAATAACTCAACTTGTTTTTCAATATCATCAGTGCACGAGCTGTGGACAACGCACTCTCTGTTGTGCACTATAAACCGAAAATAACCTTTTTTTATGTACAAGGCAACGGTAGGGTAGACGAAACTTTCTAGTCCTGTACACCAGAAAATGGAGAAAACGGTCAAAGGAGGCACTTTTTAAAAATAAAATGTGTTGGGTAATAAGAATTGTAAGATGTGTCACAACAACACATACAATCTTTTAAGACCTAGGTCCCACAGCAACATGCGTTGGTTCATCAAATTTGTTTTTGATTAAACAATACATAATTATACAATCAATCCTATCACATAATAAAATATGACAGGCCAATACGATAGAATGGAGGAAAGAAAAACAAAGTAAGAAGTAAAGTGTAAAATTTTTCATTTGCAGGAACAAAACCAAAATTGGTTTGCCGATAATCCACCTAATGGCATATTCCTTGATCATGAGCCGCACTTTCACAATGATCAAAGACGAGATTATATGAAGCCTGGTTTCTCCGAGCAAGGAATAGGATGGCGTCATCAAGGAATATGCCATAACTAAGATTGTGGGTGCTGCCGTTGACTCAATAGAGTCTACCTCCTTGACTCCTTGTCCTCTTTTAGATTGTAAAATGGAACATTCTATACCGAAATTTAGTGGCAAAGATTTTTGGTATGCATAATCAAAAGATGTTTTCATTGTCAGGAATACTGACTTAAGACTTCAGAGTTTGATATGCTCATTTTGAATTAACTGTTATCCTTAAACTGAAAATGCCGTATGGCAACATCCACGAAGACTTGCTTCAGCAGGTAAAAATATGGTTGGTCATCAGATGAACGAATGGCTTAAGAAAGGTTTCATTCGAGATAGTGCATTAAAATACGTCAGTCTTATAAAAAGGTTAGTCAGTTTTATACTCGTCTATAAAATGGAATTAAAAATCGTCTCTGTATCGAAATCGAATATAGACGATTAAATAGAAAAATTGTGATGGATCGGTGCCACTACCACTTCACGAACACCAAATGGACGAACTTAATAATTCGGTTATATATTTACAACCCTCGATCTAGAAAGCCTGTTTTTTATGTTGAAATCTCGGAAAATTTTCGAAAATATATCTATGCTATTAGACCCTTCGCAGAAAAAAATGACAGCCGTAAAAAAGATACCACAACCAAATACTATAAAAACGGTTTTAAGCTTTTAGGCCCAAAGCAGCAACAGAACTCCATACCAACAATTCAAAATTGGGATACGGTACCATATTGCTCCAAAAGATTAGCAAGGAAGGAACATTTCACCCTATATACTTTTATAGTAAGAAAACAAAACATCTCAGGCATGAAATAACGATCAAATATAAGAATAAAGCACGAGGAATTACTTAGTAGAAATTCTATCGATAACCATAGAGTAGAAATTCTATCGTTATAACATCGATAAAGATATGAAAACAGGAAGGATATCTAAATCCTATTCCAAAAGACGAGTTACCTCTGACAACATATCACGTTGATGGTCTGAGGTCCCATGATAAGCACAAAAAAAATATCGCTATATTTTTTCTGTTATGCCTTTTCTAAATATATTTGAATATATTTCGTAACATAAAACACAACTGCTGATGTTAATCAGAAATTAGATGTCGAACCATCAATTTTGATACCTAAACGAATTATCACATACAAAGGGAAGTCATTTACTTTGAATACGCTTCAAAACTACTGCCGAGATAAAAAATATTCACCATATGATTGAGAGGATTGATCGCATCATTATTCCAGCCTTATCCAAAACATCGATTAAGTGTCCAAAAGATTGGTATAAGCACACATTAAAACTATTGATAGAACTCCTTTTGAATTATTTATTTTTTTAAGACAGAGATAAACCAAGAAAAGAGGCCAGACAAAATATTCAAAAATTCAGGAGTGGAAAATCGACGAACCTATTACAGGAAAACAGCTACCCGATACCAGAATGAAAACCTCGTCGCTATCAAACGAATCTAGATCGGATATGAAATCAAACTATTTCCAAAATATTCAGGATCATATAACGTCATTAAAACAAAACCTAATAAGCGATACGATGTTGAAAAAATTGATGAAGAGCCAAAAACTATCTCCAATATAGGAAAAATATTCAAGTTTGCCAAAAAGACAAAAACGCGAAATGAACGAATGTAGGAAACTTTTAGTCCAACCCTGTTTATACGACAAAGAGAACAATGAATTACAATGAAATAATATAATGGATAATGAGAAGAGATAAATACTTCTGTCATTCTCTCATAAAAATAATTAATTTTGATTTACTAACCAATTTAATTTAAGATTTACTTTCGATGTTTGATATTGAGCTTTCTTTTTTATTTTGCCGACCTAAGTTGGATTTTCGTATTGGATTAAATGGAAGTTTTATCTTAATTTCTACATAGATTTAACTCCAGTACTCGACCCTTAACAGTCAGTCCATAAGAAATCTGTGTTTCGTAAATAACTAAAAAAATAATTATTGCTCATGTGAGGAGCATAACATTTCACTTGTGGGTTTGGCAGTTAGATAGCAGTTATTATTTTTAATGAATCAGTTTTGAGGTCACAAAAGTATTGACTTACATTATACTTTGTTGTGCAACCATAATCATAATAGCTTAGTTGATAGACTAAATACTGCAGTAACGACTGTTATGCTTATAGATTTAAATTTGTTAAACTAAATATTTTCTATGGGTAAATTTATTTAAAATAAATCATGAAATATTTAGTTATTGTCAGAATATTCCAGGAACGAATGGAATTATGTTTACGACACACTTGTTATGGCGAACTAGGTAGTCAAATACTATTATTCATATTATATTAATTAAGTTACGTAAATTAAATGCAACAGCACACTTATCACTACTATTAGTAACAAAAAAACATAGGGACACTCACCTTTATCTGAATATCTAATTCATTCAACACATCCTGACGAGCTAAGGTAACTTGTTCTTGCAAACGGCGTTCATATTCGATGATTATTTGGTTAAATTCATGCTGTTCGGTTAGGTTAGATTCAACATTTTCAGCTACCACAGACTGTTATTTGATAAAGATATATATATTCTAATGTTAATTGGACGTGTTAAAATTAATGACATATCATAAAAAATTAAATAATAGCTAAGCAATCACACACATTTGAAACAAATCATAATAATTAACATAATGAAAATAAAAATGTGCATATTCATACAATTAGAATGTTATGTTGAGACTTAAAAGTAGATATAAACGAAAAATTACTTACAATATATTCATCTCCTTCTAATTTTTCTATACTTCCAGGATGATATATATCAAACTTTTCTAGAGACTTTCTTGATGGTTTTAGTTTCTCTATTTCCTACAACATGAATGAAAAATTGAATTAAAACAATTTTTTTAAAACTTTAGAAAATATGTTGACTACTACCTCATATCTGGTTCTCGTTGGTGTTCGTTTTTTTTTATTTGGTGTTCCAATTGTGGTAGGTGTTAATTTTCTATGCGTCGGACTTGAATATAAATCATTTTTGTTCTTTTTCATGCAAGCTTCCTCAACTTTTTTTATCTCATCATATTCTTCTTCTGGTAAATTATCTTGATCAGATAGCTCAGATCCGGAATCATTTGAAATCCGTCGACTTTGTTGTGAATATATTTCCTCAGAATATTGTTTTTCAAGCTCTGTACATTTTCGTTCAAAATACGTTCTTAAATTTTCCATCTCAAGCGAATGACGAGTTTCTAATTCATGTCGCAATTCATCAACAGCGGTGGAACCGGATTTAACGGACGATAGAAGTTGTCGCAACCGTGCGGTTTCATTATCTTTCTCATTTTTATCACTTTCATATCGATCAGTTAATATCTTAACTTCACCTTCGTATTTTGTTTTCACATTTTCAAGTTCCTGATTGAAATATTCGTCAAATTTTTTTTGGACCATATTAAATATTCTAACTTCGTCAGGAGATAAAAATTTTAGAAATTGTTGAATTTCTTTGGATAGATTTGGAAATAATTGTTGATCGTATAAATCGTCAAGATATCTTTCACGCGAGCTACGGCTAGAATCATTTTCAGCATTTTCATTTTTATCTGATTCTTCATCGGTTTCACTGACCAAATCAATTGAAATTTCAGATATACGTTGTCCTACACTTTCTTGGTCACGTGCCCAATGTGATTTTTTCACTGTTTCTAGTGTTTCCGATAGTTGTTTTCGTAGTTGTGTTACTTCATTTGTTAACTTTTCGGCTTGATTGTGAAGATCTTCTCGCATATTCATGGACTGTTGAAGGGATTCTGTTAATTGTTCTATAAGATGATCACGTTCAGTTAATTCATTTTGAAAATCAAAAATCTGAAAGAATAAAAATAAAAATTTATGAAAACATTTATGAAAGAAAACTGTAGTTTGTAACGTTGTTCCGCAAAAAATACGATTTTGGAAGTCACATTCAAATATTAAATTTTTTTCTTTCGAAACAGTAAGGTTTAGAAAATAAATTTTGACCTTGTCCTATTGGTGTGGATAATGTTGGTGTGGAAATTTTGTCAAAATGGCATACAAAGAATTGAACTAAATTACAAAAATGTGATAAATTTTTTTCCTCATGAGTTCCACATTTGCCTTAAGATCTGATCTCATGCTGAAATTCATTTCCACCATCATAGACATTAACTGTGCGAAAGTCGTTCGCTGGTGTGGTTTGCCTCGTTGCTCATAGCACATCTTTCTCTTCACTATTTCCTGCTTTTGGATTTTCATCTGCTTCTTCTTGACCAAAAAGATATTTGTCAGGATCCAATCAGGCTGCTTCCATAGCTTTTTTTAATCGTTCTTTCAACTCATTCTTGATGCCCGCTGTTGAAAGATTCCGCTTCTCCAATTCTATTTTCTGATCAATTTGTAAATCATTAAAACCCATTTTATTGCCATATTTCACTTCTGACCAGTTGTAACGTTTCTTGACTGAGTTACTAATATTTGGTTACCGAGTTACTAATATAGAGTTACCAAATCTAAACAATGGATTTACTAAACGTTATAATTTTTATTCGTTCAAGATTTTATTTCTCATACTTGTATTTTCCTTAATTTTTAGTAGTACTTCGACGAGATTTTCATTGCAATTAATTCGGCTCCAAGTGTTTTGACTAACGTTGCCAACTATATGAAAATTGATACAGAGCAAAACATTCATGAGGATATTGGTTATGAAGATATTTTAGAAACTGAGCTAAAGAGCCGTCAACTCCCAAATCGACAGTCTCACCTCGAAAGAAACCGAAAGTTAGCTATAAGCCATTGAGTTCATTTGGAACTCCAAAATGATCCAGGAACACGGGAAAGAAGCAGTTACATTACGTTATATCCCCTAATGCTGCTCCGTTGACCGATATGCACATAGAGCTATGTAAAGAACTGAAGAAGATTCTTCCAATTCAATTCAATTATTCTCAAAGTTGTATGACGGGTGGTGTTGGATCATATTATAACTGAGACCAACCGATTAGAATCCCAGAAGAGCACCGATTTTCATTTGGACGTGGTTTTATTGAAGAGATTCTTGGGCATTTTACTGCTATCGGGCTACCACACCTTGCCTTCTGTTGAGAATTATTAGTCGGCTTGTTACTATAATTTTCATTACATTATTGTTATTCAAGTTTCTTAATTTGTGTTTCATTGATTTCAGCATCATCCATTCTTCGACATTATAAACTTTCTTATGCAGTTTGGCATTCGGACAGTGTTTTTGTCCATAGACGTGCAGATGGTGACCTATTTCGGCAGTCAAATTTGCAAAATGTTTTGATCTGGGCAAGCCGATTCGGTTTGGATATAAACTTTTGGTGCCTCTGTTCGTAAACCGGCTATTTAATCTCTTACGCCCTTGCTGTGAACAGTTTGATAAATACAACACAGAGGTTTGGCCTTGGCGGTAATATCGCTCTCCGTTTACTCAGCAACGTCGAGGTCACCATGTGTCACGTGGTCTTCTTCAGATCCTATCATCTTTTTTGCTTGCTATTAGAATTCTGCGCAACTGGAACTGTTCGCTGTACTGGTGGAACTGGCGGTGCTACTGATATGAAGACAGAAAAAGATTTGTCTAGGTAGCGGCGCACATGGGTATATATAAGGGAGTCACCATTGCTATAAATGTTTGGTTTGGTTTTGGTAAAAAGCAACTACAGCTTCTAAGAAAGTGCCGAGAGAAGGCAAAATTTTCAATGTAGATCAGCCTGCTGTGCATCGCAGCTATAACAAAGGGATAGGCGGCGTTGATCTCCACGACAACGCCATTAAAAGTTATCGAGTCAACATCCGTGGAAAGAAATTAGTAGTGGCCACTTTGAATAAACACTCTAAATTCTTCTGTTGTGAATCCTTGGCAACTACATTGTTTGGTTGAAAAATATAAAAACGAGAAGCCAATGAGCCATAAACAATTCAGGTTCTCTGTCACTTGTAACGGTTTCCTAGTCAATCAGCGTTTCTTAAACTTTTCTGTATTACGACCCCAAATTTTAAATGCCGAATTTCGGCGATCCACAACCTATATTTTTTTGACGTTATTCGTTCAATCGTTATTGAAAATAAAACGTTTAAACAACAAATACTACTTTATTTCCAGAAAACCACACAAATGTATATAAATATAAAAGAAAACGATCCGACTAAAAATTGTTTTGTGGATTGTTGAATGTCACCAAAAGACTAGCTAAAAACTTTAGAAAATTAAAAATATCATCCAATTCTAAAACCTTGAAAAATTAATTCAAAAACCTTGCAAAGTTTGTTAATTTAAGACTTATACCTATGTATATAGATAGAAATTTTAGCGTAGTTGTTTTAAATTGGGAATTTCTCGCGACCCCATGAAAAAGTCTAACGACCCCAGTTGGGGTCGCGACCCCTAGTTTAAGAAACGCTGGCCTAGTGCAGCAAAGCAAAGCCAATAATAACACTTTACAACCACCTATGGGTGATCAATCATGTATTTCTCTCCCATTTCAAAAACTGTACGTAGATTTTCTTGGATTATATCCACGCTCAAAAGGGGGAAATTTGTATATATGTATTGTCCTCGATCATTTTTCACGACACGTCTTGAGCGAACCTCTTCGCAACTCAACTGCTGAGCTTGCAATAAAATTCTTGGAAAATCGAGTTTTTAGTGTGTTTGGGGTACCGGAGTATCTGGTTTCGGATAACGGATCCTCTTTTAAATTCAAGAAGTTTAAGGAATTTTTAGCAAAATATGGTGTTCATCATACATTTACTCCAATATACATCATACATTTACTCCAATGCAACTCATCAGAGAGATAGTAAATCGATCCATTTTAAAAGATTTGCATCAGGACTAGGACCCAAAATTAGAACTTCATTGTGTAATGTGAGACACGATTCTACAAAGTTGTCCCCCCCATTTTTTAGTTTTTGTCATACAAATTGTATCTCACGGATCGACAAATAGACTGCATCGGTCTGTTCCTGATTTTCAATTTGATCCATTTATTCGATACTCTTCTGATCGTTCTTCCTTGCTTCAAGAAAAGGTACTAAATAATCTAAGAACAGCATATAATAAAAGCGCTGCTCGTTATAATCTGCGCCCCTTGTCCGCAAACTAGAACAAAGGCAAACAGTTTTTATTCGTAATTTTTCCTAAAGTAATGCTACGAAAAGGTTCTCAGCCAAGCTGTCCCCTAAGTTTATCAAAGGGAAAATTATCCGATCGGTCGGCAACGTTGCGTATGAAGTGACGGATAAGATCGAAGAACGCTTGACTTCTTTTATGTTAAAGATAAAAAATCTTAGTGACGCTCAGGAGTCGTCCTTTATTTATTTTTTTTTAATAAACTCCAGAGCCCGGCTTAGAGACATATTCAGGGTGTGGGACATCTCCACGATTTGTGACGAAGGAGAGCTTGGAACACAATATTCTCATTATAATTCCGTTTTTTGTTACTTTCCACAATCACAAGGCGCCCAATTCCAGATTTGAATCCACAAATTTTAATGTCTCATGACATTCCATTTCTTGAAACCAATAATGTCATTAATTCAAATTACAACCGTTCCTTGTTTCAGATTTGCAATCTTGCAGAACATTTTTATTAAATTAAATTCAAACAGTTAGTATATTTTGTTTTTGCTTTTCAAGCGAATCGTTTTTTAAAAAATTCTCCAATTTCTGACTTTTGCGTATTAAAACTTAATTTCATTGATTTTATGATTTTATTTCTTTTCTCCGCATTCAAAATTTCCCATTCAATTGTAGGAAATTTTAACTATTCCCACAGTTTAGTGGATTTCTGGAAACGTTTTATTTATTATGTCTCAAATTAATTTTTTTTAAGAGCATTTTAACAAAAGCTCCGATAACACAGAGGTGTAAATTTTAGTGAGACAGTTTTTGGTTGGGCTCGAAAAGTAGCGTTCGATCGGGATGGTCATAGTCTTGTTTTTGTTTTTCATTCTTGTTTTTAGTTCTTATTTTGATTTTTGTTGAGAATATCTAGACATATAAATATAAAAATAGTTCTGATATAAAGATCTTAAATACGCGAAACCAAATAATTATATTGTGAAAAATAACGCCAAAAATTCGATTGATTAGTGATTTAAGGAAAATATAAAATTTTCATTATTTTTAAAAATAAAGTTAAATGTTATATTGTTTTGGAAAATAATTGTGTATTTAACAATCATCAACGAAAATTGTAATTACGGGGGAAGATACACGTTAGAATCCTGATCCTCTGAATCTCTTCTTGGGAAAGTAAGTTTCAGAAAGTTTAGTAAGGCTATTTTGTTAATTTTATTTCTTTGGGTTAAGTGAGAGTTAGATATGGCAAATTTTGGTTTAATTTTGTGGTAAATGATTTAAGACATCGTGTTTTGTTCGTTCGACTGCGCTACCATAGATTCATGGGTTAACGATGGCGGGGGGAATTTATCATCTAACAGATAAAACTCGGCCCATGATGTAGATAAGTCCGTACAAAATTTGAGAAAGAACATGGTGCAGACTGCAGAGGAAATGAATGTAAGTAATGGTGGTCTATCCCTTGTTAATTATTATATCTCTATGAACCGCTCATTACAAGGACTACCTGGTTGCCGGATAAAAACCCACGACAAAATCTATCCCTTGTAAATTATTATATCTCTATGAACCGCTCATTACAAGGACTACCTAGTTGCCGGATAAAAACCCACGACGAAATATCGACTGAGCGAAGTCGAGAGCGGTTTCCGAGTCTACAGTCAGGTAGACAATTCTTTAGCGTTGGCTAGTGCAATATCGGCTCCCATATGGGAGACTATGTTGTACTACTAATTGTTACACACTGAGCCTCGTTTTTTGGCCGATGTAAAGAAGGAATTGAAGTGGATGATGACCCGTAGTTCCCGAGATCGCTCAATTCTTACCAAAGTTCAAACGTGGTTGGTAAAGGAAATATCGTCGATGACAGTTGAAAGGCTATTTGAATGGGCGAGAAATTTGACAAGCATATGGACTCGCATTGTTTCAAAGATTTTTGGTCTTCCTACTACTTTCTTAAATTACTAAGCAAACACTTATTCCTTTTAACAATCAAATTGCTATTCTCAAAATCATCTTAAATCACAAAAATTCAATTTTTTTTACTGAAATAATCTTGTAAACCCATCCACCCCCACCAAAAATTACGGGTGTGGGATAGTAAATATTATTTTAATAACCAAAATACCAAAGTAATATATGATTTATTTAAGAATTAACTTGTTAACCTTACTATGTGTGAATTCGTAGAGGAGGGAATATTTTATTCTGTAACATTCTAAGTCACTAGTAGTTATTATTGATTGTTTCCAATCGATGTGAATTGTGAACTCTTTGAATTGAATTTAAAAAAATGCACAAATTTCAAGTTCGACTAATCGAACACCGGTCGGAAATGGGTTAAAAACTGTTTTTGCGTTATTTACAAAAACGCAACATGATAAAAGATAACATCGAAATTACTTGGACAATAAATTTTTCGAAATTCGGACGGATGATGTTACAAAACAGTTGTATCTGAAATAACTCTACTCACATTCACTGATTCGATATATTGCATTATATTGACTTTTTTGTATTACTTATGTTCAACTCTCGCATGTACACTGGTGCAACTACTGTCTTATATTAAATAATTACTTATGATCAACTATCGCCTGTAAATTGGCGCAACTATTGCATTATATTGATTTTTAGTATTACTTATGTTCAACTATCGCATGTAGATTGACGCAACTACTTCATAGTATTGAATTATTGTTTCGGTGCATCGATCGCCTGTATCTTGGCGCATCTATAGTTATTTTAGGTACTATCGGTTACTCAGTATAATTGACTAGGGAGAAAGAGGGTGGAGAGTGAGATGAAACATGAACTAATGGGGTGAGTAAAATATTTCAATTTTTGGTATAACATGTAATGAATATATATTAAAGTAGTTTGATGGTCTTGGTTCCTCCGTTTGTAGGGATCGTCGGAGTCCATGGTTCTTACTTATTTAAAGCCGTTCTCTGGTCAATATTGTTTGCGTGCCATTCTGCATTTATACTGTGCTGGAGAAATACTTTCTCGAATCCGCAAGATTGAAGCTAGTCGGAATTAAACTTCGCAAGGCAGTTGCCCTAATTTTTCTGATTTCACTATCAGGATCACTTCATTACAATAAAATTGAATAAAATTCAAATTATTAATCTGTTTTGTGAAATTTATTTATTTTTAGCTCGTTTCCAATTTTTTTTAATCATTGAACATTTAAGCATTAATTTACTTTTTGATCGTCAATTTTTTATTGTTATTTTGCACTTAACCAATTTTGTTCTGATTTTGTTCTTCCAGCTGTCAATACCGGGTCAATTGATAAATAATATGACCATGGAAATAATATTCAAATACTAGTTGTTTTTAATTTAATTAAATTTTCGAAATCGCCGAGATTATATCTCAAATATCGCAACGTTGGCAATGTCTCAATAATTTCGGTAAAAGTTTGCATGCATTTTTTTATAATTTTAGAATAAAATCTTTCAAATGAACAAAATCTACCCAAAAATTGAAAAACTTATTTTAATTTTATTATATTGGCCTAATATCGAACTACACAACACCAAGGACTTATTTTCAAGAAATAGAACTTTAACCCTATATCTAAAAATAGAGAGAACCATAATTTTTACCACGAAATATGTTTTCTAATCCACAAACATAAAACTTGATTGTGACTTTTATCCTTAAATTGTTTGAAAAATTTATAATGGTCTTGTTGGCTTTTCAAATCAAAACTTTATATCTTACCTTATTGACATACTCATCTGGTATCGTTCTATATTCTGTTGAACTATTTGTTAGGCTGCTTGATGCTCTACCAGATGATGGCAACTCTTTTAACGAATCACGATTATCTTTTAAAGATTCTTTGATCGAATAACCTTCTAGTTGCATATTTAAAGCGGCGAGACATATATCCTTTCCAGCAATAATGTCAGTTAAGTCTTTAATTTTATTCTCCATTATTTGCAATGTACTTAAATTAGCCACACTCTCATGTTCCGTATTTAGAAAACTGCTAAATGGATTGAATACTTGCTTTTCTTCTGTCGATGTTGGTTTAGATAAAATATCATGACTTCGTTCTAATATTTGTCTAAACTCACTTCCCTTTTCAATTAACAATTTACTAGCATCAGACAAATTATTAGATTGAAGAGTATGTTCAGATTCTTCAGATATATCATCTAACGCATCTTTACTATGTTCTAAAACTTCTAACGGTTTTATCACTACCGTTTTTTTACTGTCTTCAACACATTCCGAAACCTCTTTAAATTTTTCATCAATTTGTCGACCTTTTTCTTCTAGCTTTTGAGAAGATTTCTGCGAATTCGATGAATGTGAATAAATTTTCTCTTTTAAATTTTTTAAATCATCGTAACTAATAGATGATTTTTCCGATAACGGTGTCATTGTTCTATTTTCATTTATTTTTGTTTCATCTAATATTTTATTGATTTCTGTTTCATTATTTATATCAATGTTTGAACCTAATGAACTTAATTCATCTGGTTGAATTAAATCGTGTGTTACATTAATTAAAATATCTTTACCATCAATTTTCCTATTTTCTTGAAATTCTAGTAAATTTTCTAAACTATGAAAATTCCGATCAGATAGATTACTTTGAACTATTGGGGTTTTAACTAAATCTACACTTTTGGTTTGTCTCATCGTTAAATTACGTTTCGAAGTTGTTGGATTTTCATCACATAATATATCTGAGATGTCATTTGTTGTACTTTGATTTGTAGAGTTTTCTTGATTATTTGAATTTACATTATTTTCTTGACTTGCTTGAAGATGTTTTAAGGAATTAATACTAACTCGTTGATCATTAATTAAAATTATATCATCTCTAGATTTTTCATGTTCCACGGCTGTATTTGTTTTATTAGAATTTTCATCTGTTTCTTCGTGTGTAAAAGAATATTGCTCTGATTGTATAGGTTGATCTTCGATTTTTATTGAATTGTTTGATGTTTGATTTTCATGTTTTTCTTTTTCGTCCGTTTCTATGGTAAAGTGTTGAACAAGTTTATTTCCTGATAGTAAATCATCTAAATCACTGTCATCGAAATTTTTGAATTTCGATAATTCACTACAAGTTTTACCAACAGATGGATCCGGAATATCATCATCATCGAATTCAAAAAGTTTTCGTTTACGATTCGCAGCATTATCGCCATCCAGATTTAATGAGTTTGAATTCAATTTTATATCAAACTCATCGTCAAGTGAAAAATTTTCATCAATCGAAAGATGTTCTTCAATTTCTTCTTCAATGTCTTCTTCTTCCTTTGGAGCGGCCATTTTCGGTCAAGAAAATTAGTTTTAAAATTTGTGTTTTGATGCTACATTTCTCTACAATCACCAACAGAATATCTAGAAATAGAGAGAAAAATAGTTATTATTCTTTAATAGATATCATTAAATTCATAGCATAGCGTGTCGATATACACAATTACAGTAGCTTGTCCTATCCCTGATAACAGGTTTAATTAATAAATTTTTCAAATATGCAAATATCATGACAGAATAAAATTGATTTAATCAACTAATGGACGAAATGATCAATTAAAATCAATTAATATGTTTATTTAAATATTTGGGTAACAGAAAACAAGTTGAGGTTATAGGAATAAACCACTCCTTTTTTGTGAATATATTAAATGTGTCCCATTAAGATATTTTATGTTATTATTAAAAAAAATCTAGTAATGAGTAGTTTTGAGTAAAGAAATGTAAGTTAGTGTTGATACATATTTAATTGGACAATTTGGGCAAGTTTAAAAAGTTTCTTAAGCAACTCGAAAGATATCAATTTTAGAAGCCGGAATACAATGTGTATTGAATGTGTCATTGATACTAAATATTTTTTTTTCAAAAAGTATGCTCTTTCTATTCTGAAACATAGGGTGACCCAAAAATGTAACAGCCGACATCTGGCAAACCGTTCATTCGATTTTATAAAATTTAGTTCAAATGACGCGGCTAGAATTGAACTAAATTACGGAAATACAAATGAAAAATATGGAGGGGCTGAAATCTCACAGCTCTGAGATATCAAGACTTCGGTCTGGGTTGGATTTTGAATAGGATTTTGACATAGTTTTCGGCAAAAAACTTTTATGAGGACATGATTTTTAGTTTTGGGCAGCGATGTATATCAAACATCTTTGTTAAAGTACAAGTATTTTTTATCTCTGTTTAGAAATTTATTACAAAACTAACACGAAACATCAATACGTTGCCGGAAAATCATAACAAATCATAAATTAACATAATTTAGTGAAAAGATGATACAATCAGCAGACTACTCAAAAACCTCTCCATTTAGCTTTTCGAGAAAATATTACAAAATCACAAATTCATATTTCTTTCAAAATTCCAAAAAAATTGTAAAAATTAGAATAAAATCAAAATTTTTTCCAAATTCTAAAAATATTCCAAAAATTATTACAAAATTAAAGATTAAACTTTTTTCAAAAATTCTGAAAATATTGCAAAAATTATAACAAAATCCAAAATTGAAAAATTCTAAAAATATTGCAGAAATTAGAATAAATTCAAATATTTAAACTTTTTCTAAACCCTAATAATTTTAAAAAAACTGTTAAAAATTCAAACTTTTTCCAAAATTCTAAAAATATTGCAAAAATTATAACAATATCAAAAATTTAAAGTTTTTTCAAAATTCCAAAAATTACAATAAAATTTAAAATTTAAAATTTTTCAAAATTCTAAAAATATTCCAAAAACTCTTACAAAATCAAAAACTGAAACTTTTTTCAAAAATCTAAATATTTATATAAAATTCAAAAATTCAATTTTTTCTCCAAAACTCTAAAAATATTGCAAAAATTATTACAAAATCAAAAATACAAACTTTTTTCAAAATTCCAAAAATATTTCAAAAACTATAACAAATTCAAAAATTTCCATGTCTCATTTACGTCATATAAACAGCTAAAATTTTTGTCGAAAAAATTGGCTAAAAAAATAAATGAAATCATTTTTTTGACATACTTGACAATATTTTTTTGACAAACTTAAACAAATGCAATAATTCTCTATAATAATAATAAAATTTCATGTCATACAAATAATTAATTTTATTTTTTCCAAAAAATTGGGTAAAATAATAAATAAAAAATCTTTCTTTTGACACGCTTGACAACATTTTTTTGACAAACTTATAATGCAATAATCTAGTTTTTGGTCTCACAAGATTTCTTCAAATTCAATGTTTCTATTCGTAATCACTTAAAATGAACATTTTTTAAGCAAAAAATATATAAATAATTTCCTTGTTTTGACACACTTGACGATTTTTTGACACACTTCCGGTTCAGTTATCGAACACATCGTCCTTTCGGCTCTTCCCATTGAGTAAACCTGTTTTTCTTTCAAACCGAAGCAATTGCGAAAAAAAACAAATATCTCGAAAAACATATTTTAATTTCCATTTGTGAAATGAAAAATTAATTCAGCAGTTTCCTTAGCGATCAAATTATTTGTAAACAGAACGTAATAGCGTGTAAATAAAATGCAAGTGATTTTGAATAGTGAATGGATGAATTTGAATAAATGTTTTATGTTTTATTAAACAGAAATGTTTGTGTATTATTTTGACAGGAAATTTCTCCAATCAACAATTGGAGTTAATGAAGTTATAAGCAACTTTTTCATACTAGAAAGTTGAATTTTAGTCATATAAAAATTATCCTATAGTAGTACCGAATGCCTCACCATAATAGCTTCTCAATGTAAACATTTTATAGTTTTTAAACGATATAGATCACAGTTGTACTGGCGTTTTTAATCAAGGCAATTCAAAATATGTGCAAACTTACACCTAGCATAGTAGCACGATAAAAGCAAGACAAAACTTCCCTCAGATACAAGAACACCAAACCCACGGTACAGTGGGAAACTATGGAGCGATAAAACTAATGAGTTTGCCAAATGTGTTAGAAAGCTCGTTAGTTTCTATACCGAGATAAAAGAGAAGATACAAAACCATTTACACGAATAAAATCAATATCAAAATAGTTATTCACAACTAACATCTACTTTGATCAACAAAATATGACTGATTGGTTTAATTACTATTAATTTAATAATCTTTTATATATGTAAGAATAGTATATTATGCTACGATCATATAATGACGGTTATTAATACACGAGCATTAACCGGGATACGAAACGAGCCGTAGGCGAGTTTCGTATGGTATATGCGAGTGTATTAATAACCATTACATGAAAGTGGCATACGCTATTTTTTCTACACCCGGTAAATAACGAAGAACGAAAATTACAACGAAAATTTCAATTTTCAAATTTTAAAGTTCATTTTTTTCCCATACGAAAATTTCAACAAACGGCAAATGCATAGCATGTTTGATTGAAAAACTATGGGTTTCTTTCTATTGATTAAATCTGTATCGTAATAAAATCTGTATCGAAATGAATATCATTATAAAACGGATTTTGGTCATATAAGTGTATTTTTATAGTACGGGTGTAGAAAAAGAATTTTTATTCAACCCGCGTATTTTAGTTTTTTTTCTCTTTTTAATTTTTTCAAACGAATCGTAACCAAACAAGAAACCTTCCATGTATTTAAAAATAGACAAAAAGTTGTTTAACAATACAATATCATCAAAAGTGAAAGATCCTAGATTCTTAATATCAACAGGCGAAATGTACCACAAAAATGGGCTAGTCCGTAGTTAATCTAAATGAATTTTTGAATATCCGAAGATACCATGCCAACTAGGGATTGGGATTAAGTTTGAATAAATTAAGTTTCTCTAAGAAATTTATGAACGTTAACTTTAAAATTTTGAGGATTAAAGCTATCAGGAAAAACCCATGAAGGTAACGCATTCCAGAGATGAGAGACTCTGTAGCAACAAGATGTGAATGTATGATTTCACACTATCGCAGTAGAAATACAACATGCAGCAGAAATGCATTTGTAGACATATGAAAATTTTTTCAGGAATTTGTAGTTAATAAATAGTGGAAGGATTCTGCAAGGTCGCCAAAGTAGTGATGCAACACAATCGGATTTTGGTCAAGTTTAACTAGTTAAATCCTTAAAACAAAACATATGATACGATTTTGTGTTAAAGGGAACGAAACGATCCTTCACGTAGTAATGCAGTTTTTGTCTCTCTCATGGTTCTGATTTCATATATAAAGATCATTTTTGTAAATATTTTTCAAATAAAAATCTATGACCATTGATAAATTATTCGGACGCTAATTTTTATTGCAGACAAAATTGAATTAGAAATGGACTGGCGGATGGACATAATCCAGAATTTACTTACGTGGGAATTAGCTTATCGAAAAAACTTGAATGAAATCAGCTTAACGAGATGCTACACAAAGTCAGTTTGGTGTAATAAAACCACAACAAACGCTATGGGTATCATGGAAGAACCTATCGGTCAACTGTGACCTGGATACAACGTTATTATTAATTAAAATTAAAATGTATAAAACAAAAACTACAATTTTGTATCCACATTCGGATGGCATAAGCGCGACAGCTGTTCAAGCTAAAGCATTTATTTATTTACCGATCTCGGAATACATCCTAATTTTTCAATAACGACCGACTCGACGAGAGTGCATTCAATAAGATTAACTCGAACGTCAATTATTGAACCAAATAATAGACACATTTTTTTTTAATTGCAAATTGCAATCGAACTAAGACTTAAGTAAATCTAAGACTAAATCTTGATTTTATTTCTTACTTATGTTAATGTAATATTTTTTTTAATAGATCTCCTCAATCAAGATTCGCTTATAAAAAACCAGTATTTCATTTTATTTATTGCTAATAAAAATTTAATAAAACAAATGGCGCCGAAATAGGGACGTTCCTGTAATAAAAAGCCAATTGTATAACAATTGGCGCCGAAACATAAACGAGACTTTAACGGATTAATTCATTTTAATATTTTTTTTGTTTATTTGATAAAGTTATTTGTGAAAAGTGGATTGCACCGATGTGCAGCCCTACCCAAAGATGAGGAAAAGAATTGATCTGTTATTATTATTATTGTTTTTTTTATGGTGGGGTTAAAAAGGAATCCGAAAAGATTTCCAGATGGTCGCGTAGGTATTTAGTCATGCAATTGACTGATTGGTTGGGATTGGCACCCTCTTGATACCGAAAGGGTCTTGGGTGAAGAAAAATGGTTACCACTGTGTTCACCAGTTGGTACCATTCTCCAATACCACAAACTTTTTCAATGAGTGAAGTGGGGCCCAATCTCAAGGTTTACTGTTGGGGGAAAGTTGTTTTAATTAGGACACCCACCCTTCCAAAATGTTTACTTTTTCTTTTTCGAGTAGTTTCATCGCGGCACATGAGACCTGTACTCTGGTACTCGAGAGCATTCTCCAAGAATGGCATTAGGTTTGGTTATTTATATATTTTCATTTCTTTTGTAAGAGTGCTCAATGTCTGGTCTGTCGAAGGAAACACAATAGTTCAACTTCGAAGGGGTTAAAAGGACCAAATATAGATTGGGTTTCAAATGCCATTGCTGGAGAGCCCTCGAGAGTGCAAAATTCTTTCTCATCGTTTCAGCGTTGTTAATCTCATTTAATATCATTCCAAGCAAATCTGGATTTGGGGAGATCTCTTAATTATTGATATAATTAAATAAATAATTTTTAAGTGATAATGAGTAGTAACAATGAATGTGAAGAAGTCTTGATGGTCGGGATTGGTATGTGAGACCAAAAACTAGATTATTGCATTATAAGTTAGTCAAAAAAATGTTATCAAGTGTGTCAAAAGAACGATTTTCATTCATTTTTTTACCCAATTTTTTGGAGAAAAATAAAATTAATTATTTGTACGACATGAAATGTAATCTTACATGGAATTAGACATGGAAATTTTTGATTTTATTATAATTTTTGGAATATTTTTGGAATTTTAAAGAAAGTTTGTATTTTTGATTTTGTTATATTTTTTGTGATATTTTCAGAATTTTGCAAAACGGTTTTTTGAATTTCGAATTTTTGATTGGAAAAAGTTTCAATTTTTAATTTTGTAATATTTTTTGTAATATTTTTGTGAATTTTGAATTTTTGCAATATTTTTAGAATTTTGAAAAAAGTTTCAGCTTTTGATTTTGTAAGAATTTTTAGAATATTTTTAGAATTTTGAAAAAGGTTAAATTTTGATTTTATTATATTTTTGAAATATTTTTGGAATTTTGAAAAAAGTTTGTATTTTTAATTTTGTTATAAGTTTTGCAATATTTCAAGAATTTTTGAAAAACTTTCAATTTTTGATTTTGTTATAATTTTTACAATATTTTTAGAATTTTAAAAAAGTTTTAAACTTTGATTTTGTAATAATTTTTCGAATATATTTAGAATTTTGAAAGAAATTATGTTAATTTATGGTCTGTTATAATTTTGTGGCAACTGGCAACGTATTGATGTTTCGTGTTAGTTTTGTAAGAAATTTCTAAAATACTTGTACTTTTACATAGAGTTTTATGTTTGATAAACATCGCTGCCTAAAACTAAAAACAATGTCCTCATAAAAGTTTTTTTCGAAAACTATATCAAAATCCTTAACCCAGACCGAAGTCTTAATATCTCAGACAGAGCTTGAGATTTCAGGTCATCCATATTTTTTTTTATATTCTGCCTTTTTTATGTTTTTTTTATATCCATATGTATATTCTATAGTTTTGAACAGCGAGAATTTTCTATTTCAAAGCATCACCTCAACCTTTTTTTTGTTGGGTTTAATAAACGCTTGACGATTAACCAACAGGTTTGAATTACGTTAATTTTTCTGCCTTTTTTTTCGTTCCCCACAGCATAGCTGACTGAGCTCGGGTATCGATCGGTTGTTGGTGGTAATCTTTTACATGGGCCGTAGCTTTTCCATGATATTTTCGTAAGAGGTTTGCCGTGCGTTCAGACTGGCTATTCCAAGTCCTGATCCCCCTGTTAATCCTTGTTGGTAAGAGTGGATTTAACTTTCACAAAATAGTTTTTAGTACATCCGTTTTTCTAGTATAAACAGCGAATAGTGATGGCAATCACTAGGACAACCAAAAATATTCAAAATTTTTTGTACGAGTTGTACGAGGGCAATTTGAAAATTCCGTGATATTGGAATGAAAGAATTGGTTTTTGGGATAATTGTTATTTTAGTTTTCAACGTAGTCACCTTTTAGCTCGATACACTGAGCCCAACGTTTTTCCAACTTTTGCAAGCCGGTCAAAAAATATGATTTCGGGAACTCTTCAAAATAGGCATTTGTTTCGGCGATGACCTCCTCATTTAATGTGAATCTTTTTCCTCCGAGCTATTTCTTCAAGTTGGAAAATAGAAAGAAGTCGCAGGGAGCCAGATCTGGAGAATACGGCGGGTGAGGCAGCAATTGGTAACGCAATTCGAGTAATTTTTTGGTTGTAAGAAGACACGAATGAGCTGGTGCATTGTCATGGTGGAACAGGATTTTATTCTTTTTCAAATGGGGACGTTTTACCTTCAATCATCGCAGCATCGAATTTATCAAGCAGAGCACAATAATATTGCCCCGTTATTGTTCTTCCCTTTTCTAAATAGTCGATCAGCAATATCCCTTGCGAATCCCAGAAAACGGTGCCATAACCTTACCGGCCGAAATGATGGTTTTTGCCTTCTTCAGAGCACGTTCGTCTGGAGAAGTCCACTGTTTCGACTGTTCTTTCAACTCAGGTGTGTAGTGATGGATCCACGTTTCATCAACGGCCACAAAACGGCAAAGAAACTCAGGTGGAATGCGCTTATACATCTTCAAACACTGTTCCGAAGTGGTTTCACGAACTTGTTTTTGCTCTGGACTTAGCAAGTGCGGCACCCATCTCGCCGATAGCGTTCTCATTCTCGATTCTTCGTGTAAAATGGAATGCACGCGTTCGGTTGAAACGTTCACCATCTCAGCTATCTCTTCAACTTTTAAACGGCGGTCGGCCAACACGATATCATGGATTTTATCGATGAAATGTGGAATTACAACCTCTTTTGGACGTCCCGAACGTGTTGCATCATTTGTGTTTGTACGGCCACATCAAAAGTCGTTGAACCACTTTTGCACCATTCCAATGCTTCTGCAACTTTTCTTCAGTTTGTTTGATGGTTTTTCCCCGCAAAAAGTAATGTTTAATAAGAACACGGAATTCACTTTTTTCCATTGTGTCGAAAATTTAGAATCTTTTTCTCTTTTGAAGGCTGTAGAAAATTTGTTTATTGATAGATTCAATTGAATTTTTTTTGGCTCGCTAAATATGATGACAGATGTCAAAACCATATTCACTTCGCCGATCCGAACGCCTTCTGTTGACAATATCACCGACTAATCAAATTACCCTCGTATATGTATATACAAATGTTTTTAAATTTATTGTATATGTATCCCTATTTCGACGAAATATACAACTCGTGCAAAAAATGCTTTTTATTTTGCATATTTTTGGTTGCCCTAATAATCACCTTATAACTACTCACGTTTCTTTTAACTAGGTAACGATCGGGTTTATTTAGATTATTGCTTTAAATTAAGAATCAAAACCATAAAAAAAACAACTCTATAAAAACAACTAATAATCCTATTTCAATTCTTACTTTTGTATATATTTTTTTTTTAAAATAGAAAGTGTTGTGTTATAGGGTTTAGATTTTAGAACAACAACTTGCGTTCTAAGATGTTGATGAACGTTTTTTTAAACCTCTGCGGATTGAAGCCACCTGAGACTATGGATTCCGGCAAACTATTTCATTTGTATGCAGTTCGGACAAAGAAGTCTTTCTGCGATCTGCCAGTATGACAGCACAGGACCTCGACCGTTTGACTGGTTGCGGTAGCCGATTGCCGAGTGGAACGGGGGTAAGAATAAGTTTGAGGCATGATGCCGCTGATGTCATCTGAGCACTGTTGTTGACGATATTTGTAAAAAACAACGAGGTCAGCAACAGTGCGACGATGTTGTAGGGAATCAAGTTTTGATGTCAAAGCTCGATCACCCACAATTCGTATAGCCCGCTTTTGAACAGAGTCTAGGAGGGCCAAGATAGAAACAGAAGCAGTACCCCAAACTTGACAGCAGTACTCCATACAGGGACGAATATAGGACTTATAAACATGGAGCAATTGGTATGCAGTGAAAATTTTTTTGCATCTATTTAGGAGGCCGAGTTTTTTAGACGCGCTTTTTGCCATCGTCATTACATGATCGTTCCAGAGTAGGTCATTTGAAACTGGACACCCAATAAACGAATGTTTTTACATTCACCTATTGGTTCATCACACATACATTTGAAAATAAAAGTCAAAAACATCCAAAGAAACTCCGTAAATCAATTTATTTTATTTTTTTACCTGTCTCAGCCCTCAATAATAAAAATTGGTCATACATATATAATGAGAGAATATGAAACTTTCATCAAAGTATCCAAGGCAATGTAAATGAGTTGGCAATAGTTCAGAATTGATTAAATGTGAAATCGTAACTCTTGATTTGTGATATGAATAGAAATGACGCGATTCATTCAACTGGATCTGTATTTGAGATCATATGATGGAAATTCTGAACAACTGTTAGGCGTGAGGGTGATCAATGTATATTTGAAAAGAAACAAGATAGGAAATTCTCGCTAATAAAACATCGGAAAGTCTGTTCGACCAAGTCGATTATTAGATACAATATAAAATATATGATCAACTTTGATTTTGTGTTTGAACTTTTGTTTGAAATTTTAAAATTGAAAAAAAAAAAATAAAAATGTTAAATAGAGAATTTTTTTCACGAATATTTAATATTCAATTAATTATCAAACTTTTATTTGTGAATATTAAATAATAACCTAAGGCTGTTACAGATAAATAAAATTACCAAACGGATTTAAAACATGGGATGCTATTACAAAATTTAGTTTTTAAAACGTTAGTGTTACAATCTCGAGCCAAAAGTGAAAATCTTACCCTACTTTTTTTGAAATTTCTCGACTTTTGAGGTCCTAACAATTCTAAAAATAAATTTGCGTCTGTCTACCGGCCGGTCAGCCGTCACCACCGATGAAAACTAGAACACCGCTGGAGCGAATTCAAAGATTTTTGTTTCTAAAAATAGGTTTCGTTAATATAGTAAAAGCCGAAAGGACGATATGTCAAAGTGTGCCAAAATAAACAAATTTGCATTACTGCAATATGTAACATTGAATGTGGGAAAAACTTGATGGTTGGCATCTGTATGTGAGAACAGGAGCTTGATTTGATTGTATTATAATCGTGTCAAAAAAAAATCTTTATGTGTGCCAAAAGAATAATTTTCATATATTACGCTACCCAATTTTTTTGACAAATATATAATTGGAAACAATTTGGAAGACAAATATTTGATACATAAAATTGCTTATTTGGCTTACATGAAATGTAATTGACAGCTAAAAAAAATGGGAACGCAATTTATTTCTAAAGACATGTACACGTAGAGAGATCGGAAGGATACCCAGAGGTGTAACACATTTTATGGTTTACTAACACGAATAACAAAAATTAATAATTCCTGACACATTAATATAACTTCATACTACAAAGCAGCCAAAATTCTATCAGTAAAAAAGTTTTAGGAAATGTTTGTGAATTAATTAGAAATAAAAAAATTAATTTGTAATTTGATTGGTTTTCAAATTACAATCAAAGAAAATTCAATTAACCTACCACCAAGGTGAATGAAACTTAATATCGACACATTTATTATTTTAACATAATTCACGTGTTGTCAATTAATTCATTCACCTTAGTTTTATGTAATAAATTTGCAATTTGTCATATTGCAGATGCAAATTTTACTTCCATCAAATTTCATCGATTATAGAATGTCTAACAATTTTTTACAAAACATACCGATTTGAAATAAATTTTAAAGACGTTAATTAGAATTTGGAAAAGTAATTCAATTTAAGATAGAATTGGGAAATTTAACGAATGGAAGAACGATTGACATGGAAGATTTTCCATCCGACACAATCGTGGGGACGAACCACACGGCCTGAAAGATAAGAGCTCTCATATAGCCCGGGCATTACACTAACCCCAATAGAAGGAATATCCATCCATAAAATAATCCTCAATATTTTATAGCAATAGAAACGGATTTTGTTATTTAGAAAAGGTCTCATTCGAATGTTAGTTGCATTTATTTTTTTTAATGCCATGGAACGAAAGATGGACGTTTGAAAACATTTGTCATTAGATTTTTAACATGGGGATGATCAAACCCAACAGGTGATTCGAATTGATGCGCTTTTCCACAGTGAGATTCTCGGGCTTGGAAAATAAAACATCAAATTCATAAGATATATTACAAGATATTTCATTTGGCTGTTGCAGAATTTCTTGATTTGGAGAGCTAATATTAATAATGATCGTATGGCTTGAATAGTTAATCACTGGTCGATCGAACGAAATCACTTTAAATTCTTGCAAGCAGATTTTCTCGCTCGTCGGTGAAACACTTGGTATTTTAGTTATGACTTCTGAGGTAGAATAGAAAGAGAGGCGGATCACTTTGCTTGTGGTGGAGCCATTCGCAGTATTATTATCATGCGAACTATCTTCACCTACCGTATGCCGGTCAGGTTTGATGGTTTCATCTACTGATTGACATTTGTCTAACATTTTGTTGTTTTGGGTTGAAATCGTGAGAACATTCCTAAGAAATTCCGTTTCCTAAGAAATCTGTTTGAAGAAGAGCTTCTTGTATAACATTTGACAATATGTCACACCATTCTAACAACGGGCAAGTTTTGGATCCTGTGATCCTTTTCATACAATTTAACCGTCCTCGGATATGCCAAACACGAGAAGTTACAACCTCCAACGCATTAATTTTGATCTCGTGACTCAACGTTACAGTATTTTTTAGCATACGTGTAAAAGTAGCAAGTTTGGAAACACAAAATATTTAGTGAGATTTTGTCTTAAAGGAAACGAAACGATAGAAGTAGTCGGTAAATCTAAAGGTGCGAGAAAATTTGAGATGAGCCTTGGATAGTGTAATCTTTAAAAGTAGATAAAGTAATCTTTAAACTGATTCGCGAGAGCTGACTTAGCCTACTAAGATTAGTTCTCAAATTGCCTCTCATCAGAAGCCCTCCTCTCTTATTTGGATCAAAGTACATCAACATCATCAACGATTTTGAGAGACTTGAATGACCATTCTAGAAACTCGACAAATGGCAAAAATTTTAGTTGTTATGGAAATAATGTGGTCACCTATTCTTTTGTGTCTACAATAAATTTTTTACTGGTTGTTGTCGGTGACTTCACTTAACATCACAAATTTATTTTATCGAAAAAGATTTTGCTTTAAGAAAAAACAAAACAAAGTTAACAAGTCCACTCATTAGTAATTAAGTAAATGAAAAATTGAAATACGGACGAATCTTTTTTTAATTTTTCTCGTCTGAGATTAAGAGATAAGTTATGACCTTGCTAGAATCACACATATCGTTTGCTAACAGGGTTGCAAAAAAATCGGATTTTATGAAGAAGTGGTCGTATATCCCTACGCTATGTTACCTACTTTAGATAAATTATTAGCTTGAGTTGTATTTTTTTGCGAAGCAAGGAGGAAAGACAAAAGTAAAGGAAGTTACATAGATTTTATTTTTAGTTAATAGATTTTTACAATGAAATAGTGATTGTTGTTCTAGCGAAATGAATAGTGTGTCTTGTCAAACGACGCTGCTAGATGAAAACTTTATTGCTGCTTTAGAGTGATGTCGGAGATATCCAATTCTGCAGGTCCGAAAAGTTCCTCGGACATGTAGATAACTGGATAACATTAAACGTAGTTGTAACTCATACGTAACAACTGTTAATAACTCGTGTCAGGCAGCTGTTTAGGATTTAATACCATCAAGATTTTAATAGAAACTAATTTTTAGTGGAAATGTTTTTTTTCGTATGCGGGATGTACTGGCTTAGAGTTTAAAACTCTATTTGATATGTAATTATTTATTATTTCTAGAACGGGTTATGTAAGTTTGTCAAAGTTTCCTATTGTGGTTTAATCTGTGACTTTATTGTTGAAGTTTTACGACCATAGGCCATATTCATAGTTATTATTGGTTGTTTTCAGTCGCAATCACTATGCAGTTATCTTAGGGTGAGCAACTATGGTTGTTCTTATACTTATTTATTTATTTATTTAATCCATTATTTCAGTTCTTAAAGAACAAAGGATTCTCCTTTCTTTTTCCATTTTTCTCTGCTTCTTGTATTTCTTCTCCAACTGAATCGTATATTTCGACAACCCACATTCTTTTTGGACGACCTTTCTTTCTATTTGTAGGCGGTGTCCATTTTTCAATTTTTTTGGTCCATCTTTCATCTTCATTTCTTTGTAGATGTCCCCCGAAATTCCACTTAATTTGCTTAGTGAACCTTACAATATCCTTAACTTTGGTTTTTGTTCTCAGTTTCATGTTATTCATTCGATCGCTTACTTTGATTCCCATTCCCATCTTCGTCCCATTCTTCTTTGTTTTACTACTTTTCTCTTTCAGCTTCTGTAACGTTCTAACATTGAGAACCATAACTTAATGTCGGTAGAATGCACGTATCCATTAATCGCTTTTTGCAGTGTGTTGGGAAATTTCCTTTGAAAAATCTTTTCAGACTCCATTATGTTTTCTATGAATTGGCTATTCTTGTTTTGATTTCTTTTCCACAACCATTTTTCCACCAGCGACACATTTCTCCTGAGATATTTATATGCTCTTCAACTCTTTCGATTCAGGTACCATTTACGATAAACTCATTTTCTGTTGTGTTTGTCATCACTTTTGTTTTCGCAACGTTAATTGATAACACTGCTATCGCTGATGCATTCATAAGTTTTTCTAACATTTCTTGAATTTCTTCTTTCGAATTTGCTATCAATATTACATCGTCCGCGAATCTTAACTCACATAATGTTGATAATTATTCCATGATTTGTCAAACTTGTCACTTTTTAACTCAATTAATCACATGGTTGTGTTCTGTACTATTTAAAACTTATGTTGGATCTTAACGATCACGAGAGTCATGGTCGAAGATCTGAAAATATTTTGAATTTTTAGTTCAAAGTTGCAATTGTCTATTATCTGCTATTAGCAATTAGCATACGAGTTATGTGAGATATCACATACCACTGGCAATAGAAATGAGGTATCGCTAACCAAGCTGATATTTTAGGGGTGCAGGTGGATGAGCTTTATTCAGTCAACGGTAGTTCCTCAATTTTTTTTTTAATTTGCTTAAAAGTTTTAGAAATTTTTAATGATTTTTTTTAAAAAAAATCAAGCTGATTTTAAGCACTGATTTAAATCAAATGATTTAAATCAATACAACCCTGTTTGCTAATAACCTATTCTGCAATGTGAACAATAAAATTTGAAGTCACTAAATGAGAAAAGTCAATTTCAAATGCTAGTAAACTAAATAAAATGTTAAGTCTGAGAATAGAATGAATGAAAATCTAATAACTGTTGCAACTTCATCAAAAAAGAAAACAAGCAGCTGAATCCACTTCCTGCAATTCAAACCATTCGATTACACAAAAGTCATCAATTATTACAATTTTTTGCGATTCTGTATCCAAAATACTGAAAAACTATATATAGTATGCGATCAACTTATTTCACCTCATTACTTAATACAATTTATTTTCTTTTTTATCAAATGTTATTCACTTCAAATTCTATTAATTTAACACAACTATATATCTATTTACAAATTATAAATTATATTTACTTATACAAATTGCAATAATTATTCAACTATCCATAACGATCAAACTAATTTAGTTATTATTATAATTATTCTTATCAACACTGAACCGAATTAGAATACAAATAATTAAGATAAAATCATAATCATTTTATGTATAACACAATAATAAAATCATTCCAACAACTATTGTAACAAACACTGCACTCTGTAGAAATTAGCAACAACAACAGTATAACTTGGCATCCCAATTAAAACTAAATAAATGTAACTATTTTCGATTACTTCTGATTTTATTAATTATTTTTTTTTGTTTATTTGTTTGTTTTTGTTAACGCGAATTCTTTTATCTTTTCTCTATATGTGAAATGTTATGTATAGGATGCGCAATCGCGAAATAAATATTTATTTTCATTTTAAATAAACACGTGAAAGATAGAAAACACATTTTACTGGCCAGATAAAATTCTATACAATAATTATAATTAAAACGATGAAAAAATATTTCAATAAGTTTATTGCCAAATAATAAATTTGAATATTACTTAGCTGAATGTTTGGTCTATCTGTTGATTCAGCACGTCTGAGAAAAAAATATAACGCAATAAAAATAAAAAATAAAAGTGTGTAAAAATTAATCCGTATTAGTGTTATATCCCTTAATAAACTTCAAATTTTCCCCTTCAAGTCAGTTCAAGTGTTAATGCAATTCGGTCGCTTTCAGTTTGACCCTTTAGCCAAAATCAAATTATTTATTTGCAGGATTTTAGGGTTCCGTAGTTTGAAAAGGTAAAAACGGTATCCTATTGGTGAAGAAAAACGTGTTCTAGACCGAGTTGTGAAAACTTGACCATTTTTGATTTTTCTGAAACTTGGCATATAAGTAGTATGGACAAAATAAAAAATACAACTTATTTTAAAATTTTTTTAAAGTGCATAGTTTGAGCATAGTGGACACTCCAACATCCATGAAAAATGAAAATTCTGCCAATCCGATGTAACTTTGAAATTAAATTGCTCAAGAACGGCTATACCGATTGCAGCAAACTTTATTTTGTTTGATAGATGATTAGTTAGTCGTTTGAAAAAAAATTAATTAATTGTTTTTGTAATTAATTTTTAAATGAAAAAATTAAAAAAACTTTTTTAAAGATGGCGCTTGGGTCGAATATCAATTGGAATTTAATTAATTTTTTTCCTGAAAATATTTCTATTCTTACTCTAAAATACACCAAATTTACAAAGAGGCGTTAATTTTTGTTCTTGAGATATTTAATTTTAAAGATTTTTAGTCCGTTTAAAATTCTAATTGTTCATTATTTTTTCGAACAATTTTTATGAACAAAAAATTTTAACCCCTGAAGTTCGAAAAATGACGAAAAATTTGCATTTTAGTTGGACCAAAAATCTTTAAAATTAAATATCTCAAGGTTCTCTTTGTAAAAACCTCTTTGTAAATTTGATATATTTTAAAGCAAGTTTAGTTTATTTTTTATCTCTTTCTGTGACCCAGTTTTTTAAATGTACATATATTTATTTATATGTATTTATACGTTTATCGGATATTAGTGTGTAGTACAGGGTCAGGTTGATAGCATATAGTAATGTCATAGGCAAACCATTTTTACTTCGGTTTGTGGTTGAGACTGACTTGGTATTGGAAGTTAAACATGATTGATGGTTGATGTACCGAAGTTTTGACTTTTCAGGGACGAGCCCCATATGTTTGGCGTCCTCGTTTTAGTTCAGAAGATCTAGTAGCAGTTGGGAGTGGCTGACAGTATCGAAAGCACGTGAGCAGTCCTCATTGAAAATGGAATCATTTGCAAACTTCTTGGTATTGGAGTGTCATTGAACAATATTACTACGTGGCCTGTTTTGCGTGGGAGGTTGGAAAGCCGTTCAATTATTTTGCACTAATTTCTTGTTCCTGCATTGAAGTTAAGATCAGTATCACGTAGTGCATACTTTTTATTTAGACATAGGCAACACTCCACCCATAGACATACACTTCCAAAAGATTCATAGTGATTCTGATTTCTGATATTTGACCAATTTTTAACATATTTTTACTCTCCTCGATTCATTTATTCTTAACAGAAATACATTAAACTGTTACACACTGATTCACTCAGAGGTGATCTTATATGTACAAACATCTTTAAGAATAATAAAAATACTTTTATAAGGTAAATGTCCCAATTGCGGATCGTTTTTTTCGTCTTAAGGTTTTGAAAGTTCCTACAGTAAAATGTGTATTTATAAAAATACAAATTTGCTTCCCATTACTAAGTTTGTATAATATTTTCTGAATTTAGTTGAAAATAACTGGTAAATTATATGCGAATTGTTCAGAATTTAGCAAAACATTATTTAATTGCAATGTCCTTAATGTGGATCGTCTTAAAAAATTGTATTCCCTAAAGCGGATCGTTTGCTGTCCCAAATGTGGATCTCATTAGAGATTCTCTATTTGTTGCACAAAAACAAATAATTTTATGGGAAAAAATTGTTCATTTTTTTAAAGGATATCCTGAAATACACGCAAGATTTGAATTTGCCGTCATTTATGCGGTTAAGTATTTGCAAGTACAAAATAGTAGTTTGTGCTACAAGTTTTGAAATGAAGATTTTTTCATGACTAGTCCTAAGTTTTCAATACGAGCGAAACGAGTATTGAAAATTAGGACGTGTGCTGAAAATAATTCATTTCAAAACGAGTTGCACACAACGTTTTCTGCACTTAAGTATACCACAATAGACAAAAAATAAAAAAAAATTACAAAAAATCACTACAAAAAAACTACGCGAAGTATTGATCGATCAACAATGCCTTGACAATATGCAATTTGGGTTATATGCAAGAAAAAAACGTCATTTGTTTTTGACTGTTCCCACATTACAAACGTGTTTTCATTTCGCGGGTATTTTATTAAGAAACTGCAAAAAATGAGCTCAGGGGAGGATTCCGATTTGAGAAGGAGCAGCAGAAAGAGCTTTGTAAGGTTTACTGCCGGTAATATCCAAAGAAAAATACGAAAAAACGAATCGAGCGTTCAAAAAATAGTGCTGTGAAAAAAAATTAAAGTGATTGAGGAAAATAAGTTGCTTGCTTATTTCGATACCGAGATGAAACAATTCCAATCGTCAACTACATGGAGCATTTACTCAATGTTAAAATCCCCGTTGAACGTGGAGGACAACATTGATATCTCAAAATTCAACAATTTTCGAGTTCTTTTGAAGCGTAAAAATGACAATTATTTTGCGAAGAAATTAAGAATCTTCACCATTGAAGAAATCTACAAATTCCTGAAGGACGCTCCGACGATGTTTATTTGGCTACGAAGGTAAAATTTGCTGATAATTTTTTTGTTTCATTTTCCTAACCTCACAATTTTAAGGTGGCCCTTATTGTCAGTGTCTATAATGCTTGCCGACGAAGCGAATTGTTGAATTTGAACGTAAAGGATGTCGAATACATGGACAATGGCATTAAAATTAACGCATCGAAAACGAAAACCAAAATCATTCGACAATTTGTCATCAACGAAGGAAGTGATCGGAACGTAAATTCGGTTGATATTTTCAAGATGTATTCAGGACTACGTCCTCATGGTGTTATCACCGACAGATTCTTTTCGGGTTTTCGTAAAGGCAAATGCATCAAATAGCCGATCGGCATTAACACGATTGGAGGCAATCCGAAGACAATTGCAATTTTCTTGAATCTTTCGTCACCGGGTGAGTACACTGGTCATTGCTTCCGTCGACCGTCTGCATCCTTGTTGGCAGATTCGGGTGTGAATTTAACTACAATTAACCAACATGGTGGTTGGGAGTCTGATAAGGTTACAGAAAAATACATCCAACATTCGCTCAACAACAAACGTAAAATTGCTGACAGCATCATGGGCTCGAAAATTTTTAGAGCTGATAACGTTTCAACGACCTCATCAACTACTGCTCAATCCAGTGCATCAATCATTGAAAATGGCAATGTTTCAGCCGGTACAACTGTTACAATAATTTCGAGTCAAACAAGCCGAACAAACTTGAAAGTGGTTGGAGCGCCTTTGCCACAACCACCGATTCCTGGAGGATATTCATTCAATAACTTGCATAATTGCTCTTTCTACTTTGGTAAAAAGTAATGTTTTCATTCATTTCTACTTTATTAATAAAAATGTTTACCAACACAAACGCACCGTTTCGTCTTTTAAATTGGCAGCAGTGCGGAAATGAAAAATCAGTGCGGAAATAACTCACTTTTCCGCACTCAAACGAGTTTCGATATATGTCGTATTGTGGTACTGGTCAGCAAAATATTATGGTCAGCATGTTAATTTAACGTCGTCAACTAGAAAGCTATTGAAAAGTAATTGAAAATTTAGAGAAGTAATTGAGTAATTGAAAAATTCAGAAACAGTTGGTTTATTTAATGCAAGTAAGCAACATTCATCGGTTGTAACATAGACGTTGAATTCGGTAGGAGAGCGATCACTATGATGAAAATGATTTTAGGACCAACATGACATGGCGTTAAAAATTACTTCAGTTCTGAATGATCATGAATAGGGAATTCGTTTCAAATGTATGTTGACTTCGGGGAACCATTTTCATAATATAGTTTGGGCGTCTTGTGCACGAATATTTACTAAATATTGTGTCACTCTTTTAAATTTTATTTTTTTGTACCGCGGAGCGACCTATTATGAGAAATTCTTATGCAAGTGAAACTTGAATGGAATGAGAAATTCCTATGTAAGTGAGACTTGAATGCAACATTATTTGGGCATATGGTTATTCTAGGTAACGAGTAATCTCTTGCAGTTTTGAAAAAATACTTGTTGCGCCTTCTTTTTATCAGCGTTTAGATTTTTTAGGTGGTTATATAATGTGGTTCTGCCTTAGTTTACTGACTGTATGAACGGTCATTCCATTCTTTACAACGTCTAAAACGCATTTTCCTTTCATCAACAAAATACAAAAAATTAATTTTAACCAAGATCTTCATTCGGTACAAAAGAATTTTATACAAGTTCCTAATTCGGATCGCGCGGTCCACATTAGAGACATCGATGCGATTTTTAAACATTGAGTTCTTTCTAAAGCTTAGTTAAAAAAACCTGGCAGATCAATTATTTTTAATTACAAATACCATCAGAAACAAGCTGGCCTTAGTTGGACCTACACTTTTTTGTTTAGTTTAATGCGAATTTTCTCAAAAAACACGCCTATCGAATAGTAAATTCAGTTAAGCGTTTCAACAAATTCATTTTCAAAAAATAAGAAATATATTTAGAAAAACCTAGATCCGAATTCGCTCAGGTTGAAAATACGTCTAGTCTGGTATTAACTGTAATTAAAGTTTTAATTTTACTGATTTTTTTGTAATAGTAAATTCGAATAAAAAATTGCGAGGATTTGAACTTAAATTGGATCGCACCGATCCACAATTGGGCAAGATCGAAAATACGATGTACATAATGTGAACCTACTCATAATTTGACCTTAATTAATTTTTTTTTTGAAAATAAAGATTTTTTATGATAAATTTTATATATACCTACTTAGCCGTAAAAATAAAAAAACACTAAGTTATATTACACAGTCTTAAAAGCTTATTTTAGTAAGGCACGTTCCTTAAGAAAAAATTAACAAAATGTCAATTTGACTGTTTTGTATTTTGTACTGCCGACGCAGAGAATATCTAAGTGATAAAACTAATGTTTGTAAGTATTTTATCCCGCTCAAAATCCGACACAGGCAATATTGGACTTGAATTTATATTTCTTGATAATCTAAATATTTGAACACCCATCATTTTTCTTATTTTGAGCAAATTTCTGTTAGACGATCCACAATTGGTACAACGATCCACATTATGGACGTTTACCTTACTTAATTACCTAATGTGTTCATTGCATTTATGTAACTATTTCAAATCTATTAAAAATTTCGAATGATCAACGTAAACTATTAATGAGATATTACTTAAATAATGAAATTAGGTTTATAATAAATTTTTTTTACTACTTGCATGAGAAATTTCAATTATTTACTCAAAAACCCAAGACAAAAGGTATTTTTCTCAGCTAAGGTTACTAATAATTATTCCCCACACCTAATAATAAGTATTTTAGCACCTTAGTAAATAATGAAAATATAATTTTTGTTCGTTTGTTAACTGAGTTCATCTTTGAATTTTTTAGTTTCTTCTTAAAATAATAATAATATATTAAAAAATAATAAGCGTTTTGATTTTATTTTAATAATACTAAATAATGAATGAATGCAAAAATTTCTTTGCAACTTTAGTTTAGTTTATTTGAAATTTTAATTCGTGTTAAACAGAATTCTGCAGAAATTTAGTTTAGTTGTGAGTTGTAGACTAAAAAAATTCTAAATTTGACTCAACAATATTGAACAGATTTTCAATTCAATTCAATTCATGTCAAAATAGTACATTGTATATTAAGAGCAGAAAGTACGACATTGCTGCTCGTGCATGAAAGTTGCTGGTTGAGGCGTAGCCGAAACCAGCAATCATGTCAGAGCAGCAATGTTACTTTCTGCTCAAAGTATACATACTATTTTTTTAACGACTGCCGACATATTTGTTTATTATTAAAAAAGCTTAAATCATAATTTTAATTTTTAAAAAACAATATTTTTTTAAGTAAGATATGCGTTGCTAAGGAGGCATTTATATTATTTAGTTTTTGTTTAAAAAACATATCGAACGAACGTCAAGCTAAAAATTTAAATTAATAAATTATCTATTTTTAAATAAAAAATAATTCATAATATGTTATAAATTATTTAATATTATGTCTTTGACTATTATGTCTTTTGTTTTACTTTCTGCATTAGAGCAGAAAAAATTAAAAAATGCACGCTAAACAGCAAAAGCCAACTTTCTGTTTTAAAATGATAGATAGAAAACATTATTTTCTATGACAGTCGTTAAAAAATAAATAAAAGCTATATTTTTTAATGCAAAGCATATGTGATTTTTATATAGTTTTAATAAAATTCATTGAAAATAAATTTCTAACTAAGCAGTCCTGAATAATAAATATCCAATACGCAATCCAATGATATGATACACAATGTTTCACCAAATCAAAATTTTTATTTATTCACCATTTGCTTATTAATTGACATTTTATTTTGTGAATAATTAAAGAGTTTTAGTGCATTTTTTATATCAAGTAGTAAAAAAAATAGTATATAAACCTCGGTGAAGAAAATTTTCTCCATTTCGGTGCTTAATTCGCTCGAAACTTCGTTTCTCGCGAATTAATATCCACCTCAATGTAGAAAATTTACTTTATCACCTCGGTATATAATGTACTATTTTGACCCAGACTTGTTTTTGTTATTAAAACGCCCATCGTCTGAGTCTGTACATTTATGGACAGCAAAAATTATTTTTTAAATTAATAAATAGTTCAATGATTGTTAAAGTAATTGAACGAATAATTACTCATTAAATTTAAAATTAAAATATGGAATTAATAATCGATCTCATAATATTTCTTATTGTACTTTGTCAGGTTTAATAGAGCTGAAAGATATGCGTTATGATCAAATTTGATATAAATATTTTTTATGATTTAATGAAATAGAATTACGTATGTCATTTTTTGACTTAATAACTCGAAAAATACTACTCTGTAAAAAAAGACAACAAATAAAATATACGTAAACCAAAGCTAAATGGGTTGAGTTGAGAGTGTGAAATCCTTATAGTTTTATATTTATTGTTCTTATTCTTTTATGGATCAACTTTGGAAAAATTTGAATTTTTTGTTTAGGTGACGGTCGTCCCTAGCTTAAATGTATTAGATACGTGACCTGAATGATTTTAATGTTCGTTTACTTTTTCATTCTGAAATCGGCATTAGTGATTTAATTTCAAAGGAAAGATCTAGAGATGAATCTAAAGTATGGGTTCTTAAAACCGAAACTGTAAAATAAAATAAATACCTGTCCATGCTCAACAACTGGCTCACCAAACCAGATCGAGAACTGTCGACTGCAAAATCAACAGCAATTCTCTTCATAACCTAAAATCGTGAAGTATATGCGATATTGGGCATCAAGGTCGCAGGAAACACGAGACCAACTGTTGGACAACTTAAAAGACTCGGAAGTGGTTTTAAACAATATGTTAACGTTCTGTACCCTCGCAAAACAGATCTTTAGCAAAATGCAAACTCGCAACAACATGCTGAAATCCTTTGCAAGCCCCTCGGGGAAAACTTCGCCTATGATACTACACACAAGTCAGTTGGATAAATGCAGCCATAAATGTAGCCGAGAAATGAGTCATGGATCGAAAGTTGGTCAATTTTAAATTCACCAAAAAACAGTGAGTTGTAGGCCAAGCTCTCCAACGATATTTCAATTTAAATGTGTAGATATGTTCTACGATCGCAGGGATGTGTAGTTATTAAACAAATATTAATGGACTTCCAGAAAAATATTTATACAAACATTGCTTAGGCTCCGTCAAAAGCGTGTAATCATTAAACACCCAAAATTATCCTAAAAAAAAATATTACTGTATTAAGTATTTATATACATTTACACGAATTATAACTTTAAATAATGTATCTAAAATTTGAAACCTGAAGAACCCATTTTGACAATTAAATTATACTATCAATTTATGAACGGCGTCGTTCGTATATACAATTTTCTTTGTGGTGTATCATTTCTAATATATATATAATAAATAAGATTTTGTATTTGATCCTAAAGATCGGCCCTACCTGTAAAAAAAGAAAACAAAATATATCTACAACACAATTTACACAAACAACAAGTTTTTCTTATAAAAATATGAATAAAAATTATCTGTCTGGACAAATCGAGAATTAGGTAAACTTCTAAAAGAATATTATTTTTTTTATTAATAAAATGAAATTCATATAAAGAAAATTAAAAAATCAAGAACTAAGAAAACCATATGTGTTGAAAATATAAATATGTATATTAAAATTAAAAATAATATTTTCTTGAAATTTGTTTATTACAGGAAAATATCAACTTTTTTGCTGTCTGGCTTATATTAGGAGACATCTAAATAGATAGTTTTTGTTCTATCAAAATATTTATATGTATATCATTCAAAATTTATGATGATTAAAGAGGATATAAGTTAATGCGGTAGAGTAACTAATTAGGTTTGTCAGAAATAAGTAACTAGAAAGAGTTCAATTTGTTTATGTAGTTGCGAAAGCAATGAAATTTACTAAAATACGATACGAGGGTGTAACGAGCGGTTGTTAGAGGATACGATTACCACAAGCAATTCTGATACCCTAAAAATATGCGTGCCTTGAGTTGGTTCCGAGCAGTCTCAGTTTGTGGAATCGGCAGATTTTATTCTTTTAAGCAATTCTGATACCCTGAAGATGCGCGTGCCTTGAGTTGAGTTGGTTCCGAACAGTCTTAGTTTGTGGGTTCGGCAAAAGTTCATCCTCAGCACACTACAATTTCTGAAATACACGCGATAAGTTTTATGAGGAAACGGAAGTAAAGTGGATATCTTGTCCAGGGACTCTGACAACCCCAAATCCAGAGGAACCGAGAGTACCACCGCCACCACATCAGACATAATTATTAAATTTCAATGGTTGTTGAATTCTTCTATAAATTCATACCGTTGCACAAAAATGAACCGTTGGTCGTAATAAAAAAACATCGTTGTACCAAACTGATTTAACCTTGTTTAATTTTTACTTCACCACAATTTTAAATTGTGTGAAGTAATGCAATCTATCGTGAAAAAAAAATCTTACATACCCCAAATCTTGTTTTTTCTTTTGTTTTGGACCATCCTTTATCTAAATAGCCAATAAAAATTTTGGTGTACGTCTGTATGTGAGTGGGTGGGTGTGTGTGTGGGTGACATTTCTGCATATGATCTGATGAAAATTTGGCAAATGATACAGGTTTACTTGAAAATGGAAGATCTGGATTCATTTTAAATTTGGACAAAATGGGGGGGGGTCTCCCGAACACCTCTAAGTTTAAATCTTAAATAACTTCTAATCCCGGCTTATGATCTTATTGAAACTTAGTATACAAGGTTTTAGTACAGTTTCCAATACTTCTGCATACTAACTTCCGGTTTGTCACTTCCGGCTAAAAAATTTTTTTTTCAAGTGTTCCCTACTGTAGCCTACAATTACCAATAATTTTCATGAAACGTTGGTAAAAGCTTTCAAGTATCATGAGAAAGTTTTTTTCAGCTTTTGGAGTACATTGGATAAAGGGTTGGGGGGTCCACCATACAACAGGTGGTATTTACCCAATGTTTTTTATGTTTGTTGGGAGCATAAAACATTCGTTCGTGAATGAATTTTGATGAATTTTGAAAGATGCAAATATGTATGACAAAGAACTGATTAGTTTTTGAGTGATAGTGAACAAAGTGGTGTGGGGTCCCCAGAGCCCCTGTTTTTTTCGAAAGCTCAATAACATCTGTACCTGATAATCGAATTGAATGAAACTTGGTACATCAGCATTTAGTATGGTTCACAACAGATCTGCATAGCAACTTTCGGTTTTTCACTTCCGGTAAAAAATTTTTTTTTGTACTTGTTTGAAGTTTTTTCAGTGTCTTTGTGCACACTACAGCCTACAATAATGAAGTTATTATGATGAAACTTATGGAAAAGGTTCCAATTAGTGTGAGAAGATAATTATCATCTTTTGGGACACATTGATCAAAGTGGCGGGGGGTCTACCGTACAAATGCTGACTTTTCTTTGTTGGGAGCACACAACATTCGTTCGTGAATAAATTTTGATGACACTTTGGAAAAAGATGCAACAATGTATGGTAAGGAACTGATTAGTTTTTGAGCGATAGTGTAGTGAACAGAGTGGTGGGGGTGTCCCGAGCAGCTGTTTTTTGAAAGCTCAATAACATCTGTACCTGATAATCGAATTGGATGAAACTTGGCACATCAGCATTTAGTACGCTTTACAACAGTTCTGCATCCCAATTTCCGGTTTTTCACTTCCGGTAAAAAAAATTTTTTTGTAATTTTTCCATTTTTTTTAGTGTCTTTATGCACACTACAGCCTACAATAATGAAGTGATTATGATGAAACTGGAAAAGGTTCCAATTAGTTTGAGAAGATAATTATCATATTTTGGGACATATTGATCAAAGTCGCGGGAGGTCTCCATACAAATGCTAACTTTTCACACTTTGTTTTTAAAGTTTGTTGGGAGCATACAGACTTCATTCTTTAATTTATTTGAATGACAATTAGAAAAAAGATGGAGACTTAAATAACAAAGAACGGATGAGTTTTTGGGCAGTGTTGATTATTGAAGTAAGTGGTGGGGGCCCTCCCGAACACCTGTTTATTGTCTCACAGTTTTTTCAATGTTTGTTGGGAGCACACAGCATTCGTTCGTGAATAAATTTTGATGACACTTTGGAAAAAGATGCAACTATGTATGGCAAGGAACTGATTAGTTTTTGAGCGATAGTAAACAAAGTGGTGGAGGGTGTCCCGAGCACCTGTTTTTTTGAAAGCTCAATAACATCTGTACCTGATAATCGAATTGGATAAAACTTGGCACATCAGCATTTAGTACGGTTCACAACAGTTCTGCATCCCAACTTCCTGTTTGCCACTTTCGGTTAAAATTTTTTTTTACTTTTTCTCGTACAACAGAATTTATGTTTGATGGGATACTACTGCTTTCTTTAATATTTTTATAATTAGAACTACGCGAAATCTATAACATTGGTTAGCTTTTAATTAAAGTATTTGATGGATATTAGCTCATTTATATCTAGAACACTATGTTTCCAGAGCTGTGGTGAAGTCAGCCTATGCATCAGCGTCGCAATATTTTTTTTTGTATAAAATGTGTTGTGTAGTAGGAATTACAATACGTGTCACAACAACACATAAAAACCTTTTAAGACCAAGGACCCACAACAACATACGTTCTAAGGTGTTAATGAACGCAAATTTATTATTCTTTTTTTATGTTTTAATATCAATCGAAAATTACAACCAAACATCGATAATTCACCCACCGATCAACCTTTACCGATCAACCAATCCATATGACAAATATTATTGGACGATACGATGTAAGGGATGTCTTCCCCATCCTCTCTCGGCTCTAAATAAAAAGGGAACTAATTTACTAATTTGTTTTAACATCCTCAATTTTGTTCAATATCCCTCTTATTTTCGCCCAAATATATCTCAATGTTTTTCCCACATGTGATAGGTTCATGTGTTTTGCTGCATAAGCGATTTGGCTTTATTTTAAACGATTCTAGGTTTTACTAACATAGCGAGTGAGTGTAAACCGCGGGCCAAAAAATATTAGACCTACCCTGGTTTTTCAGAAAACGCTTCTTTAGAGATTTTTAAAAAACGTCAGCCTTTTATATGATACGATTCGTCACAGACAGGGTAACAAATTTCAGAGAGATCGCTACAGTTTTAATACTTAAAAATCAAACTTTCACTTAATACCCATCTGAATGGCGTCAAAACTTTTTTCGTTTTCTTATACGATTTTCTGCTTCATAAAAAAGGATCGAGTAAATTTTATGCTTTCCTGGACGTAAGCATAGACCAATAATAATATAAGACAATCGAAGTAGAAGAAATTTTTCTCTCGCTTTTTATATTTTGTTTCTGAATATAAACTATCTAGTGACACCGGTACTCAAATAGATGATTCGTAATATTTAAAATTAATGTAATATGAGTAAAATTTAACGTTTTTATTTTTTTGGTTTCTATTTATTTTTATATCTTTATGATTATTATTGTTCTTATAAATGTATTCGTATACAACGTTTATAAAAAAGCTAGTCACTACAATTACCTGACTTCGGTCAATCAGATCTTTTGCATGAGATTGAGTTATTGGAATAGCTAAGCTATGCCTCGAAGCAGGCATTCAATGCCAACTCACTGTCTTCCAACCCACAGAAGGGGTGATAGTAGAACAGACATTTTTTGTGCTGTCTTTACAATTAAAAATGAAAAGACAATAAAAAGGGAGAAACACTGAAAAGTCTCATGTATCTGCCAATAAAAAACGGACGTATATAAACTATTGGTTTTCTTTTTAACCAAAAGAAAACCAATAGTTTATTTAAAAAATATATATTCAAAAATAAATATTTGGTAAGTGTTTGTTTGTAATTACAATTAACTATTTATTTATCTATTGATTCCAATTTATTTAAAAAATTGTTTATTTATTTTTTTTTTTTTTTAATAAAATGTGATGTGTAGTAGGCATTACAATATGTGTCACAACAACACATAAAAACCTTTTAAGACCAAGGTCCCACAACAACATGCGTTCTAAGGATGTTAATGGACGCAAATCTGTTTTTTTTTTGTTTTTTTTAATATTTTTTGTTGAATAATGGATAACTAAACCATAAATCCTATCACATATAAAATATGACATAGACCAATATTTCGTGATAGGATAGGGAAAATAAAAATAAAATAAGAGATAAAAAGCAAATTTGTTTTAAAAATTTGCAGGAACAAAACTAAAATTGGTTTGCCAATAGTCCAGCTAATGGCATAACCCTTGATTATGGGACGCAGTATATTTTTCAATGATTAAAGCTCAGATATATAGTTATATGAAGGCTCATTTCTTCGAGCAAGCTACAACGTTCCAGCATCAAGGAATATTCATTAGCTAAGATTGAGAGTGCTACAGTTGACTGAATACAGTTCATTCGCCAGCACCCCTAAGATATCACCTTGGCTAGTGATATCTCACTGCTATTGCCAGTGGTATGTGATATCTCACGTTAACTCATATGCCAATAGCAGGGACTGGAGAGTGGAGTACGCGGGGTTGTCAGACCCGTGGATCAAAAAATAGAAAAAAATTAACAAATTAATAAAAACTGATCCCTTCATTTATTTAATTATTTGTATAATCATTAATAATAAAGATCTTCTCGGGTCAGAACCAAGGTTGGCAAATATCAAGATACATAAGTATTTATATAAATATCAAAATATCCGATATATATCAGATATATATCCGCTCAAGTTCCGATAATTATTTTTGAATTACTTTTGTTTATCTATAATAAGCTGTCCACCTATGTTTTGCCTTGTGAGATAAGTAAGGGAAAAAAATATTTCCAAAAAAAATATAAAGCAAAAAATACAAAAACAGCAATTTTACTTTGCAAAGGACCAATTTAATAATTAATTTACTTTTATTATTAGAAGTTACTAAAAATTACTGAAAAAAAATATTAATTGAAAATCACGTCTTTGTCGTCGGCAGACTCATCAAAAATGCCATCTTCAGCTATTTCGTCCACCTTGGTATCCGGCGAATTGAACAAATCTGGCTTTACACGGTATTTATCCTCCTGACCTATTTTGTTTAAAAGCTTTCTGTCATTGTGGATTTTGTTGTGAAACTCAGAACATTTTTCTTAATATTTAATATTGTTTCAAGCAGGCAAGGTGTAAAAGCTTTATCGGCATCTTTCAGATCAAAATATTTGCGTTCAATCATCCACATCATTACATTTTTAACAACTTTCCATATTGGTTTTTCAATGAGACGAACCCACATGAAAACTTAAATATTGGGAAACCATTGGCACCATGCACTTATTATTTAAGTGTGGTCGAATGAAATTTTTTGTGTAGATTTTTATGCCTTTTAGCGGAGAAAACCATAGCAGTACTACAGGAAACATTCTAACAGCCTTGGGATTTGATGTGCGTCACGTGCTATTGATTCGAAATTAACCGATGCCAATTCTACTTTGATTTCTTCAACGATTCGGGGAGCAAACACATTGGAAACGATAGCCGCACATTTCGTTCGACACAAGTCTTTGTGTTGTGCAAAAAACTGTTGAACAAAACGATTGATTCTGATGAACTTTGCGATAGCACTCATATTACAATTTTGCTCAAAACACGTTTATAGTTATATATTTAGTAGAATTTTTATCGTTAACGGTAGCTAACTGATCGGCGTTTATTATACCACCTCTGGTTTAGCGATTTTTTTAGTTTTGATAACAATACTCAATATTTGTTTATAAACAGGTAATCAAATATACGAATCGCGCGAGTCAAAAAACGCGGTACATGATAATCCTCTTCTTTGTTCACTTTTTATTTTTTAAATTTTTCGTCACACGAACTCCGAGTATTTCACGTATTTTTGGCCAAATCCGGTCCGAGGCATTTTTCGTCCGATTTTCTAACTCAAAACCCAGGTTTTCCCGAATCAAACCGAGTAAATTGGCCAGCCTAATCTATATTATACAATGTATAGTAGAAGGCGTTCTTACTTTAGCAATCTGCAATATTTCTATGATTTTAGACCCTGACCTCTCCTCTTATAAGCAAAAAGTTTTATAATTTTTTATCTTACGTAAAATATTTAATATTCCCCCTCCCTTTGTCAGCAACAATGAGAACAAAATCGAAGAATAGGCCTAACTCCCCCAAGCCATTTACGTAATATTGGAACACCCACTAGTCAAATCTATCTAATTTTTGTATTTAAATAAAAACGTCAATATGCCAGTTTTTTCATTTCCAAGCCTATCACCTAGTTTCGATTGCATAAGTCCAAAAGATGAAAACGTTTTCTCACGAGATGTGGTAAACCGAACTGCACTAAGGGGGTGTCATTTTTGTAGGCACAGTTGAACCAGATGACCTCGATTTTCCAAAAATGACTTGTTAGCATCAATCATCGTGTTCCAACGAACTTCATGAGGTAAAACAAGTTTCTTGCCAAATGTTTCTTCTGCAAAGGGGGCAGGTAAATGTTTAATTCGAAAATATTTTATCACACGTAAAATGTGAAGAGCAAATACAGAATTATCCAATTATCCAATAAGTTTAATAGTTTAATAGTTTTAATAGACTTCCCAGGTAACAATTTCGCCTAAATTTTTTTGATTATTCCAACTTAACTTGAGAAAGCATTGTGTAAGACCATATTATTCAAGCTTTACCTAAAAAAAGCTTGTAAAAGACTAGATTCACTAAGTTTCTTATATAATTCCTTAAGTAAAGCTTAATTCAATAATAAATATTTAGGGCATATTCAAGCAAATGTTACTCAAGTATAATACCTTTTATAAGGTTTTATTCACATATAACTTTTGAGGTAGTATTCAAGATGTTTTTACTCAAGAATTCTATCCCTTATATAAACCTTTATTAAAGTACAACTTTTAGGAAGAATCCAAGAAGATTCTTACCCAAGGATAGTTCCTTGTATACGACTTTATTTATGTATAATAATTTTAGTAGTATTCAAGAAAATTGTTACTCAAGTAATATTTCTGATATACGGCTGTTTTCAATATATATTAAAAGATTTACAGCAAATCGATCTGTCAATATTTTTGACAGTTCGTTATTTAATTCGCGATTGTGTGTTTTTTTATTAAATCACTTATCGATGTGTTTAAAAAGTTAACAAGCCCTTAAAAACTTTAACAAACTATTATTGATTAATACAAAAGATTATTTCAAAATAGTAAAGATATTTTCGTCAATGGAAATTTGCAATTGCCATTATTCCGCAACCATTTAATCAAACGTTTCTGATGATGTTTTATATATTGATTGAGATTTACCATTTCTGATGATGGTTTATATAATGATTTGAGTTGGTCAACAAATAAATAAACTGATGATAATTTGTCATACAATTCGTTTTTGTATTAAATGTATGTAATCGCCATATTGTGCGCAATTTATGCTTGGGAAAAAATTATAGGAAAACTTGCAACAGATTGCAACTGACTTATGGAAAATATAACGTAGAACGTTTATTTAATATTATCATTTAACATTTATTTATTAACCAGCCAAATTGTGCAACTGATCGTAATGCCAACCACAGCATACTATACCCCTTACGAGGCTTGAGCAATGCTTTTATTCTGTATTGAGTAACGTTTTATTCCCGTCGTGGAAATTGATTTAATGAACGAGTGCGCAAGGGTAAACGATGAGGAAGTCGTTATCGGGCCTGTGTTCGATTCCTGCCAGGCACGTTTTTATTTATGAATTTTATTTTCCTTTTCCTTTTTTTTTATTTTTTTTTTATTCTTTAATTATTTTTAATCGTACAATTGAATGGAAACACATGCGTAGATATAAAATTATTTTCATTTCGAGATTGTCCTCAATCATAACCAATATTATTTATAACAAAAACCCATATATTCTCATTTTAGGAAACCATTAGTACACTTTTATATGCATTCCTAATCAAATGTTTGAATAAAAATTAATTCATAGTCGTGGTAGTGGTCCGAAACTTGAAATGTGTACAAATAATTTGTTAAACAATAGTGATTAAGTATCAATTTTCTTTATGACAGCTGCTAAATAGAGAAGTGGATAGCGTACGGTCCTGGAGAATCAAAGGTTATGAGTTCGATCCCCGCTACAGGCGTTTGTAAAGATGCGAAATATGTAAAATATATTGTAATTTCCGATAAAAGATTAACTCAATAGCAGCAATATACAAAAAAAAAGGAGTTCAATGCGCGCCAATTAGCCAAAATAACTAAAGGAAAGAATCACCAATTTTTTTTTCAGTGACATCGCTTCTTGAATAGGCACTGAGTAATTCTCTTGAGTAAAGATTTACTCAGGCACTTTATTCAAGTAATTTTGACAGTATTTGAATAAGCCTTGAATAACAACTTTTGTACAACTTTATTCAAACACTTATATAAAACATGTATAAAGCATTATATATGTCTTCTTGAATAAAGAATATTTTTTCATACGCCTTTTCTCCTTGAGTAGAGCTTGTATAAAACTTTTCTCATGCATAGTTCAAGAATTTTAAATTTCCCCTTCCATTTTAAATTCCTCTTTTAAAGCTTTACTCAATGATTACCTAGGTTAAATTGTTACCTGGGTTATCCAATAAGTCCCCTAATTGTGAAGTTATCGCTACCGGTGACTTCAACGTCCACAACAAATCATGGTTGGAATTCTCCAAATCGACCGACGATGTTGACAATAGTGGAAAACTGGCAGAAATTTTTGCCGCGTCTCAGGGCCTATTCCAAATTGTAAAAAGCCCGACTTTCACTCCCCGTAATGGCGGTGATAATAGTTTTCTACTAGATCTCTATCTTACCACAATGCCAGATATTACGAGTGTCGATGTTGCGAAAGGTAGTATTGGAAATTCTGATCATTATTTAATCTCATCAGTTATCAAAACTGATTTACTTAAAACTACAGCTCCCAAACCCCGTAAAATATTTCACTACTCAAAAATGGATAAGAGTGGTCTTCAAAATTTTTTCCATGGTTTCCCTTTCGACCGTCATTGTTTTTACACTGACAATGTAAATGTTTCTGCTCAAAACTTTACAGAAACAATCCAATTTGCTATAAATAAATTTGTCCCTTTCTCCATAGTAAAACCCAAACAAAAATACTTGTATTCGAAAGCTGCCAAAACGGCACTTAGAAACAAACGTAGATCATTTAATATTTGGATTCATAACAAAACTCCCACTAATCGATCCCAATATCTAAAGGCCAACAAAATATCTAATCATATTATCTCAAACGAAAAGTCCGAAATTGACAGAGCGAAAGCCTCAAAACTTACGTCTATGTCTGTTTCTGACAAGAGTTTCTACAGTGCCATTAATTCTTTAAATTCTGGTACAATATTTTCTATTCCCCCTATTATTGATGGTGATTTAATCGTCAATGATCCCGCAAGAAAAGCTAACTTGTTCGCTGAACGCTTTGCTCTGAACTCCACTGTTTTGGAAACTCCTGAAGAAATACCCCAAATCCAGTCTTCAGGAGTTAATATGAATGAACTTCACTTCAAACCCAAAATAGTCGCTAAACTTTTAAAGGGGTTAAACACCAACAAAGCATCAGGAATGGACAATATTCCACCCATTATTTTAAAAACCTTTTCCAAAGAACTTGCACCAACTTTAACTAAAATATTCTACCAATCCTACAAATCTGGTATATTTCCCTCGTGCTGGAAGTTGGCAAATGTCCAGCCCGTCCCCAAAAAGGGACCAGAATCCGATATCTCAAATTATAGGCCAATAGCTTTACTATCGGTCCTATCCAAAGTCTATGAGCATTATATTAATACACATATTTCAAAATTTCTGGAAGAAAATCATTTAATATCCGACAGCCAATACGGTTTTCGAAACAAAAGATCAACTACCGATCTATTAAACTATGTAGCGCATTGTTGGAACAGCATACTTGATAAAGGTGGTGAAACATACGTTATCGCTTTAGACATCTCCAAGGCATTCGATCGAGTCTGGCATGCCAACTTAATCAACAAGCTCGTTGCGTACGGTTTTCATCCCAATGTTGTGAAGCTGATTCAAAATTTTCTATCCGACCGATACATTTCGGTAACCTTAGACGGATATTCTTCTGAGTCTAAACTAATTAACGCTGGTGTACCCCAAGGCTCAGTATTGTCCCAAACCCTATTTTTGATTTATATCAACGAATTGTTGAAAATCACCAGCAACCCAATAAATAGTTTTGCAGATGATAGTACTCTGCACAAGTCGTTCGAGCCCCTTCCTTCAAAAGGTAAAATGCACGAACGAATTAATCCTGCCCGGAGAGACGCTGTCATAAACGTGAACAAAGACCTGAATAAAGTCGCCGACTGGGGTGACCAAAACCTTGTCAATTTCAACTCCACCAAAACACAGCTGTTGATTGTTTCCAGATTAAAGACCGAGTTCCCCAAAGATATTTTATTTAGTATGTGTGATGAACCAATAGGTGAATGTAAAAACATTCGTTTATTGGGTGTCACAGTTTCAAATGACCTACTCTGGAACGATCATGTAATGGCGATGGCAAAAAGCGCGTCTAAAAAACTCGGCCTCCTAAATAGATGCAAAAAATTTTTCACTCCATACCAATTGCTCCATGTTTATAAGTCCTATATTCGTCCCTGTATGGAGTACTGCTGTCAAGTTTGGGGTGCTGCCTCTGTTTCCATCTTGGCCCTCTTGGACTCTGTTCAAAAGCGAGCTATACGAATTGTAGGTGATCGAACTTTGACATCACAACTTGATTCCCTACAACATCGTCGCACTGTTGCTGACCTCGTTGTTTTTTACAAATATCGTCATCAGCAGTGCTCAGATGAAATCAGCGGCATCATGCCTCAAACTTATTCTTACCCCCGTTCCACTCGGCAATCGGCTGCCGCAACCAGTGAAACGGTAAAGATCCCGCGCTGTCATACTGGCAGATCGCAGAGAGACTTCTTTGTCCGAACTGCGTACAAATGGAATAGTTTGCCGGAACACTTAGTCTCAGGTGGCTTCAACCCACAGATGTTTAAAAAAAGCGTTAATCTACACCTCAGAACGCCAGTTGTTGTGGGACCCAGGTCTAGACCTAGGTCTTAAAAGGTATTTATGTGTTGTTGTGACACATATTCTAAACCCTATTACACAACACATTTTATTAAAAAAAAAAAAAAAAAAAAAAATATATGTGTTGAACATCCATATTGTATTAAGTTGTCACTCTCTACGTACCTTCTCGTTTAAGTAATAATACTTGTATAATCTGCAACTATGATTCGTACTGATACTCCAAACTTTTTAGTGGCATTAGAGATTAATTCCAAGGCAATTTCTGTATGGAATTCTGCTGTATATTTTTTACCAGATGCATCAACGGTATCAGTAAGTACCGATTCAACGAACTGAACTACAGAAGACATTTATTATTGATTCGGTATGTATGTTACTCCATTCCATCCAAAGACTTCACTCAATATAGTTCCTCCAATCTATCGTCTACTCGGAGGGATATAACTCGGTCCCGTTTGGAATTTTATTACAACAATAAACAACAAACCAACGATATACTATTAACAACTCAACACAATGTCCATTTCAAATTTTAAATCGAAAAACTCCAAATCTCCTGACGAAATAATGAAATAAAAATTCATTCGATCTTGTTTGTAAAATAACCCGAAACAATTTCGGAGAATTACATGAATAAATACGTTGTTCTATGATAGGTATGCGATTTGCGGGCAGACTATTGCCACTGTTTACTGTTTTTCCAACTTTAAGATAGGAATAGTAAAGCATAATTTTTTTATAAATATCATGATATATATATATCAGGGCATAAATATCGTGATATATATCAATGATATATATCAGTGATATATATCATGCCAACCTTGGTCAGAACCCATATGGAAATAAAATAACTGTATGAGAAAAGTGAAGGTACTTGTTGAAGGAGGTACGGAGAGGAAGATCGAACTCGCGATCTCTCCCCAGATACGATATGTGAGGCCCAGAGTGAATATGGGTCTAAAATCTACTCTCTGGAACTTCTCGAAATATGAGAGAGACTCAGCAGCTGGTCTAGATTTCAGCCCAAATGTCTGCATCTACAAACCTGATACTGAGTCGTCCTAACCTAAGAAAACAAAATAAACAATGAAAAGAAAAACTGGCTCAGCTCAACCTCACTAAGGGCAACCGAGTCATCTTGGGACTTAAGCAAGCCGATAATTTAATTAATTTTATTCCACAAATCATTTGTTAAATCAACTCAACTAAATTATTTAAATCCCAAATCAAGTAGAGTCCCTATACGTACCATTTTTCTACATCTATTACGGTGTTGCCAACCATCATTCATATAAGCAGCATATGAAAGGTTACACAGGGCTCTAGTACTCTGCAGTTCTGGAGTGAGAGAAATGGAAGCTACTTTCCGCCCATACATACTCACATAGGAAACTAATTTGCCAAAAAGTCAAAGAATAATTTTATTTAAGAAATTAAGTTTATTTATAATCAATATCAGAAAGGAAATAAAGGTAGCAAAAGTCTGCAGTTTTGATATCTAATAACAGACTCTCAATATCTATACGGTTATAGTTAGGCACACATTTGTGAGTGGTATTATTTTCTATCCATGGACTCGATATCCATCAATGGCAATGGCTAGAGCAGAGCCTATGCTTCAAACTCTCAGCATTTAAGTGGCCAACATTTAGCTGGTCCTTAAGACGAATCAGAGTGTTAGAAATAGTTCTATGGCTGCCAGTTGTCTGCTCTATAGGACTACATGGCATGAAAATGATAACAAGAAAAAGAAAGCCCAGGACCACAAGAGTGGGAAAGAGAAGAACAAGATGAACTTATGAAGGATTATGCATGATAGATGGATATGTAACATTTACACATTAACGATTTGACAGAAAATTGTAAACAACGAACAGTGCGGAAAGCCAAAGAAAAATAGGTATAAAAGACAAAAGCGCACTAGAAGTGGGCAACTTAGAATACACTACAAAATTAGACAATTGCTACAGAGCTTAGGCGAAACCAACAGAAGAGGATACTACAGAGATCTTCACTCAAGAATGGGTATCTGTGATTGCAAGAATTGGAATTCATCAACTGCAGATATTGAGGGAGATTTCAACAACGTTAGTACCGTGACGATCACCCACTCGCTTGTGGATTAGGGAGTAGAGGAGTCACGAGCGAGATTGTCCTACTTCTTAGGGGCATGGTCGTCAGAGACTGTTTTGGTGAATACTCTCTTCGCAAATTTTTAAGAAAAGGCAAAAGGCTCCACTGCGAGGTGGAGTAGTCATCCCTTCTTTGAAATGTGATCATTAATGATCTGTTGCTAAACCTGGAAGTATTTTGCCTATCACTGACAAAGTTAATTACTTGGGGCTTATTCTGCACTGCAAACCTAGCAGGAAGGTCAACATTTTCGAAAGAGTAAGGAAAGCTCACATGCAAGTGCACCATTGTTGGTCACCCGCCCAAAATAAAATGGTCAATTAAAGATTCTTGATAAAGTTCAGAGATCCGCATCATTATGCATCCTATAAGTAGCACCCTTACACACCCAGAGAGGACTTGATAAGTGAGCTACATAAACAAACATACAGGTGTCCTCACAAGGATGGGTCGCAAATGGGAAAGTCAGTTTTGAAGTAAACTGCAAAGAAATTAATTTAGCCAGTACTTTCCCACTGTCTTATCCCTGCAGTGTCTTTCAGGTTGAACTTCCAACTATAAAAAAGTCCATAGACAAGTCGGCATCTTTACGGACAATCAAGCTGAAATAAAAGTTCTAGAATCGAGTCTCATCACGCCAAACGTAGACCGGAACCCTCTAGCATTTTTTAACGAGATGACTGATCAATTTAACATCTATCATGTTTGGGTTCAAAGGCATTTTGATATAACGGGGGATTTAACGGCCGACGAACTGCCTCGGCACGGCATTTGATCGGGTATACCTTTTGTTTCATGCAACCGGTACCACAAAGGAGGCGCGGATAGTCAGAACTCAGATGGCACCACATGTGTGATTGCCAGGCAGGTTTGGCTTCTTTATTACAGTACCAGAAATATCAAGATGATTGTTTGTGTCATTACTGGACACTCTCTTATCGGAAAACATGTGGCAAGACTGAGCGTCTTCTCCCATGACTACTGTAATGGCTGCAATGACGAGCAGAAAGAGTATACTATACTCCACCTCCTACTCAAATTTTTGGGTGCACGCAATTTTCATGATCTGACTTCTATCTAGGAGATGAACGTTAGAGACAATTGTTGCTTCTTGAGAATCTCTGACTGGTGTCCTATGGTTCTACTACGGAGGGCTTGTGTCTATGCCTCGTCGAACGTCGTTAAGACGACAATTCTAACTTAACCTAACCCATCACGACATTAAAACAAAAATAAACAACGAAATGTTATAGTGAATTCTTTTCTACCTGTTCGGTACAAGTTCCAACACAGAACTAACGAAATTTGTATTCTTTTGTAAAAAAAGCAATGCAAAAGAAACAAATTTGGATAATTCGGAGTCGGAACTTGTACCGAACAAGTAGAAAAGAATTCACTATTAATTCTGACATTACGCCAAAATTTTCATAAAAAATTTTGAAAACCTCAATCCGTTCCGAGCACAAACAAAAATTGAATAATTAATGCATAAATTTCACAATAACAAAAACTAAATATTTATAATTTTTCATCTCTAAACAAAACAAAATAAATTCAATTATAATAAAATTTAAGTAATAACTTACATAAAATTAGATCAAAAGAATTTTGTTCTTGTAACTATCCAATTAGTTTGAAATGCATTTTCCTTTCCGAACTAAAAAATTATCTATTAACTTTTTTTATTACTTTTTTTTTGGTTTCTATAAATAAATAAAATCACTTTTCTTAAATTAGTTTAAATCTTTCTTTTATAATATCACGTAAAATATATTAAAAACTTAACATTTATTTATTTTAATTTTTGACATAATTTTTTTATTTTATTTTTCATGTAACCAAAGTAACAAAATTACAATTTCTTATCAAAACAAATTGAATAAGTAATTAAATAAAACTTATATATTAAATAAACACAATTTGATTAAAGAATTTTTATTATGCATATTTTAAGGTTTTCCCTCCTCCTTACACAAAAATAGATTACCACTTTGACTTTAATAAGCTAATAAAAACACAAAAATAACTGGGAAACAGACAAATCAACCACAAAGTATAAACTTCGTTTTTTATATACAAACTTCATTCAAATATTTTTGACAGTACACTGTTATTACATATTTAATGCATAATTTAATGCATTATGGGTAAATTTTTTTACCGGTAAAATAGTGTTACAAATATTCACGTCACTCTGAACAAACAATATTAATTATTAAAATAGTGGTGTTTAGGGCAATATATCAACACGGACCGGTTAAGAAAATATTATTTAAAATTATCTAAATATTAATTTATTCGTTTTAATTTTCGTAAAATAAAAATAATTTTAACAAAATTTTAGTTTATGCGATTAAATCTTTAAAATCAGCTGAATGTTTCCAACATTCATGGTTTTTATCAAAATACTGATTCGGAACAGCGGCATGACACATTAGCGATTTTGTAGCCGCTTCCAACCCAACATTAATACAAACACTTTCGGGTAATCCTTGTAACATAGCTGAAATAAATCCACTTATAAAACAATCACCGGCTCCAGAAACATTCACCAGTTCCTTGATATTTCTTGCTGTATAAAATCTTCCCATAGATCTTGATTCTTTGTCATAGTTTGATATGTACCTTTCTCGATTATCAAAGAATGCATCGGTAGACAATTGTTTTCTATAAACAGCAACACCATATTTTCCAAGAGTTACAATAATATTTTCAATATATTGGTTTAAGAAAACTGATAACTCGTTTACTTCCAATAGAATCTCATCTTTTGTCAAATTTTCCCAATATGAATCATTCACGGACGTATATCCGAATGATTTTGCAATTGTTCTCATTTCATATAAATTTGGTGATATTAGTTTTATGTTTTTATAAAGATTTTGATCAAGTGTGAATGGTTTGTGTGCGATTGACATATCCGTTGGTTCAAAAAATACTGAAATAAAAAATTAACGGTTTTACTAGATGTTTACCCTACAACCCAAAGAAAAAAAATTTTAATTTAAAGTTTACCACCTCTGACCAATTGACATTTGCTGTCATAACACAAAAATTGTATACATTTTTTCCAAAATGGGTGCGAGTACGAAAACAAGTAAATTCGCGTTTGGTTTATCAATTCTGGGGTTTCTTCTAGTTTTAATAGCTTTCTGCTCACCTTACTGGTTAATAAACGATGGAATATTACAAAAACCAAAATTTTTAAATTTAGGTAAACTAGAAATCGTGTCATAATTAATTGGGGTGGGGTTCGGCCCTTGTTATTGTGATTCATTACCAACAACATGAAAGTAAAATGATTTTTTGTATGTTTTAGGATTATGGGAAGTTTGTTTGAATAATTTTCAAGATGTAAATCGATTTTATGATACAAGATATACGGGATGTATGTGGGTGTTTGAGGAAGAATACTACATTATTCATGATTATTTGTTGACTGGATTTTATATTGGAACACAAATATTTTTTACACTTTGTTTTGTGCTACTGTTGATTGGATGTTTACTAAATGCATTGTTCTTACGATGCTCCAGAGATGATGATCGTTACATCTTTTTACTATTGACAAACGGAGCATGTCAATTTTTGGCTGGTATAAAATTAATCACCAACTATTATTATATTTCTATTTCTAATCTCATTTTAATTTTAAGGTTTCTGTGGGATTATATCAGTTATCATTTTCGGTGCAAATGGAGATAATCGTGATTGGATGCCGAACTGGGAACATAATCACATGGGTTGGAGTTTTGCGTTAGCAGTAGTTGGATCATTTACTCTAATTCCAGCAGGATTATTGTATTTGGTTGAAGCTCGAAGAGTTCGTTACAGACAGTTGAATGATATCGGTACTCGAGAACCATCCGCTTATAGTATTGATAGAAAATTTAGAGGTCATACCGATATTTAAATTAATTTTTTTTTGCTTTAATGTAACTCATCCGTCCATTTTATATAAAAACAAACAAATTTTATTTCAAATAGTTCTAAGATATTTACATTTAGTTTTTATATAAAATAAAAATATTTTTAAATGTAATATTCGTTTTTTTAATAAAAATCCCACTCCATTAATAATTTTATTATGTATCAGTTGGTAGCATTTATTTCACCAAACTTTAAAAAAACGTTTGTGTTGCGATTGTTTTGTTTCATTTCATTCATTCATGTGTTTGTTATGTATATGTAAAGAAATTTTTAATGCAACAAAATTCTGAACTTATATCAGGGCGTGCCAAACCAATGTAAGCTTAATTTTTAAAAATTGTGTTTTTAAAATTTAATTGAAATAAAATGTTTAACTTAATTTAGTCCGTTTATTATGTAAAAGATATATATTATAATTCAAATATTATATTGGATTTAAATTAGTTATCAACACAAAATTTTGTGGAGTAGTTTTTGATTGATATAATCGTGTAAGTTTTAAAAAGTTAAATACAAATAGTTTTTTTTATATAATTTTAATTAATATTATGATATAAACAAATGACTAAGTGCTGAAAGTTAATTTTAATTTAAATATTTATTAGCTGAATAATTTGTCACGTTAAAGAAAGTGACGTCACGAGTTAAAGTGTTAAGTTGTTGTTTTGTTTATTTACAAAACAAAAAAATCTATCAATGGTGATTGACAATTTGAGGTGTGTTTTATGAAAAACAAAACTGTTTCATTATATTTAATATAAAAAATTAATAAAATATTCATTTTCTTTTCTATAATTTTGTTTGTTGTTGGAAAATGCTTAACAAGTCGACCTAATTTTGATAAATTTTCTGTAGCAACTAGTATGTACATTGTTTTAATTTTATCAACTTTTTGTTTCAGTGAAAATGAAAATAACAATTGAATTAAGTTCACACGGTTAATAAATATACAATATATAATTTTCCATTTAAAAATAAATTTAAAGTAACAACAAACGAATGTTTCGAAATTATAATTATAAAGATTTGATTGTCATTTTATTGATGTGACTCATTTGTGCAATATTCGTAGAACGACGAAGAACAACGTCTCTGATGACTATGACGATGTAATAGAAAAAAACAACATATAACTGAAACTTAAATTAAGAAATGTGATGGATCCAGAAGTGTAAAAAAAATTCAAGAGTGGCACGGCACGGTCAGTTACGGAGAAAAGGTGGATATTTATTGTATCCTATCTTCCGTACGACTCCATTCCGTACGACTCCGCCAACGCCAGAGTTATTGCGGGTTTTCTATGCCAAGAATAATTGTTTGGGGAAGTACCAATACCAACAGCAGAGGTCAGTCTCTTCTAGAGTACTTGTTTACTACTCATTTGAAAATACTTAACACGTTCAATAAAGAAACTAAAGACATCACTCTATGGTCCAGGTCTCTTTTAGAAGACATCAGCAGGTGGAGGGTGTCAAGGGAAATATTTATGAGCGATTCAGATTAGTCCTTCGTAATGCCACCCAAGATTGATGTCGATTCTGCTTGTCTTTCGTGTTCTAAGAATGTTCAAGATGGTATCTGCTGCGATATATGCTCTGGACGGGTCATTTTAAATGCTATAGTTTCTCGTCAAGTGAGCTCAAGTTTCAACAATTGAATAAACCCAAGGAATAGCTCTGCTCTAACTGCAACAAAATTAGCTGTGACCCTGTTGCCCTCCAAATTTCTAGCATCAATGCTTTTCACTACCGAAGTGACGCATTAAACCTTCACATAGGAGATCAACAAGCTTAAAACCTCTCAAGCTAGTCTTGCGTTGGATCTTCAGAATATGTCAGCCAGTTTAATGCTGACTCCTTTAATGGTCAAACATCAAAGCTTCGGTAATTGATTGTGCTGCAGAAGTCAGCTCTCTAAAGTGCGACTTATACAATGTATTACTAGCATTATAAGTCGTCTTAATACCAGTTCAACATTGGCCATTTCAATGCTCAAAGTTTGAATCCCGGGCTCAACTCATCTAAGCTTGAAGAAATTAGACATATAGTACAGTATAGTCACCTATAAATATAATATAAATAAATAAATAAAGTATAGTCACCTTGATCTGGTTACTGTATCGGAACCGTGAAGGTGGTTCAAGCATTATACATCCAATGCCGCCATTGCTATTGATGGTTATCGTGTCCACGGACTGGATAGTCCGGTTAGACGTGGTGGTGTAGCCCTGTATGTCAGTCTTAATTTTCAATCTAAAATTATCCACTCCTATCTTACCTTGGAAGTTGAGATACTCCTTGTTCAGGTTATTGTGGGTTGTTTGTTATGCTCATTTATGTCACATATCTGCCCTCAGGTGGCATTAATGCTATTGAGGAAGTTATTGCTGAATTTTTTACTATATACCCGGTTATTACTGTGGTTGGTGACTTTAATACTAACCTGTTGTCCCCTTCTTCTCTGGTAATCTGCAAAAGTCTCAGTGAGAGGCTTGACATGGCTTTAGCAACAAATTTCCCGGGGACCACAAATTTAACTAACATATCGTCCCTACCATGTCAAACTATCGAATGTGAAAAAAGTCGTTTTTTCATATTCAATACCCTACTCTTGCATTGGAGACGATTCGCCAATCGATTGGTTTTGCCACTTGTTAAGGAAAGCAATCAGTTCTGGGTTCCAGGTATGTCTCACCATGTCCTTATTATCATGTCGATTGCAATTAACAGAGATAGCTATATTTCTCCCCCCCTTTTGGCGGGGCTGTTTGCTTGAGTTCAATGCATTGGACTTTTGCCCCCTTTATTCCTCCACTGATATTGACTTTAAGCTGGACTACCTAAATAAAGTTATGCTGTCGCTCTTTGGCAGGTTTGTTCCATTTGTCTCTGTAGGTGGACGTAAAGCAACTTCTATCGTCCTCACTTCAGAAATGCGTAGTACTAAAGCCCTGCGGGACTTTACATATTCTGCTTATCTTCATGATGGATCCCAGTATAACAGGGATTCCTTTTGTTCATACCGCAACCGTTCTAGGTCAATGGTATGCAGGGCGAACATTGATCTGGGAACTAAATTGTCCGACTGACTCGATGAATGATTTGTGGAGAAAGATCAGGAATATTGGCCTGATTAAGTCCCAAGATGACTGTGTCCCTTAGAGAGGCGGAACTGAATCAGATTAACAAGTCCTTTGTCAGCCCAAATCAATTTCTTTTTTCCAGGTATGATATTAGTCTATCTGAGTCTGAATGCTCCTTTTTGTTTCAGCCGGTCTCACATGGAACTAGAGGCTGCTTTTTCCATGATTGGCTCCAATGCTGCTGGTCTTGATAATATTACCCTTAAAATTTTAAAATGAATATTCTCTCTAGTTCCGCATGTCTGCCACATTGTTAAGTTCTCGATTATGATAGGTCTCTTTCCAGCAGACTGGAAGCTGACCAAAGTTCTTCCGATTCCCAAAAAATTTGTACTGAATTTCGTCGTATCAGCATTTTGCCAGTTCTGTCCAAAGTTTTTGGCTGAGTGGCTCATCTATGTTCAAATCTCTGATAGAAATCTCTAGCTAAGTCGAATCTGTTGTATAGTAGGCAATCCGGCTTTAGAAGGCACTATAGTACATCATCGACATTGTTGGATGTCTCTTTTTGCTGATGATGTATAACTTCTTCATGCTAAGCCCCGTTTGAATTTACATGACTATATTGAAGAACTTAATAGTGATCTCAAGTCTATTCAGGTCCTTGAAAATCGGCTTTCGTTGAACCCTGCTAAATCGCAGACATTGCTTTACAACCCCTACACTAGAGCAGCTGTTAACAGCTCATGTATTCAGCTGGGCCATGAAGTTATATCCTTTTCATATCAAGCAAAATATCTGGGAGTTGTTTTTGATGACAGGGGGATTGGAAGCCGCATGTTAACTCACTGGGGTCAAATTATTGGTGTTCTAAGGAGGCTTCGTAGTATGAGTTGTTACTTGCCCCTGCATATAAGGAAGCAGCTAGTATTGTCACTGATATTGCCTCTTGTTGATCTATGGTTTTGATATTGTTTTGGGTTCCACGGATGATACCTTTATGGTACTTCGGAGAGCCTTTAATTATGCTACTAAATTTGTACATAACTTAAAGCCTAGGGATCATGTATCCCCTTTCGTCCACGACCTTCTTGGGACTTCCTTCTCAGATCATGCCAGGGTGCGGCTTCTTTGTCATTTCTATCCCCTTTTCAAGTTTCAGTCTCCTTCGTACCTACTGAGATGGTTTGTGATAGGAAGTTCTAGACGGCAGCTTAACTTTGTGGTACCGAAGGTGAGTTGTGATCTTTGGGCAAAATCTTACTCTGTGAGAGTCATCAAGCTTTTTAATGCACTTTCGCAGTCTTTAGAGGTTCAGCTTATCGCCCTTCCTCTTTAGGAAGCCACTTAAACTCACTGACCCTTGCGTCTATGATTCTACAGTGGATACTATCCAATTAGCGGGGGCTATTTATGTTGTGATATGGTGCACTGTTGTTAACCTTTTGTCTGCCTTCTATCTGGTTTCTACTGGGACTCCAAGATCCTTCCCTAATCCTTCCCTTTGTTCTTGTCCTCTCCCCCATTAATCTCTTCTCGCTCTTTCTAACTCTAATTTATGTTTCCTTCAAACCTACCTGCGCTATTTATGTTATACAACTTTCTCTTCCTTATATATTATCCATTCTTCTCGTTGCACGAGGCCTATTTACTGATTCTTGTCTATGCAGGCCTATTTACTGATTCTTGTCTATTGGTTAAAGGTAAGGCTTGTTGCTTCTCGTGTTCCCTGTGCAATATTGTGGGTCATGGCCTTATTGCTGAATTATTCTTAATCTCACTGAATTATGCTCCAAAGCTTTAATAATATATGCCTCCAGTTATTATTGATTGAATGTTATCTAGTATAGGAAATTGCCAGTGGTAGGCCTTATGCTGACTACTTACTATTAAAGAAATTATATTTAAATGGAATATGATTGATTTACATTTTTTTTATTATCATTCTTAAGTTCTACTGTACATTATTATGGGCCTTCCCCACATATGTATAATATTGTTAATAGAAATAAATAAAGCCAAAAACGGAATCCCTCGCCTCTGTTGTTGCTACCTCTACTGTATTGAAATCTAAGTTGCTATCTCTTGAAACTGAAAACCTAAAATTGCTGAGATTCCAGAGACGGAATGACATAGTTATCTCAGTATTTCCGAGTACTGTCTTTACCCTTTGCAGTACACTTCTCAAAGTTTTCCGTACCTATTCTGGCAGCCCTTACGAAGCAAGCACGACTTTAAAAAAAAAATTCTAATTTCCAGTTTTCGCATAGGTGGCGTGACGTCAATTGTTATCACTAAGGATGGTCTCTCCTCTAGTTATGGTGATTTGTCTGCCCTGAATTTGCATTTTCCTCTTGCTTGATAGTTGATCCACAGTGACTTCTCTTTCCATTGTTGTTTTTCTTCTTGTTTTTCACGATTTTTTTTGCTCTTTCTCGTACTACTCATTGCAGTATTTGTATAGCGTTATGATTTTTCTAACATTTTTTATGTTTGTTTCTAACTCCCTTTTCCCAACACCCTTTCCTTGCTTTTGTGGTTCCTGTCTTTCTTTTCTTTTGTATTTTTTGCATGGCAAATAGTCAAGGACACAAGAATCTGCTTAACATTAGTCATTTCAATGCACAAGCTTAAACCCTAGACTCAACTCCTAAGCTCGATGAAATCAGATTTCTTCTTAAAAACAATTGTCTGGATCTAGTGGGTGTCTATGAATCATGGTTTAAGCAGTACACCACCAATACTGCTATTGCCATTGATGGTTTTCATGTGCATCGATTGGACAGGCCTAGGGAAGGGGGTGGAGGTGTTGCCCTTTATGTCAGTCGGAGTCAAGTTAAAAGTTATACATACACTCAGAATCCTATGCAGAATTGATATTTGATCAACTGACAGTTGGAGCATGTCCTTGATTGCTATTGTAGCCTATGTGCCCTCGGGTGATATTGAGGCAGTGGAAGAAGCTATTCCTGAGATTGCTATTAGGTACCGGTTCGTTGTGGTTATGTTATGGGTGATTTTAATGTCAATTTTCTGTCTCCCAATTCACAGGCCACTTGCAATGGTTTTGCTGGCAGGCTTGAACTCACCATAATTTCAAATAATTGTGTACTACGCATCATACTTCTTTATCTCTTTTATCGCAAGCTTCAAATATTTCCAATGCTTTTTCGGGTTCATGTATCAATTTTCTTGGTGACTCGCTTATCAAGGTTCACAATCAATTCTGGATTCCTGGCATCTCATATCATGCGTTCATACTCATATCACTTGGCGTCATCAAAACTCCTCAAACTTTAAATAGATGTGTGCCTGACTTTGGCAAAGTTGATCTGGAAAGCTTCGTTCTACTCCTCAACTGATGATGATATAAGCTTAATTTTCTAAATGAGTTTATTCTCCTACTAAATGGATAAATTTCTACCGTACAAAAAGGTTTAGTCATAAAGTTACTACTATTCATCTAACTCCTGAAATATTGCATATAATGACATTGAGAGACTTAGCCTACCGAGAATTCCTTAGAGATAGTATTGGAGTTTTTCTCCACTTGATCGGTTAGATATTGATCTACCGGAGGTAGAAAATGCTTTCTCTTTTCGCTCAGTAACATAGTAACATATGAAGAACTCCAAATAACCTTTTAATAAAATAATTTTAATTCTGTAGGTTTGGATAACATTCCTCTGAAGTTGTTAAAAATTATTTTCTCATCTATTATTCCTCACATCTTGCATTTGGTCTACTACTCTATGGCGGCGCGCTTGCCTGCAGCGTGGAAATTAGCTGATTCCTAAAAAGAGAGCAGGAGATTTCGCCCTATTATTCGGGCAAATTTTGCCCACTTATATATACTCACCTGTCCGACCATATTGCTAAGTTAGGGTTAATCTACTATAGACAGTCAGGGTTTCGTAAGCATCATAGTACCACATCTACTTTGCTGGATGTTTCTGATCAAATAAGATATAATATTAGCAGGAAACTACTCGCTTCTGTTCACCATTCTCTCTTAGTGTCTAAATTTAAATCTCAGTTCCTGTTTTTGACTAGTGCTTGCACCTTAATTTATTCTTATCTAACAGGCCGCTTTCAAAGAGTTGGCTCCGATTTTAAGCTCTCGGATCTGCTCCCTATAAGCAAAGGCCGAAGGGCAATTTTGGGTTCCTTGATATTTTCGCTCTTCATTAATGACATCACTAAGTCTTGCTTATTTGTAACTGTACACCTCTTCGCTGATGACGTCCAGATCTTCCATGCTAGATCACAATCAAGTCTCAATGATTGTGTTGAGGAGACCTTAAGTGCATCTCTGAGTGGGCCTTTGAAAATCATTAGACGCTTTAATTCAGCTAAATACCAGACAGTGCTCTTTAATTCCAGTTCTGTAATCTCTCGGGTGGAGATGTTATTTTCTTCTCTAACCAAGCTAAAAATTTTGGGATTATTTTTGATGACAAGTTAAAATCGAAAACACAAGTGAATGTTTTATTGTGAATTTTTTTAGCATTTTCCGGAGATTTCGCAGTTTAAATAGCTTTCTAGCACTTCACATCAGGAAGCACCTTGTCTTATCGCTTATTATCCCTCACATTGACTATGGTATAGAGGCTGTATCGGGTTGTACTGACAAAACTATTAGCATCCTCAAGAGAACATTCAACTACGCAGTCAAATTTGTTTACAATTTAAGATCTCGTGACCATGTCTCGCCTTTCGTCCTTCAACTCCTTGGGACTTCTTTTCGTGATCATGTCAAAATACGTCTTCTTTGTCAACTACATCGAGTGATTAAGTTTCAGTCTCCTACTTTTCTTCTCAAATGGTTTTCGGTTGAACATTCTAGAAGCAATTAAATTCTGTTCCCTTCAGGTCAGCTGTGTTTCTTGGGAGAAATTACATGTGGCGTGAGTAATGAAGCTTTTCAATCGGTAAGGCTCTTAAAAGGTTTAATTTTTCTCAAGCAGTTTTCAGGAGGGAGCTAATTGACCATTTTAGCTTTGTGTGAAGTTGTTTACCCCTATTTTCTGCTGAAGGTGCCCTAATTAATGTCTTGTTATATTCATTATGCTACCTTTTTTCTACAAGGGACGCTAAAGCCTCCTTTTTTCCTTTTCTCTTTCCTTTTTTTCTTTCTTTTTTGTGACTTTCTTTTTAGTGTCTTTCTTCTTCTCATTGCTCTTTTACTTGATCCTCACGTATTAAGTATAGAAATTTATATTTTTCCCGTATTACGTCCATTTCTCATTAGGAACAGGTATGCGCTGCTATTCGTTGATTGTTAATTGATTCATAAGTGAAGCTTGCTGCTGTTCCCTGTTCTATCATTAGTCCATGTCATACCACTGTACAATGCTATGGGTCATAGGCCTTATTGTAAGCAGATTAATTCTCAAGTTCTATTTTGGTGCTCTGACTGTGGTTTTGATTCTTTTAGTTTCATTATTGTCTTGTGTATTGCTGTTAAACCATAAGTGAGATTTACATTTGCGTGCATTTGAAGTCATACAGTCAATTCCTGATTAATTTTGAAATTTTTTTGGTATATTAAATTCTTATTTTAGCTATATAAATAATTGAGTCATTAGTTATACTGGAGTGTAACCTTTGTAAATATTTTTATTTGTGTTACTAGAACGCAGTTCCACCAAAATCGGGACGCTTTGCAACTTTAGTTCAAAATATTATGCAAATTTCGCTTTTATTTTTTTAATTTATAGTTCGACAATATTTAATTAAAAAATTCCAACTGTTGAAAGTGCTTTTTTGCTTTCTGGCAACTATTTTCCATTCGTATAGGTAAAACAATTTGCAGTCCTAAACTTATTTTTTACCCAATATCTGTGGCACATTTGGTAAATTCATGTATTTGGGAACGACTTCGTTGTCATTATTTTAAAAACTTAGAGGTCGGAATGATAGACAAATTAATAAGTTTATTATTTAAAGTTTACTAAAAATACAATTTAATTTACAAATTTAAGAATGGATAAAACTAACATTCATAACACAGTTTAGAGAAGTGCCATTTGAAAGAGCTTTTAATTTAAGTCACTTCGCAATTTTTTGAATAATTTTGCACTACACAGCTCGTAAATTAAAGTCAAAAAACTGCAATTCCATGTATATGTATATATGTTATTTGTTTCGAACTTGATGTATAAAACAATTTGAACAAATTTGCAGCTAGTCAAGAAGTTTGGTAAAATTAAAAAAAAACTCATATGTCGATGGCAGTGACTGCAGTACTTTATTTAAAAATAGTATTATTTTAATAGTAGTTTATGTAACAAGTACCCAAAATATGGTTTTAGCGGACGAATCGTAATGTTTCCGGACGAGGCGCTAGCCGAGTCTGTAATATGAAGATGAGTCTGCTAAAGCGATTTGCGTACGTGTTGCATACAACGTTTTTTTGTATTAGCTCTTAGGATTTTTTTCTAGTTTATTGCTTAATTTGTATTCTTGCGTACCTAAAAATTTGATTTTTGAACAAAACTTATCAAAGCAATTGTGATTATAATTTGAAAATAATTATAATATAAAATGAAAACAAATTTTGAATCCGCTAAAGTGTTGTCATAACGACTTTAAGTACTAGGCCGCTAAAATACAATTTTGCGGACTCTAAACAGTTCTAAAAGTAATCATTTTTCGGAGCTAATACTAAAAATTAACTTTTTCAAAAGTTAGAACTGTCAAGTTATCAAAAAATGCAGAAATACATAAACAGATTTGATTTTTTTTAAACAGCCCTCAATATTTAAAAAGGTTTTCAACTATAACTGACCTTAGTGTTTTAGAATTTGGAATTTTTTGTGTTTAAAATGCAATAAACAATCAAAAACGCATGTGTTGATAATCGGTCGATTAATCGGACAACGAAACCAATACCGGTTAAACGGCAAAATGGCCGATTAATCGGTGCAACCCTACTCTCTACAGTGAACCAAGGAAACATTTCAAAAGGTTTATTCGTAAATCAAAGAAAATATCTTACGGAACGTACTGTGAGTCGATTGAGACCATCACAGAGGGTGCTGCACTAATGAAGTCTTTGAAATCCTTTAGAATCCTTTAGCGAGACTGGACAATCTGCGATTATCCAACGATACTCACACTTTTTCTAAGGAAGAGACCTATACAGCACTCCTTCAACACCATTTTCCTGCCTGCGTCTTTAAGGAGAGTCCTCAGGAGACAACCGCGGAAAATAGGGAAAATCCTAACCGAATGGGCTATATTATAACAAAATAATTGTATCACCCGAAGCTTTGTTTTTGGATTTAACCTTCTTTGAGCCATATGAATCTCCACGTCCTGACGACTTGGCAATTGGCAATAGGCTCTCATGGATTTTGGTGGGCTGCATAGGTCATGGCTGTGTACCCCAGATCTGTAGAAACGTAAGTTCGTTTTTATCTCAATACAAAACTACTACTGCAAGGCGAAACACTTCAGACCGATCAGTTTTTCCTCATGCTTTCTTAAGTTTTTGGAGAGGTTGATCGGTTGGCATATTAGAAATGTCTGTGTGAAAACCGTTTTTGTAATTAAACAATATGTAATATGATCAATGTTTCTTAGATACAGCTTGGTGGGTTTACCAACAGAAGAAAATTTAACAACTTTACTCTTCCTTCACTTGGGAATAAAATAACTCATGAGCAATCCAAGATAGTGAGAAGCATCTTAGTGTTACTCTCGATAAAAAAACTAGGGGCGGTACAAAGGATTGCTTGCTTATGTTATTATGTACCACAAGGACTTTCAGGACAATACACAATAGTAAACAATGTTTACTGTCAAACTTCAATTTTTGAATCACGAAATGTTTCAATTTCTCGAAACCATCGACATCGTGAACAAAACAAAACAAATTTTGCGAATGTCAGTAATAACAACTTAACCGAAAATTATTTTGGTGGATTTCTACAAATGGTAACTAGTAGTCCTTGGGTAGGTTTCTCAAGCATGAGCAATTCCTTTTTTATCAAATAGTTATTGAAACTTTTTTGTTAGATTAGATTAGAAGTCATTTAAAGTTCGTCAATATGCACCTCAGTTTTACTACTTTCATTTTTAGTTGCATTATTTTGTGTACAAAACGCCATTTAGAGGCAACTTTCATTCACAACCCAAGGAAAACAGTTTATCGATTATTAATTTAATCCCTAAATCTGGACGAGAAGCTTATTTAAATAAAATTAAAACTTTACTCCTAAAACTATCACTATCTGCCGTTTATGAAGCTTCAACCAAACCCTATTTATCTGTCATAGGATGTTGGCAAAATTAAATTTACAAATGCATACAAATGCACCAATGCAAGTAAAAACAGAAAGCCAAGTGATTCGAGTTTGAGATTTAGAAAAAATCTAAAACAAGAATACCGTATGCATTTGCACTACACAAAACGGCTGCAAATCCAAATCATATATCACAACAATTAACGCTCAAAATTCATTTTGAGATGGAGAAAATATCAAAATTTATCGTTTTCGAATTCAACCGCGAGATTGTTGAAATGACGAAATTCAGCCAGATAAATCATTCTCCAAACCCATTGGTTTTTAATTTTATTTATTTTTCAAATTTTAGAACTTTCGGTGCTAATTCATTCAAAATTTACTCATTCAATGGAGAAAGTTTTGCTCTTCCCCAAAAGATCTGTCCCGGATCAATTAAAACAAAAGTTGCATGTCAGTTTCGAAAAGTTCTAGCCAAATCGAAACTTGTTCCAATTCCTGAGGAGTGTGCTAAATTTTACTAATATATTGATGATTCCAACTGTATAAGAAATTTGGTGTAACACGTATATTGTAATTCCTATTACACAGCATATTTTATGAAAAAAAATGCCGACTCTTAAGTTTTAGAAAAAATCATGTATGTTGTATGTAAAGGATTAAAAATAACCTAGTGTGTTTTTTGATATTAAAAAGAAATTATTTAGTTATGCAAGAAATAGATTTTGATGTGCGTTGCGATTGCCGGCAGATAAATTTTTTATGATCGAAAAGGGGACCAACAATTATTAGGCATGACCTAAAGAAAGGTTTGAAACGCTGCCTATATCACTCCTTTATTTCATTCTTTTAGTGAAATTAATTTAAAAAACGATATAACATGCCCAAATACAATGAAAATAAAAAAATCTATCCTAATCAATCTACCCTAAATCCAAATAAGCTTTTTCTTTCAAATGCTCACACCTTTAATTTTCGTTTTAATTTGGTGCTTCTAGTAAGTACTAATATTATTCGCATATGGAATGAAAAAAGATCAAAATATAATCGTCTCCAAAGGAGTAAAATAAAAGAATACAAATTTCACTTTTAGGAGTGAGAACGAAATAATATATTTTAACTTGCGAATAAAATTTTAAGAAGTGAACGAGCACTCAAATAAATAAAAATTGTGAAATCTGCCTGCAGACTTAACATACAAGTGTTGCTATTAAAAGAACAACTTCTAGCATTAGATGACCTACCTATGAGATATATAATAGTATATAACAAAGTCTTGAAGTCTGAGCCACATTTTAATGCGTTCGTACTTCGTAGCCGAAAAGACCACTTAAACAAACATATCGATTAAAAATTAAATCAAATAAATTATGTTTCTAATCCAATCAGACTACGCTTCATAAAGGGTTTGAACACACTGGCGGGACCAAAACTTGAAGAAAAAGGCAATTCGTTTTTTTCGTAATATATTTAGCTGTAGGATTCACAAAAATACAAATCACATCGGGGTCACCAATTATTTATTTACATATTATTACTAAGCATTTTAATTTGAAAACAAAATATTTGCGCTTTGTTACAAACTACCAGCTTTTGTTTTAATACGCATACTCTAGGTACTACAAATTAGAACCGTACAAGATTAATTTAATTAAAGAATATAGGTAGTCGTTAGTCAATTGATCTCAAAACATTATAAATATCAATCGTTTCGACATATAAAAACCCACTCATGAATTGAGAAGCCGGTGATCATTATGTTGAACTTGCTTAATGTTGAAAAACTCATAGAACTCTATGTCCATAGACTCTCTCTCTCTCTCTCTCTCTCTCTCTCTCTCTCTCTCTCTCTCTCTCTCTCTCTCTCTCTCTCTCTCTCTCTCTCTCTCTCTCTCTCTCTCTTTCTCTCTCTCTTTCTCTCTCTCTCTCTCTCTCTCTTTTTCTCTCTCTCTCTTACTCTTTTCTCTCTTACTATTTCAATAAAACTATCGGTTCTTCGTTTTTTTTGCATTTATATGTCTCTTTCTCTCTCTGGAGTTTACATCCCATGGAGGGATTTTGCCGTCCAATCATCTCGTTCCATGACCAGTTGACTCCAGTTTCGACATCCTATATCACGAAGGTCTTGGATGATGTCATCACGCCAGCGACCAGCGTTGTCTAGGTCATTTATATGATAATGTTTGGTCTTTAGAAATTCTCTTGCGGTGTCAGGCAAACAATTTTTCAAAAACTATTATCGCAGTAACAATACCGCTAATTAATACATTTTTTGGTTTGTTCAAAACTAAACAAGATAATATAATTTTTATTCGCCTACATATTAAAGTGTTACTTTATTACTGTGATTTGCGGCTTTAAAGTATCACTTTTCAACTATTTATTTAGCTACGTCCAAAAAAGTAAAAAGCATTTGTATTTGTTTAAATTCTATGAAAAATAAAATTTTTTATCAAAGCAACCCTTAAATTCAAAATTTCATTATCCAATTAAAATAGTTGTTATCATTTGTTGTCATAGCTACACAATAATTTGGAAAAAATAATAAATATTTTGTCAAAGGTTACTTGTTCCACATATTTTTATTTTGTAATTTATGAAAATTTATAATTTTAATTTAGAATAAACAACTTTTCTTAAAATATTTTGCTTGCGGCGAATAAAAAATAGTATATGATGCACGGACGTTAGCTATTTTGGACTTAATGTGGGTGCAAATCTCGGCTAGCGCCTCGATTTGCAAACTTCACATCCGTCCAAAATTTTGCTTTACATCCTAGCATCATAATTCTAAAAATAATGAATGAAAAAGCACCTTATTCTTGTTTACTGAGTTTTATTATTTTTTATTTTTTACTATATACGCATTTCGAAAGCTACGCTTTCATCATCTGTAGTATATAAAAACGCTAATTAATACTGCTCTTTCTAAGACAGATTTGGAAGCGTAAGAAAAACCAACAGACAACCAAATGCCCAACAAAAAACCCAAAATTAGCTCAATATTATAAATCCCTTTTCTTTTTCTTTTCAACAGAGTCAAAATGAAACGACGATCTATGTCAGGAAATTGTGGCATTGGATTATTTGTTATAGCAATAATTACAATAACTATAGCATTTTGTACTTCATGGTGGTTGGTTAGTGATTATCGAATTACTTCAGCTAAATTCCATCGTCTTGGATTATGGGAACATTGTTTCAAATCATTACCCGACGTCAATGATGATTATCAACGACGATTTTTCGTTGGTTGTCGTTGGATATTTGATCCATTCACCAAAGGCTATGATGAAATTCGAGGATTTTTAGTTCCATGTAAGTAATATTCTTATATTAAATTATCAAACGAATTTTTATTAATTAAAATGTTTAAAATATAATTGAAACTAAAAAGTCAAAATTAGACACCTATCACAAAATTATTAACCGTGACATCTATTTTTTTAGGGTTCATGATAGTAACTCAATTATTCTTTACAATAAGTTTTATTGGAGTTTTAATATGTTTGGTAACAGTTTTATTGTTTTTCTTATGCTGTGGACCAGATATGAAATATTTTGTTCTATTAATAAAAGCAACCGGTTACGTTCTTTTAGTAACTGGAATATCTGGTAGTATTGCTTGTATAGTATTTGCTTGTTTCGCAAATCGAGAAAAATGGATACCAGGATATGCCAATAATTGGTTTGGTGAGTATTCTTCGAGCTTAGAAACAATAAAATTATCCTAATAATTAAAAATATTTTCTATATTTCAGGTTGGTCATTCATTTTAGCGTGTATAGGCGTTGTAAGCGCCTTAGCAGCGGCATCATGTTTTTTAACGGAATCGAATGTACAATCTCGAAAAAGAAAGCAGCTTCAAGAATCTCAATCAAAATTTGAGTTAGAACATGAAACTAAAGCATAAAATACGTAATTTTTTTTTATGTTTTTGTACAAAATTTCATTCCAAAAAAACGAATATTATTTTTTTTTACTAGAAATTTAATTAGGTTTTAAATGAAAATTAATGTTATAAGTATAAATCTTATATCTTTTAGTTCATTAAGTAAAATCATGGAAGAATTCATTTATAACATAAGCGCAGCCTTAAAGCATTGATATTTAAAAAACGAACATTTTACATTTTTAAAGGTAAAGAGAATCTATTGTATTTAGATCTTTTAGTATTAATTATTAACTTTAAAAAAAAACTAAAAAAAAAGACAACGTAACTAAATCCGTCCATTTTAATAAAATAATTTTTAATATAAATATTTTTATATTGTTAGTAATGTTTTAAAGATAATAAAATAAATAAAATCACAAACATTATTTTTATTTTGTGAGTGGAGATTTAATATTCGTAGGATTTGAAAAATATCTAAAAATTCAAAATGTCTCTTTAATTTATGAAAGGCTTTCTTGAACTACTTTAAGGGCCGATTGTATGAATGCGGATAGAAGATAAATCCTCGGATTAATCGTCGTTTGTATATATACAAACGACGATTAATCCGAGGATTTATCTTCTAACCGCATTCATACAATCGACCCTAAAAATCATAATAAATCAAGTCAATATTGCAAAAAATGAATGCATGTTCTACATTATTTTATTTAAATAACAAATAAAATAAATTTTACACTACATCGCACTCACCCTCCAGAAAAATTGTAGATTTTGTTCAAACTATTTTCGACTTCTAGATAAGGAAAAAATGAGCCTCTGTGTAACTGACTTTTCACATACAAATCTCCAAAGTTGTTTTTCAGACTTCTGAGCCAGACCAGGACACGAGCAGAAAAGGTGCAGAATCGTTTCCTCCTCCTCATCATTGCATGTTTCCCGGTGTCCAGATAATGACACCAACAACCAGTAGTTAAGGCATTGCAAAGGGTTGAGACTCGGTTGAAAAAATCAAACTGAAATGCAACAGTTGGTTGTTTGAACAGCACAGCTCAGGCAAAATGGATATGATATTCTGGCACACTTTGTTAATCCATAATATATTTACTCCATGAGCAGGTAAGTTAAATGATCAACATATTTATTCATCTTCGTTCTGCAATTGACATACGAGTTAATGTGGGATATCACATACAACGCCGGACCAAGCTATTTTAGCGCCGGGTGCAGATTAGGTAAATGAAGCCCTCAAATTTAAATATATATTGTTACGATTCTACATAAACGCAATGAAATACAAAACATGATTTGTAGTCAACTTCAATTTTCGATATACAATATTTCAAAAATAAAATCTAGGTCACATTCGTTTCTTAGAACAAGGGTCAACACGAAATAAAATTGAATGATTTTATGAATCAAATCAACATGTTAGGTAAAATAATGTTAACGAATATTCTTAGGCTTTTCTCGAGGTTTTCTCGTAAAGAAAGTAATAGTCCCTACTCCCTGGGCCCACGCCGATATCATTTGATAATTACCACATATTTTGTACTTCGTGAGGCGCCTGTCCTTGACGAGCCCGAAAGCTTTTGTTCTGCCATTTTTCTAGGTTTGATCAATTGTAAGCTTGCTACCACAATTTTTTTTTTAACTTTGGGTGGTAGAAATTTGTTTCAGAACACGAGCTTGTCCGACAAAAATGTGTCTGCTTTTGTCGAGTACGACAATTAACATTTTTGAGGGTTGTCGGAGTCGACAAAAGCAGACAAATTTTTGTCGGACAAGGTTGCACTCGTATTCTAAAACGAATTTCCAACCCCCATAGTTAAAAAAATTTACAATATCCCGGGCAATCAGCATTTTTCGGAGCTTGCCAAACGAAAAAGCGGCCGAATCGAGCAAAATACCAAAACAAAAGTTTTCGGACTCATCAAGTCCAAGTGGTTCACGAAGTATAAAATATGTGGTAATCATCAAATGGAATCGTGTGGGCTCAGGGGCTATAACCTCGAATAATCGAGAAATTATACAGATTTATATGTAAGGAATTCTCTCTAGTAGAATTAAATAGTTTTAAATTCGACTGCGTGCGATGATGTAAAGATAAAATTTAAATTGCGATAGTTTAAGTGGAATAATTAATTGTAAACGAAACGTTCTACCGTGCATATAAAATCGTGTAAATAGAAGTTATTTTTAAATTAGTTTTTGAAAATAATGTTTTAAGTGTTATTAAGTAGAAATATTTTGTATATTATTTTGGACGCTGTGTTCATACTGGAAAATTCTACAGTTGACTACTTAATAAAACCTAGTCTTTGTGCTTACTAATCAGTGTTTCAATTCAGGAAGAAATTTGGAAATTGCGTTTATCGAATTGAGAGTAAGGCCAATTCAAAGTAAGGTTAAAAAACGTAACAATATTATAAGAATATAATCAAAAAAATGCAGCATCTGTTTTAATACAAAGTGTTGTGTAATAGGAATGTCACTCATCTCTTCGAGCAATAACACAGCATCACCAAGTAAATAAAAATTAATTATAATAAATAAAAAAAAATATACTAATTTATTTTAAATATTTCAAATTTTCTAAATATATTGTAATGATTATGGAGTACGATGTAATAAAAATCTGTTGTTATTGAAAATATTCTTTCTTGAAAGTGTTTCCACTAAATCAATAAAACTGAGTAACACCTTAGAAAATATCGGAAGATAACAAAAACAGAATAACAATCAACATGAAATGAAACTGAGTATTTTATCTAATAGGAAAATAAAATAAACACTACGCAGTCTATGATGGAGTAGCTGGTAAATAAAAAAACTAAAAAAATAAATTCACACCTAGGTGCGAAGTTTTGAAGATCGTGTTATTATGTTTTTGACATTTAATGAAAAATTGTATTTTAGAATATTGTAGAGTAATTCCTTTTGTTTTGAGTAGTATAAAATAGGTCAAGTTGGCGATAGATTATTTAGTTCAAAGTAAACAGCGAGAGTTGAAAATTAATGGTGATAAAAGTTAGTAATAATATAACAATTATACGGTATAATTATACAAGAAAGTCATAAATAATGGATACAAACAAGGTGAAGAAAATAATAGTAAAAAGATTTAAATTTTTGGTGTTCTCGTGAGACTTCGATAAGAATAATTCTTTCTTCTAATGAATTAATAGCAAATTCAATAAGAAAAAGAAATTAACTTTGAAATCTTGTTGAGGTCCAATATTATACTATCTTGTGCTTCATATTCAAAATTGTTTGCTTTACATCGAATTCGTTTCGTATTCTTAATTTTGGCAACGGTGCGGTCTGTTTAATCCGGTCCTGATCACAAACCACTCGCAATGGGAGTGAGATATCACTGATCCACTTATGGTTTATCGTAGAAATGAGCCTTCATCAAAAAACTATGTGCCTTAATCAATGGGGAAGGCAGTGCATCACTTGATTGTTTCCATTCTTGGTTCACATACAAATTTTAAAATTTCAAAAACATTTAAGTTCGAAGGATTCCCACAAACACTCCCCCACTAGTGGCTTCAAAGAAGACACCAAATGAAAAATGTTGGCACAGATGTACCGAAAGTATTTAAGAAATGATAGTATTTTTTTTATTATTTACATAAAAGTGGCTTGATTCTGGAAAGAACGAAATGCCGAAAATTGACGCGGGTCACGATTTTGGCTAAAAGTTCAAAACAGATCCACAAAATCCTACAAAATCATACTGGAAGGAAAGGAGTGCCTTGCTGATGTAATCTAGTAATTTTTTTTGAGTTTTGATCGTCCTTCCAAATTTTGTAGTCCTTATAGAAGGATTTGAGTATTTGTGTATTTGAGAGTGAGAGTGATCAGTAAAAGCCTTTTTGGGTAGAGCTGAAACTTGTCGATTCGTACCCTTAAGTACTGATTCGTCTGGCATCAAATTAGGCGAAAACTAGAGACTGGGAGCTATAGTAGGATCAGAACGATCAGTTGTAGATAACAGTTTTACAGTGTGTATTTTGAAGATGTACGTGAACCTGTGTGATTCGCATGAACATTAGAATTTGCGAAAGAACTGCATGGTTCTTCGCCTGAAATTTCCTGAAAACAGGGTTTAAGTCTCTCGATTGAAATCTTGGCTGTTTTCCCATTAATTTTTAAATCGAAATGTTTGTTATTACGACCTTAAACTTAGAAAGGACCGGTGTAAGGAGGTTGTAAAGATTTCCTTACGATAGCGGTAGCTAAAACGACGTGTGAGCAAGTTTGGTGACCACAAATGAAGAATAAGTTACATGTGCAGACGCTGGTTTACGTCCAACTTCGTCGAAATGCTTTCTCAAACGTTTTACGAACTCGGATTGGGGAATAAAGGAATTTGTAGAAGAATTTAGAAATTGTCCCATGGTCCTGCTGAAGTAGTTTGAAGTTCATCGATAAATGAGATTCTTACACCCAATAGGACAGAAGACAGAATTGTTACCCAATCGGTGTAGTTGTGACATATAATTGTAGATTAATCGTACGATGCCACTTTTCTATCATGTCGTTGCATTTCGAATTGTATGATGTAGTTCTACACTACATCGTTTGAAACCTGATAGATTTCAAAGTTTAGTGAACAATTCAGATCCAAATTATGTTACTTGATCAGATATAATTGATTCTGGAACACCAAATCTCAAAAGCCATGTATTATAAACAGTGAAAGCAACTGTTCTAGCTGTGATGCATGGAACATTAATTGCTTCTGGCCATCAAGAATAACGATCAATTAGATTTACACAATATCGTCGATTCTCCGATATTGGTAAAGGAACAATGATAAAGAGGTGAATTTGTTTTAACCAAGGGATGACTTAGGTTTTAGTGTGTCGAGAAACCTTGGATTTTTGGCACTCTATGCATTGTGGAGCGATATTCCTAACGTCATTTTTTATGAACAGCCAAACTACGTGTTTTGTAAGAAGATTGGTGGAAGCTTTAACAACAGGATGCAAAAGACTATGGAATCTCTCAAAAACACTTGGGCGAAAAGCTACAGGTATAAATAGCCTGCGCATAGTTGTAGTTGCGTCACAATAAATCAGTTCACTTTTATTGTAACTAACTTAAAATCTGTAAACTTAAAAGTTGTTCATTGGTTTCCGGGTCCGCCACTGCAGCATAATCAATTGTCTCTGGAATGAAGATTTGATTTATGTGTGATAACACACAGGTCGGCTACGATATTATTGGTACCAGAAATATGCTGCATATCGGTGGTAAATTGACCAATAAAATTCATTTGTTGACGGGAGATGCTTTTCAAAGATTGTTTAAAAGCAAAAATTAGAGGTTTGTGGTCAGTGAATAGTGTAAATTCACGACCTGGCAGAAGATACCTGAAATGTTTGATGCCGGAATGCGCTGAGAAGATCTAAATCGTTAAAACGTACCGATAAGAAACGGTTGCCCGGTTTCTTCAACGAATTGCTGCACTACGGCTCCTATCGCTGTATCAAATGCATCAACCATAGTTACTAGTCGAGCTGAAGTTGACAGATGACCAAGAAAACTGGCATTCTACAACTTATCTTCGCAATTTTCAAATGCATTAATGGTCACAGTGGTCCAAGTGATAAGGATTTTACTAATCTTCTTGTATCCATTCTAGACCTCATTAAGTAAAATTTGGTCAGCTGCTGGAGCTTGTAAGAATCGTCTTTAAAAGTTTAGCATACCTAAGAATCTTTTAAGCCGCTTAACCGTAGTGGAAGTTCAAAGTCTTTTATGACTTGAACACGTTCACGATCTGGCAAAATTCATTAACCACATGGCCTAAGAATTTAATTTTAGATTTAGGAAAAACGCATTTATCTGGATTAATTAATAATGAAACTATTTTCATAGAATAAGATGCTCGTCTGGATTTTTTGATGCTACAAGTATATAATTCAGATAAACGAAGCGAAAATTGAACACGGTTAAAACGGAGTGCATCAACCTTTGGAACGATTGAACAGCATTCCTAAGATCAAAGACGTCACTTTTGTGAATTTAAAAAGACCGAAAGGTGTAGAGATTGGGGTTTAAGGAATGTCCTCCCGACATATTGGAATTTTTTGGTATGCCTGAACAAGATCGAGGGACGAAAAAATTGTTACTCGATCCCTCCAACTGATGTGAAAAATCTTGGAGGTGAGGAATGAAATATCGATCAGCAAATGTAATCCTATTTAGAGCTCGATAATCACCGCAAGGACGTCATTCTCCATTCTTTTTTGGATCAGACTTGTAACGGACTGGACCAGTTGCAACTGCTGGGCCTACAAATACCCAGATGCACTATCTTGTCGAACTAAGCTTTCGCTATTTAACGCTTGTCAGGAGCTAACGACGAGTTTTAAAAGACACAAGTGTACCAGCTGTCTCGAGTTTGTGTATTACATGATGTTTCACACTACTTGGACGGCTAGACTTTGGTATGCAATTCCAGGAAATTTGAAAGATTTTGACAATTTTTGTTGATATTATCGTCTTGTTGACGAGAACGACCGAAGGTTTTAGTAGAGTTTGAGATACTACCAATTGAGAACAGAAATGAGAACGGATCTATTAGCCTGTGTCTCTGTATATCACCCAGTTGTCCAGAATGTTTCAAAAATATTAAAGTTCGAAGCATCATCCCAAATGTAACGGTTTCATGTGATCGGACATGATCTTATCCTGATGCACGACAAACTCTCAATCCTGGAAATAAACTATCTAGAAATATATAGGATTTTTTTATTACCGTTGTTGGTTTTGTTTCGTTATCATTACTTTTATTTGAGCTATTTTCCATTTTATAACTTTGTAATTATTTATATTATCTCAAAAATTACGCCTTATATTTAATTTGGTTTCTTGAAAAATCATGACTAGAATCTTGGTCTTCCACATTTAGTTTACAATATCGCAGATTTTGGTTTTTGTACTAAAATTAGTCCTTTCTCGTGTTCCATCTGCACAACTTCAATTCAAATTTTCAATTGACAGTTTTTTTAATAATATTGTTTAGATTTGGTAGATAACACCATTTTATTTAAACTATTCCCAGCAATATTTTTATTATGATTTTAAAATTTAAATGCAATTTACGGAAAAAAATTGTCAACCATATTTTTATTTTTGTTACCAACTTATACAATAAAAAACTATTCGTTTGTTTCACAAATGAAGGTGTGGTGAATTAATGACGTATTAATAACAAGAATTTCTTCTTCAAGTTGGTAGAAGAATATATTTACCAAATAATTTGTCAAAATACTATACATACAAAAAAAATTCATTTTGGAATTTATCTAGTTGGAGTTTATAAAGTTATTATATAGAATAATTTTATAACTATAAAATAAAATGTCTGGAAAAGTAGAAAAAAATGAGTATCCGAAAGTAACAGGTAAATAAAAACAATTGAAAAATGTTTTTAATTAATATCAAATATTTTGTATGTCAAGTCACGCCTATTGTTTTTGTTTTACAGATACATTTCTTGTTGGTGCTGGATTATCATATTTAGGAGCATTATTGCTTCTGATGTCACTATGTTCCCCTTTTTGGATTGAATCCTATGAGGAATCATCTAGTTCGTTTGTTAATATGGGTTTATGGCAATATTGTTTTCGAGATTTTGTTTATCCAAACTATCAAATTCCGAAATTATTTAATGGTTGTCATCATATATTTAGTCATGTAATTAATTAGCAATTATGAATTTGGGTATGGGTATTTTTAATTTTATGATTGAATTCTAGGAATATTATGTTATACGAGAATGGCTTTTACCTGGTTGGTTAATGGCTGTACAAACATGTGTTACATTCGCATTTATATTTTCTATATCATCATTGACATTAATGGCTTTGGAAGTTGTTAGATGGCCATTAAAATTTGTTTTACAATATGAATGGATATTGACTAGAATCGCTTGTGGTGGAATAGCTGTTTCATGTGAGAAATACCATAGTTCAACTTTATTTTATTAATCAAATATAATTTTTTTTGTAGCTGGATTGCTCTTGTTAGCTTCATTAATCTTTGGGGTAAATGCCTATCGTCGGGATTGGTTAATGTATCCGAAATTTAATGTTCTATCATGGGGCTACGCTTTTGCTGTAACATCATTTATGATTTATGGATTAGCAGCTTTGGTGTTATGGAAAGAATCTATGAGTGCATACGATCGTCGACGTGAAGCAAAAAATTTGGTAATGCAAATGCATCAACCTAACTTCAATTCTGCTACAGGACATCGCGGCTTTGCGCAATACATGTAAAACGAAATGAAACGAATTCATTTTGCCTTATAGTAAAATAAGTGGCCTTTTTTTAAATACAAATTTACATAATTTTATTAACCTAAATTTCGTCCCTTAGGTTTGACTTAGAATTAAGAATCTCATTATCCGTCCCATTTTTTTTATAAATTGTAGTTGTTTAGAAATTGTAATTATTTTTACATCAAATGACACATAATGGTATATAATGTTATTTATATGAATATATACACACAATAAAATTAGATATAAATAATTAAATTCTGACTCACCTGGTTTATTGTATTTATTGCACATTTCAAACACCTTTTCCATTGTCTCTATTGATAGATTCGCATCAATTATAATTAACGGTGCTTTTGAAAGTATACTTTCATGTTTTTCAATAAATTCTGGTGTAATCGATGTGTGTATTTCCATATTACCAACAAGTAATTTACAATCACCGGTTTTATCAAAAATAACTGAACAGTTTGCGGTTGTCTTACTTTCATCGATGAGAATTGAAGTGTGGCAATTTATTGGTAAAGAAGATTTCAAAATCCAACCATTTTGATCGTTTCCTATTGATGAAATAAGCATAGCTTTTCCATAAATTTTTGATATGCTATCGGCTAAATTGCGACCAACACCGCCACTGAAGCTTTTCACATTTGCGGAATAGGTTGCACCATTCATCTAAAAAAGAAATGTCGAATTGTTATTTTAAATATTAATAAAAAAATATAAAATAATTTGTTTGAATTATAACAAGGTTCGTGAAATTCGGACGTAGATGAAATTAGTTTAGCAAGAAACAAAACATTCACTCAAGTTCAATATATTTTCACGTCGTGCTACCTGGGCAACGCTGACAGAATTAAGTTGGCGTAGTTGAGAGGGGCAGAGTAAATACTGCTTATACTCAATGATTCTTCACCTTGGGAGTCATTCGCGTCTTAAAGTTAATGCAACTAAAGCGTCTGTTATCCATGTTAGAAACGGTTTGGAACGTTCTGTTTTGGATCAAGCACCTCGCTATATTAATGTGCAAAACGGCTTGACTGAAAACCTGACGGACGGACAAATTCACGAAAATCAAGACGGACAAATTCACGAAAATTTGGGTTGGGCGAAGGACTAACCCCCCATTTCCGTAAAAAAATTATTTGTTATGAATTCTGTACACTTGCCTCGGATTATTTCGGACTCATTATAAGAACGACCTCGGAAACTGTTCCTGGACTACGGTTTAAAATTGCGAACCTGAAACGTCTTAGAAGATCTACTAAAATTTACAAACCAAGTCGATAGCTGGATATAGTGGCATTACAACATCAAAGATGGCAAGGGAGTGGAATCCACTAAACAGCGAAAGGCTTTCGAGTTGGCTTTCTCATATATCGTCGTGTGAATCTGTAGCGAACATTTAAACTAAAAATTTTTCAATATTTAGTAGGCGATGTTTTTGTCGTTAAAATTTATAAAAAAACAAATTAGTTTTAGAGTTCTTGTTTTTCGATTTGGAAAATATTTTGAAATTCCCTTATTATATTTTTGTTTCTTTTTTAATTTGTTAAGCAGTGTAATTAAAAACTGAAATCACTTTGTTAAAGAATAACATTATTAAATTTTTTATCAAAAATGAAATTACCATTGAAATCTTTCATTATTACTTACATTTACAAAATCAACTATTGAAGACAATTTTAAGCAATTTCTAAAATGTATGAGCAACAATTCATATTGTATATAATAGCCAAAGTCAAGACGATTTTAAAACAAACTGAGGGAGAGTTTATTCTACTTACATAATTTTCCAAAGTAAAAGTTACATTTACTGAAGTAAAGAAGAAATTTTTCATTTCTAACAAATTATAATTTACAAGAACATAGTGCTGTTAAATTACAGAAATTAGTGAGAAACTACCAGCTATAGATTGAATTATTACCTCCTTAATCATATAGCGCGAATATATACAAGCTATAAATCCACGTGTTATCGACTTCTGCCCAATTAAAATTGCGGATATGCACACTGAGAATCCACACGCAAAAAATTTAGTGTAACAATCGTCAATGTTCATGCACTGAATAACACTGAAGACAAAGCAGATGACATTAAAGACCTGTTCTTTGAACTCGAAAAGGTCAATAACATCCTGCGGCACGATATCAAAATCGTGGTGGCTGACTTTAATGCTCAAATTGGTAGAAGTGCAGAACTGAAAACACATCGGCCCTAACAGCTTGCATCATACCAGTAACAATAAGGAATTTCACACAGCTGGCTATGATATATGATCTATACAGTACTTTCTTCCCTCACAAGAGAATCCACAAAGGAGCGTGGCAATCAAATGAAGGAAGAACTGAAAATCAAATTGATCATGATATTATCTCTACGAGACACTAAGAATGGCAAATGCGTCAATCAACCATTATACCCGCAACACAAACTCCAATCGGAAAACGACCACCGAAATCACGTAACGAATGGTTTGACGACAACTGCCGCCAAAGCGTTGAACATAAAAAAGTCAGACAAGTGCGAATAAAATTCGCTCGTCAAGGGTTCCGTGAATTTAAAAGAACACAATATCAAAAATAATTTACAAAAAGTTGAGTTGTAAAGTCATTATATTGCAGACCATGGATGCATAACAAAATAAATGTTTAATCGAAATGTCAATAGTAAATGACGACCACAATTCGCATCTACATCGATCAAAAATGACACAAAAAATATCACTTGAAGTTAAAATCTTATCCATAGCTGTTTATGGTAGCTAAAGAAAGATTCAATTACCCCAGCTTGTAAATGGTTTAAATTGGAATTTTTTTTCTGTCAATCAACGCCGAAATTCAGGGGGTGGAAGTGCTATATACTATAAATAGCATTTTTTTTACAATAACACAAAAACTGTGCATTGCATAACTCTAAGCAAAATTGCATTACATATTTCTTAAATTAGGTGATACTCCATTCATTTGGGTCAAAAAGAGATTTTTTTTATCCTTCCCACAATCATCCCCTAAACACACAGAAATATAATTATTTGAGACTTCGCTATAATTTTCGTTCAAAGTTTGCCAAACTTCCTATCTCTATGAATTTTTACAAATTTTTCTGTCAATCAACGTCGAAACGTAGGTAAGGGGAGGTCTGAAAGATGCTCTCTTTTGACAAGAACTCAAAACTTTACTCTATAAAAAAATGTATTTTCTCACTTTATTTTTATTTGTATCCGTCATCTTGTGTGGACAGGTTATTTTTTTACACACCTCAAATTTCAGGTCCACAGCATTTATAGTTTGCGAGATAATCTATATAAGGTGAAAAACACGTTTTACTCTCACCAATAGGGTTCGTTATAAAAAACGGAACCCCAACAAAAACTGTGAGAAAAATAGTTAATAAGAAACACCCCACCCACTCCCAAATCAATTATTTATGCGCCAGAAAGGCCTCAGCAAAAGTTCTACGGAAAAAGAAACGCGAACATATGAAGAGTTCCATTGAAAACATCAACTAACATGCGGGTAATAAAAATTCGAATGAATGTGAATGCAGTATCGCGATCCCACTTTCAAGACCTACTGAATAGAGCGAATGAAATGCATCCTATTCGAGCGATTTCTTCGTCAAGTGAGGAGATTTTTGTCCCTTACCCAGCAATAGAAAAGGTGGAAGCTGCCACCAAAAACCTGAAAAATGGTAAATAACCAGATATCGATGGAATTCCTACAGAACTTTTTCTGCAACGCTGGCGTGATGACATCATGCAAGACCTTCGTGATATATAACCTCCTCGTACCTGAATTAACTTTGACTGAGGCCAATTTAAATATTACTTCTGCAGACAAAGAAATGTTTTAGCCATTGTTTTATCGACAGAGAGACTTACAATGAAATATCTTTGATGGTGTAGCAATTTGTTTGATGATATCAGGCGTAGAAACTCGTTGATTGGGCATAATAATTTTTGGTAGACTATTCACTGAATGTTTTTTTCTTTTAAGGTTGCTTTGGTGATACTGAATCAGATTGATCCACACTTGTTGCAGATGCAGATGAAACAGATGCTTCACATTGGCAGAAAAAAAATAAACAAAATTGGAATTCAAAAAAGAATCAACATGATCAGCTCTAATTGTTTTGTTCGGAGGATTATTTAGTTTAAAAAATTCAGAGAAATTCGTTACGAATCTGAAATTAAAATTTTTTTTTCTGGTGGTGTCATCTTTCTACACTGAAAGAAAAAATTCGGTTACTAAAAAAACCTATTTTGTGCCAACCGAACTTTTTCGTCACAATAACCTCGAATTCGGTTGTCTTATCTTCAAAAATCAAATTTGAAGACACTACAACGGAATTGAAGACACAACAACCAAATGTGATTTCATCGTGACCGAATAATCAGTGTGCCAACCGAATGATAATACTTTTTTCTTTCAGTATTTTCTTACGGTATGATACCCGATTTAAGATTATTCGAGGTTGTTTTGGATTTGTTGAAACCTTATAGGGTGAACAGTTTATGCACAGTTGGGATTGAAAATGGATCATTTACTCAGTAAAAATTTGATTCTGAGAGATTTAATCTCGAAATCTAAAAATTGTACACAACGAAAGCGAACTTTCAACCAGTGATGTCATAAAATGGTATCACGATTCGTAATATCGTTGGTTTTACGGAATTAGGTAAGGACCAATAATGACGGTATATTTAAGATTCAAAATGCTATGAAATGGCTTGAAAACACTTCGTGCTCAATGTTCCTTTCGTTGAAACCAATTGGAAAAGTGGAAAACTTATAATATTGAGGTCTTTTAATGTACTTTTAGAAATTCCTCGTCAATGGGTTGCAGGTTCGGAATTGCAGCAGAACCCTATGGTACCAGGATTACCAGCATATAAGGTAATATGCTGGATGTGTAGTGAATTACCTAATAAAATTCAAGAAGCTTAATTTACGGGGTGATTTTTTGTCTAGAAATTTAAAGATTTGTTTGTTGTCGTTGCATAGCTTCGAATTCATGTCCGCAAAATGTTCGATTCTGGACATCTCAGCTACCGCGGTCTTATATTTGTCTTCTTCATAAAACTCAGCTGCGGTTCCTACATTCTTGAGAAACATCTTCTGCTCAACCTCAGTATAGTGACTTTCTACCGGAGGCTCTGATTTCGGATGGGCTTCTTCATTCGCGTCGGGAAGTATTTGCGATCCACGGTTCAAAGTTGATTTTTCTGGGTTGATAAGACCCATGCGGATCAGATCTTTGTTCAACCGCTGATGTCGTTCAGCCTTGTCTAGGGTTTTGCCGGCTACGCAGAAAATCCTGGGCTCTGATTTTTATTCCCCCAAGGTATCGATTGCACATCCAGTATGTAAGAAACCGTTGAAAATTAGGATGATCATTATTACCAGTGCGATGCTTAACGAGAGTGAGGAGCATCTATGAATGACCTCGTCCTTAAAACATGCTAAACACCCCTGACATTCGTATCTGGAGATGGCATCCATGAGACTCTTAATCTCAGCGTCGTAGGTTCGAGCCCCACGTTGGGCGCTATGAAACGTAATCCTGAAGTCATCCTGTTTCCTCGTGACATAAATAAAACGACAAACAAAAATAATAGTAATTCCAAAAATTAACTAAAATTGTGGGAATAGTTAAGATTTCCCACAATTAAAATAAAGAATTTATCAGGTTTAAAAAAAAGATAGAAATTAAAAAAAAACTTTAATTTTAATGTTTTAAAAACATCGAAATTGGAGAATTTTTGGAAAACCGTTTAAATATGGAATTTTATTAAATTTAATTTAGTAAAAATGTTTTGCAAGATTGCAATCATGGGAACGTTTGCCATTTAAATTAATGACATTTTGCATTATTAGCGAAAAGAAACTTGGATATATGGTTTTGAGAAATGGGTCTAATGTCATGAGGTATACAAATTTGTGGATTCAAATCTGAGATCAGGCACCTTCTGACGGAGGAAAGTAAAATTAAAGATAAGAACACGAAAAGGTTGTGTTTGGGATGTCCTTCGTCACAAATCGTGAGGACGTCCCACACTCTGAGAAAATCTCAAGCCGGGCGTAAGACTAGAATTATTAGAAGTAGTAGGACTATGTTTTACTGAAATTGGGACAGTTAGCATCCAGTAGTCCGAAAAAGGACAATTATTATACGAAGGATGGAAAAACTTATAACGAGTGGTAAATAATATAGCGGTTAGCATTGCATTGTAAAAAGGAACTTGTAACGTGCAGTTACTGATGAACTCAACATTCCCCGTAATTTTAATCTCGGTGACTGGAAGAATGACGTACGGTGGTATTGAGCAGCCGTGCCCGTAGGTCTAAACGAAATTAATCTTACAGGAACGTTGATATATAGACTTGGGAAGTCCACGTTGCCCATATCAATCCTTACACTGTCTGTTGTTTTGATAGTTGCTAAGATTTTTCCGGCATTGGTACGAGTGGTGATTTTGGGAGATTCCAGAAGGATCCAACAAAGCCGTATTCGTAGTTATACTCCATGACTCAAAAGTGACCTAGTACACTAGAACATTAGGGTTGATTGCCCGATTTAACTGCCAAAACCAACAAACGGATTGGGTTGAATAAAAACAAGTGTCGCATTCCAACGTTTCTAAGTCATAGCCGTAGCCCTGTGCCTTGTTTCGGTTGATCTTCCCTTCGAACAGCATATGTCGCACCTGTTAATTACACGTGCCATCTTTCCAACATACACCGGCTCCCTTGCAGTTATAGTAGCTATGGACTTCAATATCAAAAAGGTTGGTCTTGTATATAGGATAATAATATTTGGATACTTGGGCTCTGGTTGATTCCAGTTAAGCCATGGTACCATTGCTTTGTTTGAAACAAATGATCTCACCTATATTGGCAGTGAAGCTATAGCTCTTTATGTTCCTACTATCAAAGTAGGACGTATTTTGCTGAAGATTTGAGTGTTGAATACATATGTAACCAGTCGTGAGTTGGACTATGAACCTGGCTTCCAGTTAGTGAATTGATTAGTGGAGGATGATGAAGGTAGCTTGAAAATTTGCTGTTGTGTTTTCTTAAGCTGTTCGAAGTTTTCGCTAACACTGGCAATGTCATGTCATTTTCAAAAGGCGTTTTAAGTACGCCATTCACAACTGTTTGAAAATTTTGTTGTTAATATCCACTCTATTCAACCGAAATTCAGCAAGCAACTCATAGTGGTTTTTATCACCTAAATAGCGATTGTGTAAAATATTCTTATCTAAACCGTTCGGACTTTTTATTGTCAGCCCAAATTTTAATAACATTCACCTTGAAAGTTGTTGATATCTTACGCACTCACATTTTTTGATGATAAACATAAAATTCGATAAAACCCCAACGTGGGGGTCACCAATTTTTTATTCAGTTCTGTAGAAAAATGTAGACTGTCAACAAATGTTTTTCATCTGAATTAGCATGGGTGTTAATGGTTGTAAAAGTTTCAATTTTAAACATGTAAACCTGAATGAGAATCGATCTCACCCTCCGAGTTCAAGTTCAACTTACAGACTACTAGGCAACAAAACACTTTAAATTTGCCCAAGTAATGTATAATAATTCATCAAATATTAGCGTTTTTATCACTTTCAATTTTTTATTTTACTAAAATTTAAATAAATTTTCAATTTCAATGTATTTTAATATCGTTTACTGAGTCTCATACAAATTAAAAAAAGTGCACTTAAACTTGTAATTATTTATACATATTTTACTTATTTCATTCAAAACCAAATTAAATTTATATCACATAGTCACGTTATTTGTAATTTAATTATTGATAATAAACTAGAAAAACAAAATGAATATTTTTATACAAAGAATCACACAATTTAAAATTTTTTATTTTTTTTTATTCTAAGTTAGGCATGTTTAGTGTTAATTATAAATTATAATAAATTAATTATTAATAATCGTTTCTGAATATCCGAAGATACCATGCCAACTAGGGATTGGGATTAAGTTTGAATAAATTAAGTTTCTCTAAGAAATTTATAATCGCTAACTTTAAAATTTTGAGGATTAAAGCTATCAGGAAAAAACCATGAAGGTAAGGCGTTCCAGAGATGAGAGACTCTGTTAAAAAAATCACGTTGAAAAGCAACAGTTCTGCATCTTTTTATATGAACCGTAAAATGATGGGCTACAACATTTGCTCTGATGTAGGTTTGCTACTTCAGGTAAAATTGATTTAATTTCTGTAGAAGCTGGTTCATCCATAATGTATTTGTAGAAAATTGTCAGATCAGCAACATTATTTTTTTTCGAAATTAACAGTTTCCTTTTGTGGAGATAATATGTAATTGAATTATGAACAGAAAATGAAGTAACCACAAGTGTACCAGAACAAGCAGTATATTTTATAGCAACTACAAGTGGTGACCCTGACGAAGTTGATGAAATTTTAATCGATTTATGGTTGTTGTGATAATAAAGTAAAACAATTTACTTAATACCTAAATGCATATTTTTATTCATCTCTTGAAATTAAGTAAAATTAATTACAATTTTCATCATTATCATTTCACTTCATTCATAGAGAAGATGATAAAAGTTTTATTACTATAGTTCTATAACAAAACCAAAATAATAATTCTCAAAACATGTTGTTCATAAAGTTGTGAAACATCATTAATTATGCATTATGAAGTTCTGAAACTGTATCATTCTCGCTAAAATATATTTGCGGTGTTTTTTTTTTCTAATTTTACAAACCACAAAAAAAAAATAAAACTAAATAGGGCGGCCACAAAAACACCAACAACCACATAACAACATCAAACCTTCTGTCTAATATTTTTTTTTATGATAGCAGCTTTAGAAAGATTTATTATATAAATATTTTATACCTAAAAAATATTAACGTATTTCAAATTATGTAATATGTAATTCGTCTTCGTCTTAAAGAAAACTAAAATTATTTATTTATTATTTTTTTATGTTGTGTTCTTGTCTGTATGTGTACGTATGAAAAATTATTTCTTAAATTATTTGTTTTACTTAGATTAAATTACGTTAGGTTTTTCATCAAACAACAACAAATATTAAGGGTTGAATGATTTTTTGAAATTATTATAAAAAAAATAATGAAAATACAAAACAATTTTTGCATTTACCCATTTCGTGCTCTATAATGTTGGTTTAATGTAATTTTAATGAAATAAGTTGAAGTTAGTACTTTTATAATCAATTTAACCCGATGAACGCCTTAGACCTTAGAAAAGTGTAGAAGACGTTGTTGATTTCAATTCTCAAGTATAAATATAACACGAAACCTTCATTTACGATTGCAAGCAGTTTTGATGGGAAAACAATTTTATATTCTTTTTCTCGATTTTTCCATAAAAAAAACAAAACTGCTGACTTCCGAAAAAACTTTTTGCTGAGTTAGATTTTTTGTCTTGAATGTTTTGATATATTCGAACCCATGGGGTTCTTATATGTGTTGATGGTGATGATCTTCGCTTATTCTCGATGTATATTGTTTACTTTTTTACGTCGTGATTGTATTTCATCTGGTTGTCAAGTATCGGTGAAATAGTCAGAGGATTAATCCTCCGCACCAATAGTCCAACCAGATACTCCCCAACCAGGTTACAAACAACTACCTCGTAGAATGGGGGTGCTATGGCGAAGATTGTGTCAATTACTCAACAGCATGCCATGAAAGAACTTCCCCAGTATAATCCGTTTGTGAATTGACCAATCCGATGCTAGCACACTAATGTAGAGCGACTCTAACGTTATAGAGTGCTAGCGCGTGAAGAATCCTAGTGACACAACGAGCCCGATGCATGACCAGATGATCAGACACGGATGGAAATTGTGTAAACCTTGGCATCTTGGCCACCTCCGCCTGGCAGGCACCACCAAGAAACTTACACGCTACTAGGGAACTGTGAGAGTGTTAGGCCCATTAAGATTAATTCCGTAAAACTATTTTTACCCTTGTATTAAAAAATCAAAAAGATGGTTTCCTGGAGGAGTGGGGACAAAACAAAAAAAATTTCTATGATTTGTTATTTATGCGAGCCCCACGTTGGGCGCCAATTTGTAATAAACCATGAATCCGCTAGTGAATCACTAGCAGGAAACCAACCAAGGGGCTGCATGCCAAGTGAGATTATAGTCCGAAAAGCTTCAGTTATGTGAATTCGAGTAATAATATTCCCTCCTTATCCAGTACAAATGAAATGACCTCAAAAGCCGAAGAAACCAAGATCATCACACCAACGACAATATAACTAAAACGACTACATTAAAAAAACTAAATAAAGGTTTCACTCACCCCATAATAGGTCTGAACTCACTCCTCATTCTGTTGAATCCCACTTAACCTATCGTCCTCACCAACTTAAGCATATTATGAATAAATGAGGCAGTAAGTGAAGTAACAAAAATATGCTATTTTTAAGAATTCAATCATAACGAATCACATATAAAAAGAAAACAATTTCCTTTTCTATTCAATTAATTTATTTATCATTTTATTTATTTATATTCATTTAACTTTACAGAATCCAAGGAAAGTGCATTTATTCCTATCATATTCCCTTTCTTCTTAAAACACGAGAGAAGAAAGTGAATTCAACCAAACAAAAACCAGACTAAAATAACCACGTCCCAATGTTTATGATAAATTAACGAAAGATTCAATTACAAAACAAAATAAGATAAAAAATTATCCATTTATAAACAAAAGCCAAAAAACAAATTTTAATAACAAAAGTTGCGACGAGCTTACATTTTTGAATTCTATTCACATATAAATATATCAATAAATTTCATGAGTCAACAACATCCAAACAGAGATAGAAAATAACACTCTGGACCGGGTGAAGAGAAAAAAACATGAAAAAAACGATCAGTTGTGCGTCTAAGTTGTTTGAACTTGAACTTGATTTTGTTCAAGAATAAGATAAATCGCTTTAAACGCGCTGGCTCAAGAATAAAATAGAGTGTTTCAACAAATTTTTAGGGGATGAACAGCTTCGTAACACATTTCTTTTGCTTGATATATGTCGAATATCAGTAGTTAACTGTGCTAAAAAATTAACTCTCGGGACTGTCTGGGATTTCTTTCTGTCTTAGATTGAATAGCTGAAACCAGGGGTTTTTGGTCTGTGAACACAGACTTCATATTTCGACTTTTTCCGCCAAAAATAGGTTGCGAGAGAAAAATTGCAAGGGTTTCCAACAAAAATCTACATACTGTTCTAATACTGCACCAGTCGCAGTACCTTAAGCAGCCAGGCATTCGACAGAATGCTGTATCTAGGTGTCATTGAACATATTGATAGTTGAGTTCTATTGTAACATTATTTAAAAATCCAACTGGCACTGGTATTCGTGTTGACGCCGAAGGAGTTATTAACGTTTAAGTTCCCAGACATTTAATCATAAAGTGGTTACTTTTTAGGTATGACCGACTGGTATCGTTAGTTTATCTTCAATTACTTATCAATGACTTGCTGTTAATAGACTAATGATACACAGAAATCATTTGATGGCCGAAAATCTTTTCTGGGTTTAGCCGCTGTTTTAACCTACCCGAATTGGACAAAGTCCAGACTAATAACAGCATCAACGAACTGGTGGTTATGTTTAGAAATGGTGAGTTATGTTTGATTATGTCTGTAAAAAGATTTGAATTGCACATATCTAAGGGTATCAGTTATACGCCCGATTAACTGGGTCTAGCTCTGAAGTTGATTTTATTTTAAAAATAAATGTTTCAAAAGAAGTGATAATGTTGTTCTCGGTACATTCTCAGAATTTACATAGATTCAAACACCTGATGTGTTGCACATGGCTTGAACTTCTTGCACCTAGTTTTTATTCTGTGGTAGCTTCAGTTTCCCAGGGTTTATTTATCTTGTTTCACCCAGTCGTAGTTACAAAAAAAATTGTGTGAAGACACAAATAAATTACATAAAAATTGGAAACCTCTTGGGGTGTTAGAACAAGGCCACCCTCACGTCATGGTCTCTAAATTAGCTTTAGGTAACATTTATTTTACAAGAATATTTTTCAAAAAAAATTCAAAGAAACACATTTGAAAAAACTATTAACAATACACTTACGAGAACTAAATTTGTTGCAAGATGTTGCATGTATGCATCTACGTCGATAATTAAATAATCCAAGACGTAACGTATGGCTTATCACTTTAAATTAAATTTCTTTTTCTATTTAACATACACCGTATACACTTTAATTTTTTTTAATAGCAATATACATAATAATCGTAACAGCAAAACTTAATTAATCCTTTTGCTTATATACAATTATTTATTTTACCATTCATTATGATATTAGAATGGCAAATTTTTAAACACCATTTTGAATCAGAATGCGTTTCAATTGCAACCTTACTCGATGAAAATCACAACGAAATTGAATTCTCATGTGATGAACCTCAATATATATCCTTCATATATCGATTCCTCTCTTTTTTTAAAGAGTCTCCACTCACGGCATTTGTAATTTTATTAATCAGTAACTTTTTTGTCAGCAGATGTCAGACAGACTCTTCTATAAATTATATTTTCCTAATATATGAGGCAATATATAGAGGTCAACAACTGTATAATTTTGACAAACGTCAAAAAAATTAATCTTGTTTACGTTTTGTGATTATTTGTTTTATTTGGTAAGCTTCTATTTTAATTTTTAATTTGATTAATTCTATTACATATTCGGTTCTTGTTTTATGCAAATAAATGTAACAGTTTCCGTATCAAACAATTGTTACATCGATTTGTAAAAAATTAGTCCAAACAACATGATTTGTCTCAATTTATTTTCAATAAGTTGGTATCCAGCAAATCCAACAATTCGAACAACTCAGGTAAAACATTGAGATTCTTTACAACTAGATCTGGGTTAGGATGCTTTTAAGAGTAATGAGTATCTATCACTCATAAAAGCGGCACAAATTACAAAGGGCAATTTTTCTTCTAAATAGCTTTCATTCCTTTAGAGTCTAATCTCTCACTAAAGAAATTGAACATATTTCAACGTTATTTTACGGAGTTTTTCTTTTTCAGACTATTGAAGGCTGGACGGACCCTTAACAGCAAGTTACCAATTAATCGCTTTGGATAAAAGTGACGTAAAACTCGCAACCCTCCCTAGCCACACAAGCAAGCAAAAAAATTGGTGCTTCAACATCTGAGACCTGCACAACATATGGAGGGAAAATAATACAATCTCTAAAATCGACCCTGAGATTAGGATGTTTTTGTTCGAAATTCTATGCTGCATCCTACAGTATAAACATCTTGATGTTTATCACACCAAAGAAATTTGCTAGTTATATCTTTCTTTGTAAAGCTTCAAACACCTCGAGTTTTATTCAAAGACCGGTTTGAGAGCTCCTATCTTTCGGGTCATGTACATTGTCCCCACGATTGTAACGATATTAACGTTCGCGAATTTCTCATTTAATAAAAGTATCATTCACTTATTTAAATGTTTCAAATGTCATCTTTAGTATCCGGTATTAATGTTGAAACTTGTTTTTATTATTAGTCTGTGTATTTCAAATAGGCTTGATATTTATAAAATCGTGTTATAATTTTATCTTATTTATTTAAGTGATATAAAGTTTAAAATTGTAACGTAAACTTCACAGAGACAGAAAATAAACGATTAAAAAGTTCACTAAAGATTTTTAAGAAGTTTCTGTAATACAAAGTTGTGGTAAGATTAATCAAATATTTTCCATTCACTCACCCTGTGGAATTTATTTTAGTTGCCTTTGGGCATTTTCACGCAAAACTCAAAAACATGTTCTGAAGTGGGAGAGAAATTTAATTCAATTTCTTTTATCGTGTACATATACAAAAAATCAGAAACTACCGATTTAATTCAAATGGTTAAAACAAATTCGAATCAAAAGATAATAAAGAAAAAACTATGATTTAACGATTCTAATTTTAAATCACTATTGTGCTTTCGTTTTCCAATTGCTACATCAAACATATTAATTTGTGTAAAAAATGTAATCACAAAAAAAAAATGGACATCAATTACAATCACTATTTTTAAAGCATTAATTATTTAAATCCTCTTGGTATTTGGTTTAGGGAATACGAAGGCGTATTCCAAACTTTATATATATTCACAGTAAAACAAAAAGCAACATAAAACTGACTGACGAGCTTTGTGAAATGAAATATTTATAAATTTCCAGTTTTCATGTTCTTGTTTCGGAATTAAAACTTTTATTAACTTTTGATTTTATTTTTTTTTATTTTTAAATTGCAAATATGTAGGAAGAACAACAAGATGCTATAAATCTTTATAACATATATGGTTTAGTGCTAAAGTTTTGATCATTACGGGAATGTTGAAATGTGGAAGGAAATTCAGAATATATAAAGATGTAACATAAGAGTTATGATGTTCGTTATTTATATAGCTTACACGTTAAAATAAAATAATAAGTGTGTTTCTGGAATTAGTTACTGGAATAACATGTGGAAACTCAGTCTAAAATTCTAACTCACGTAGCTGATCGAAAAATGATTTTAGTTACAAACTCCGTTGTTAAAATAAAATAATAATATTCCAGTACATGGTGCTCCGGTTAGTCAACATCTCGTTGACGCCAGTTGTAGCTCATGTTTTCAGTAATACTCTTAGCATAACTTTACAGTATTTATTTTTAAATTACATTTTGAAATAAAATTGCACTAATATTTGTACTATTCTTAAGGAATCGATTACTTTGTTGACATTTAACAGCAGGAAAACCATGACCTGTACAACATGTCTTCCTTAAACATAGAATGAAATAAAAAACATAAATCGATCAAGATCTAATAAAAAATTCAATAGTCGGAGTGTGATGTAGAGAATAGCGATAAAGTAAATAAGTTGTATAGCAAGTTTTGTTTAATAAAAAATAAACAATGTTTTAGAACGTTTTTGTTTAGTCTGTTAAGATAGCAAATTGAAATGAGTTCAAAAGTTTGAAGCTTGATTTTTTTTCGGATAATCGTCACAAACACAGAACAAAATACTAGGCAGATCCATAAATAATAATCAGATAACGATATTTCAATTAGTATGTGTGGAGTAATAATTGCCAATGACTTACTCTGAAACAATCATATAATGACAATGACAAAAAGTTAGTCTAGAAAACATGGTCTCCTCAATAACCATATAGTGTATTAGAACTATATTCCTCTTTGTGTGGAGTATTGTTTTATTGCAGTGGAGCTGTCGCCCGGGAAATGTGCACAAAACAGATGTTGCGCCGTAAGCCGTTAGCCTAGTTGGTATTTGGGTTCTTTGAGAGTGCTCTATGAAGCCTTGCTGCCACAGGATAGCTCTCAATTGACTTTAGCACTTTGGATACTGTATTTATATTCCTGCCGACTAACACAATAAACGATTCAGCCGTCGCTATTATTTGTTTGCCTTCGAATATCTAGCGAATATGTTCATTTCCAAACTCTTCAATTTCGCACCCTTCTCAAAATTGGTTAGTAAGGGTTATGTCAACTATTTCTTTTCTAACTGCATTTGAAGATTATTTAAAGAAGCCAGCCGCTTTCACCATATTTAATTATTATAATAAAAAAATAATTTGTAGAAGACACACTGTTATCATTAATTAATAATTATTAGAAGAAACAAGTTGCATCCACTATATTCATTTATTATTGTCAAATTATTTTTAGAACATACCAGGCATCTCCATTATTATCATTAAGAAATAATTATTAGAAGAAACCAGCCGCCTCCACTATATTCAATTATTATTATTTTTAAGAAACAATTTTTGGAAGATACCAGGCATATCCACTATTATCATTACGAAAATATTATTAGAAGAAACCAATCGCCTCCACTATAATAATTTATTTTTATTTAGGAATAATTTTTAGAAGATGCCAGGCACCTCCACTATTATCATCAAGAAATAAATATTAGAAGAAACAAATCGCCTCCACTATATTAATTTATTATTATTTAGAAACAATTTTGAGAAGATACCAGGCATCTCCATTATTGTAATTAGGAATAATTGTTTAAAGAAACCAGCCGTTTCCACTATATTAATTTATTATTATTTAGAAATAATTTTTAGAAGTTGCCAGGCATCTCCATTATAGTCTGGGAGCCCGCCGACATAAACAGCAACTCATAAATACTCTTCTACAATTTTTTGTGTGGCTTAATTACGCCTAGTCTACCACTTTTTTTTCTCTATCGTAATTTTCTTAGTCGCGGCTTTTTCTCCCCAGTAATTTTTAAACTTGTCAATACCGTATTAAGCTAAAAATTTATAGATACTCTATTTTTAAAAGATTTAATACCAAGAGAAATTCATGAATCGCGAGAGAAAAAACTTGTCCGACAAAAATTTCGGTACGTTAACGGTGTCTGCCGAGTGAAACATGTAATAATAACAATTTCGAAAAATTTATGTATAACCACCTGATTATTATAAAAAATGCTTCAAAAAGGTATGTAAAATCACGTCTTTACATCGTCCGACAAGACAGATTTACCAATTTTAAAGTCCGATAAGCGGACATTGACATTTTCACGGCGACCTAAAATTTATTCATAACCGTCGGACAAAAAGAAATTAACATATTATAGAGCAGAACTTACCGTGTAGTACAAGTGGCGGACAAATACTTCGTGCCAAATCAATAGTCCGACAAAAAAACATCGATCGACAAAATCATTTCAATACTTTCTTTTTTCCAAGTTAATAAATAGTTTTAGTTTCATTAATTACAATAATAAATGAATGGTAAGGAATGTGAATAGTAAAAAACATGTATAAAAACTAATAATAGGAACTTTTATTAACAATTTCATTAAAAAAAAAAATATATATATGAAGAAACGTGAAAAATTTTTTTTTACTCTTCATCAGAGTCATTATCAGTTGAACTCTCTTGATCGGTGCTACTGTTAAAGTTTGCCTCATCATCCTCGTTATCATCATTGAAATCTGGATAATTATTGATTTTTAAAAGCTATAGTAAATGAAACATTAAATAGTGAAACGCATATTAACTCTTATCTACCAAATCTATCCGTTTTTGTCCGTTAACTTTAAGCACAGACAACTTTGTTACTGATGTTTAGAAATATTTAATAATCCATAGGAGGGTATTCTCTAGAGGGCTCTTTCAGAATCTGCCCAACAAATTTCGAAAAAACCACCTACCCTATTTTCTAATCTAAAAATTAAAAAGGTGATTTTTTGAGGTAATTTTCTCGATAAGAAATGAATTTTTAGGAATTGAGAAAATCTATGAGGAACTATGAAAAAAAAACGAAAATGAACAGGAAAAACTGAAAACTTATGAAAAAATGTGAAAATCTATGGAAAACTGTGGCGTAAAAAGAACAGATTGATCAATAAGGGCTTACTGAAATTTATAATTTTCATACCTGTTAAATTTGAAGATATATCTTCAAATGAAGGACTTTGGGGACCATCAAACCTATAATAATAATACTTTTTGTTAATCAACGTCCATCCACTTTACGTCCTTGCGTCATAATGTACTATAATAGCAATTATAAAATATAAATAAAAAAGATCAAAAAAGAATTTCATCAAAAAATTTGAAGCTTCATAAAATCTATAATTTCCATGCGTCGGACTGGAAAATCGGAGAATATATCGTGTCCGACAATTAAATAATTGGATTCTACATGCCTTTTTTAGTAATCCTGTAAAAAACAGCTGGTTATGTGGAAGTATGCTGTATTTACGCTCACAAACGCAAATACTGTAAACCTTCGCGGATTTTCAATTGAAAAATAACAATTTGTTCGATTTTTATGAAAATGGTAATATTTTACTGTCGGACAACTTATTCACCTCCTTGTAGGCTTTATTTAACAGCCAAAAATTAAAAACGGAAATTGTTATGAATAAATTTTAGGTCGCCGAGAAAATGTCAATGTCCGCTTGTCGGACTTTAAAATTGGTAAATCTGTCTTGTCGGACGATGTAAGGACGTGATTTTACATACCTTTTAGAAGCATTTTGCATAAAAATCAGGTGGTTATACATAAATTTTTCGAAATTGTTATTATTACATGTTTCACTCGGTAGACACCTTTAACGTACCGAAATTTTTGTCGGACAAGTTTTTTCTCTCGCGATTCATGAATTTCTCTTGGTATTAAATCTTTTAAAAATAGAGTATCTATAAATTTTTAGCTTAATACGGTATTGACAAGATTAAAAATTACTGGAGAGAAAAAGCCGCGACTAAGAAAATTATGATAGAGAAAAAAAAGTGGTAGACTAGGCGTAATTAAGCCACACAAAAAATTATAGAAGAGTATTTATGAGTTACTGTTTATGTCGGCGGGCTCCTAGACTATTATTATCATTAAGAAATAATTATTAGAAGAATCCAATCACATCCACTATAATAATTTATTTTTAGTTAGAAATAATTTTTAGAAGTTACCAGGCATCTCCATTATTATCATTAAGAAATAATTATTAGAAGAAACCAACCCCTCCACTATAATAATTTATTTTTATTTAGAAATAATATTTAGAAGAAACCAGGCATATCCACTATTATCACTAAGAAACAATAATTTTTTTTTGCTTCCTTTATCTCCATTTTAGGAGCACAGGGTGTCTACTAGGCTGGACCATCTAACTCTGTTGGGGGCAATTGCTTTCAGTTCTCTCCATGTCTTTCGGATATGTTCTGCTTCGGCTAGCACCGTTTTCTTCCAGGTCATTGCTGGTCTTCCTACTCTTCTTTTCCCTTGCAGTTTCCACTCCAGAGACATCTTTGTTATGTCTTCTGCTGGCTTTCTCAGTGTCTGTCCTATCCATCTCCACTTTCGTTTTCTTATATCGGTCTCAATGTCTATCTGCTCAGTTTGCCGCAGAAGTTTTTCGTTACTGATGGTGTTCGGCCAGAAGCATTTGATTAATTTTCTTAGGCATTTGTTGACAAACACCTGAAGTTTATTTGTGATCTTCTGTGTTTGTTTCCATGTTTCACATCCATACAGCAGTACTGACTTGACAACACATGCGTTGAACATCCGTAGCTTTGATTTTCTTGACAGGACGGACGCATTCCAAATCTTGTGAAGCAAATTAAATGTGTTTCTTGCTTTGTTGATGCGTTGACTGATGTCTTCTTCTGTTCCGCCTGTTTTCGCTACAGTACAACCAAGATATACGAATTTGTCGACATCGTCGACTTGTGTGTTATTTATGTTGATTGGTGTACTCACGTTGGTGTTCAGTCTCATTAGCTTTGTTTCGGTGATGTTGATTTTGAGACCAACTTCATGTGCAAGGATTGATAGCTTCTGTATTTTCTGCTGCATGTCGACATGTCTGTGTGTAAGCAGGAAGATATCGTCTGCGTAGTCTAGATCATTGAGCCGTCTTAATGGTCTCCATTGGATGCCATTTGGACTTTCGTTCTCGAGCTTTGGCATGACACTATCTAGTACTATGAGGAATAGTAGCGGTGATAACACACAGCCTTGCCATACTCCCCGGTTGTTGAAGTACTTATCACTTTGCTGTCCTTTGTAGTGAATTTCGTTCCCAGCATTCTGATACATTTCCTTGATTAGATCAATTATCTGATTTGGGATGCCCATTTCACAAAGTGATTTCCAGATAGCAGTTCTGTTGATTGTGGCAAACGCCTTCTCGAAGTCCACGAAGAGTAGATACAGTGGCGAATTCCATTCGTTAGATTGTTCGACGATGATACGGATTGTGTTGGTATGATCTGTACAGCTTCTGCCTGGTCTAAAGCCAGCTTGTTCGTTTCTTAATTTCTTGTTAATTGATGGAGATATTCTTTCCAGAATGATCATCGCTAATACTTTCATTCTGGTGTTGAGCAGGGATATACCTCGCCAATTTTTACATTCTCTTAGATCACCTTTCTTGGGAATTGTTATGGTTAAACCCTCTTTTCATTTGTCCGGTATTTTTCCAGAACTCCATATGTCAGCTAATAGCGGTGTTAGGATTTCAGCTGTGGTAGCTGCATCTGCTTTGAATACTTCCGCTGCTATGTTATCTGTACCAGCTGCTTTGTTGTTCTTCAGTTTCTGTATGACACTTCTAACTTCCCGCTCCGTTGGTGGATGGGTGTTGATAGTTTCGGTATTAGTGCCATCTGCAGGCTGGAAACTTTCCTCGTTATTTAGGTTGTTGTCTTTGAAGTATTCTTTGCATCTATTGCTGTTCGGTTGTTGTTAGGGTTTCACCAGATTCATTCTTTATTGGTGAGGTACATGTGTACTTGTTTGTGACCTTTCTTACGCATTGATGTAGCGTGCGCATATTTCTATTTGCGGCTGCTGTTTCAGCAGCCTTAAGAATGTCTTCTGTGTATTTTCTGCGATCATTCTTTGCCATATTTTTCACTTGTTTAGCTGTACTTTCATATTTGCTCTGCGCTTCAGTTGTGTTTTGGTGACATAGTTGCACCTTGAGCTGTCGACGTTCTTCAATTTTCTTCATCGCTAATCCATGGTTTGCGGGACTTGTCTTGGTATCCGAGCACATGTGTAGCAGTGTTAATGTAGGCTGCTTCAATTTGTTCCCATTTATGATCAATATTTCTGGCTTCATGTCCTGATAGATTGAGCTGGAGCGATTGTTTGAAGATGTCGTGTATGTTCTTGTCTCTCAATTTTCTCCGATTAGACTTGTTTTGTTTCACAGCGGCTGGTTTAATTTTGAATGTTGCTATTACCAGTTGGTGGTCGCTGTGTATGTCTGCTCCACGCATTGTTCTGACATCCTGAAGAGAGGACAGAAATTTTTTGTTAACTAGTACGTGATCGATTTAATTCTTGGTTCTACCATCGGGTGATGTCCAAGTGTGTTTGTGTATGTTCTTATGTGTGAATTTACTGCCTCCTATAAATAGCTGGTTTGTGACACAACAATCGATGAGTCTATCACCATTGTTGTTTTGTGCTGGTTCTAGCCATGCCAGTGTTATCGGCTCCAATTTTAGCATTGAAATCTCCTTGGATAACTTTTATATCATTTCGGTGTGCACTAGAAATTATGGATTGTAGTATTCGTAGAATTCATCTTTTGTTGTGTCATCAGCTTCTTCGATAGGTGCATAGCACTGAATTATGGTTGTATTTCTGATTTTCGACTAAAATCGAGCTGTTATTATTCTGCTACTTATCGGTTTCCATTCGAGTAGTGCTTGCTTTGCGTTGCGTGTTGTTAATATTTCTACACCTTGTTCATGTGTGTCGGCTTTGCCAGAGAATATGAAGTAGTTTCCTGTGTTGTCAATTCCCCACTGTTTTTCCATCTTACTTCACTGAGTCCTAGTATTTCGATCTTATATTCATTCAATACCTTCTCAACTTGTGCTAGCCTCGATGTTTCTGTTAAAGTTCTGACGATCCAGTTCCCAATTCGTGTCTGGGTGCGATAGCCAAGGGTCGATATTTGATTGTTTTTCCGGTTTGATGTTTTTTCTTTTTTCTTCCTAGTATGCGTTTCTTAAATCAATTTTTGTTTCGGATTAATGGGTGATTGCTCCACGGAATCCTATCAAGTTTCCAGGGCTGCTGAATAATACTGGCATACCTGATTTGTGATGTTCGCTTCAGTGAATCCGTATTACTCGATGAAGTCATCTGAGCAATAAATTCACCTACTACCTGAGACGCTAAGGTGTCTGTAAGCCATTCAGTCTACGAACACCGCAGCACATTCTGTCGCCTCCTACGACAAGCATGTGCCAGGCTGTGAGTGAATTCTGATCCCCACTTCACAGGGAAAAAAGAAATAATTATTAGAAGAAACCAATCGCCTCCACTATAATAAATTATTTTTAATAAGAATTAATTTTTAGAAGACACCAGGCATCTCCACTATTATCATTTAGAATAATTATTAGAAGAAACAAATCGCCTCCAATATATTATTTTATTATTATTTAGAAATAATTTTTAGAAGCTACCAGGCATCTCCATTATTATCATTAGGATATAATTATTAGAAGAAACCAATCGCATCCACTATAATAATTTGTTTTTATTTAGAAATAATTTTTAGAAGATACCAGGCATTTCCACTATTATCATCAAAAAATAATTATTAGAAGGAACCAGCCGTTTCCACTATATTCATTTATTATTATTAGAAGATACCAGGCATTGTAGTATGAAGTTTGTCTGGTGGTCCGTGAAGGTCCACCAGTTGGTACTGCACGCAAACCACATTCACTCACTGCTCAAGCTGGCGTGAATTCTGATAGCCAACCTCTACACACAAGAAATTTTAAAAATAAATAAAAACAAAAATCGCATGCCGTGAAAGTTAAAACACCACCAAAATTCTCGAATTGCGAAGAACCATCCTGCCACAATTCTTCCCAGATTATAAATTCACTAACATATCATTATCGTACTATAAAAACAACAAAAAAACATAAGCAAAATACAAAAAAAACTTCCCTGTTGCTAGTAATTTTTCCTTGGTTGTCATCTGTTGCGTATGTCTGTGTGCTTCGCCAATATTTCTTCTCATTGATTTAAAACAGTAGAAAGACAATGTAATCGTAAGCGACTTTGTATAAAGCAAAGGTAACACCACATATTATGATCCTCCCAAAACTGTTTAAACTTAATACTCTTAAGCCCATCATTTGCAAGATAAACTCTTTGGATTTTAATTTTTTTTCTTTTGAATAATTTTAAAAACTCTTAGGTTATTTTAATTTTAAATTACAAATACTGCAGCCAAATTCTATAACTGTGATGTGGTGAAGTGATAAGTTTTTTAATGTAAAGAAACGAAGAAACTTTTAACACTTCACCACTTCACAGTTACAGAATTTGGCTGCTCAATTACAAATATTTGGTCCCACTTAATAAACATATTTAAAGTCTTTTACTTCAACTATTCATTTAGTCTCACTTGATAAAAATATTTAGATTTCTTTTGGCACATAAATTTATTTATTTCCTTTTCTTGCCATTTTCAAACTGTCCGCTCCTAATCTCGAAAGGACTTAAGTGTTCTAAACACTAACTGTTCAACCTCTTTCTCAACAGTTTCAACCAACTAACCAACTCAATCTACAACTGTCCAACACGATAAACCAAAACCAACTAGCTGTTTCAGCTACGTAACCCCAACTCAATGACTTTTAATGACTTTAAAAGAAAACATTAAAACTTAAATTCTTTTATTTTTCCATAATTATGCAAAAATTAATGTAAAATAAAAAGAATATGAGACGGTCTTCCCGGAAATGTTGTACTTGTAAGAAATAAGTGTGTTACACACAAAATAGATTAAAAAGCTTTAGACTATTTAATTAATTCCACAATTCTACTATTGTGGAATAAAATTAAATGGTCTAAAGTTTTTTAATTATTAAAATGCAATTTCATTAAGAAATCACGGTAGAAAGAGTAAATTTTGGTAGATTAAAAAGCATTTGAAAATGTATATTAACATTTTCGAGTTACGCTATAGTATATTAGTATAGGTAAAAAGAACGGAAAATGGAAGCACAACTGACAAAAAATATCTAGCCCATTACACCATCTCCACTATTATCATTAGAAAATAATTATTAGAAGAAACGAATCGCCTCCACTATATTCACTTATTATTATAAAGAAATAAATTTTAGAAGATACCAAGCATCTCCATAATTATCATTAAGAAATAATTATTAGAAGTAACCAGCCGCCTCCACTATATTCATTTATTATTAAGAAATAATTTTTAGACGATACCAGGATTCTCCACTTTTATCATTAAAAAATAATTATTAGAATGAACCAATCCCTTACACTATATTCATTTATTATTATAAAGAAATAATTTTTAGAAGATATCTCCAGGCAGCTCCATTATTATCATTAAGAAATAATTATTGGAATGAACCAGCCGCCTCCACTATATTCAGACATTATTTTAAGAAATAGTTTTTGGAAGACACAAGGCATCTCCACTATTATCATTAAGAAATAATTATTAGAAGAATCCAATCGCCTCCACTATATTAATTTATTATTATTAAGAAATAATTTTTAGAAGATACCAGGCATCTCCACTATTATTATTAAGAAATAATTATTAGAAGGAACCAGCCGTTTCCACTATATTCATTTATTATTATTAAAAAAAATTTTTTAAGAAGATACCAGGCATCTCCACTATTATCATTAAGAAATAATTATTAGGAGAATCCAATCGCCTCCACTATATTCATTTATTATTAAAGAAAAATTTTTTAGATTTTTTTTAACAAAGGTGTTGTGTTATGGGAATTACAATATGGAATTACAAGTCACACAACAACATCACATTGAGGTGTTGATGAACGCCTTTTTAAACTTTTTGGATTAGACGCTCCTGAGACTATTGATTTGGGCAAAGCATTCCATTTGTGAGATGTACGGGCAAAGAAATTTCTCTGCATTCTGTCACTATGACAGTGAGTGATCTCAACAGTTTGACTGTTTGCATTACCCGATTGACGAGTAAAACGGGGAAAAGGATACGATGATGGATTTGATTTTGTCCGAGCATTGCTGGTGACGATATTTATAAAAAACAACGAGATCATCAACAGTGCTATGATGTAGGGAATCAATATTTAATTTTCAATTTCAATCACCCACATTTCGCCTAGTACGCGTTTGGACAGAGTCCAAAAGAGCTAGCAGCTTCCCAAACTTGACAATAATATGTACTCCATACAAGGACGAATATAGAACTTATAATTTTGTAATAATTAGTGAAATATTTTTTACATCTATTGAGGCGGCCGAGTTTTTTGACGCACTTTTTGCCATCGTCATTGAAAATTGTGACAACAAATAATCGAACGTGCTTACACATTTGTCTATTTGTTCTTTACACATGCTAATTTAAATATCATTGGGGAACTCGGTCTTTGATCTAGAAACAACCAATAACTGTGTTTTGGTGAAATTAAAATTCACCAAATTTTTGTCACCTTAATCGGCGAATTTTTCTAGGTCCTCGTTTACACTTTTGGCAGCGAATGGTTGTCTACCAACAATTTTGATATATGTGCATTAATATAGTGCTTGTATATTTTAGATAGGACTGAGAGTAAGGCTATTGGTCTATAGTTAAAAATATCACACTTTGTTCCTTTTTTGGGGACGGGCTGGACCGGAGACTTTGTTCGTCAATAATAGGAGGAATATAAGATTTGGTACCAGATGTTAAAGAATTAATGGCATTGTAAAAACTTTTGACAGAAATGGACAACCAATCGCCTCAACTATATTAAATTATTATTATTTAGAAATAATTTTTAGAAGATACCAGGAATCTCTATTATTATCATTAAGAAATAGTTATTAGAAGAAACCAATCGCCTCCACTCTATATTCATTTTGTTATTATTAAGAAATAATTTTTAGAATATACCAGGCCTACTATTATCATTAAGAAATAATTTTTAGAAGAAACTAATAGCCTCCCTATATTAATTTATTATTATTCATAAATAATTTTTAGAAGATACAAGGCATCGCCACTATTATCATTAAGAAATAATTATTAGAATGAACCAATCGCCTCCACTATATTCATTTATTATTATTTAGAATAAATTTTTAGAAGATACCAGACATCTCCACTATTATCATTAAGAAATAATTATTAGAAGTAACCAGCCGCCTCTTCGATATTCATTTATTAGAAAAAAATAGTTTTTAGAAGATACCAGGCATTTCTACTATTAGCATTAAGAAGTAATTATTAAAAGAAACCAATCGCCACCACTATATTAACTTATTATTATTTAGAATAAATTTATTTAAGATACCAGGCATCTCCACTATTATCATTAAGAAAAAATTATTAGAAGAAACCAGCCGCCTCCACTATATTAATTTATTATTAAAAAACAATTTTTAGAAGAAACCAGGCATCTCCTTTAAGCTAACTTTAAGCATAGCTAACCTCTAACTTTAAACTCCTGTGCTGAGCATATATCATGATATCATTCTCGATGTCATGTGTAAACGACATTTATACACTCTTGCTATCTGACTGCGTATTTATTATTTCAATTTTAACTTTTGTTGATTTTAAATTAATTCACCAGAAATATAACACTGTCTATACGTCCGTATGTCCTGAACAGTCCGGTTTTTCGATGATACAGTTTGCCGAAACAACTTTGCTCCAAGGAAAGAACCGTTAGACCCGTTTGACATACGTCAACTGAGGTCGTCGGGAGGATCAGAGAAGGTAAAGAAAACACTATTTAAATTCAAACTGATTCTACCTTTTATTATGAAAAATCATTTCTTTTATATTATTTCAAATACTTCCCCATCATATAATTATGTATATAAATTATGTGTTTACAAATTATTTATTCCCCACTTAAAACTTAAATCAATTAATATATTATGTATTCCCACTTAAATCAATTAATATACATATTTATATTGTTTTAAATTTACTTATTGCAAAAATGCAATAACAACAAAAATGTACATAAAAGTGTTTTCAATTTATTTGCTCTATATTTTTCTTCAAATAAAATATACAAGTCATCATAAGCATTTTAACGTTTATTTAAATTGTTTCAATGTTTTGAAACATAATATATGTGATGACACGTTTTGAATCTAAGTTCATAAACTTTATTTGTTTACAATTGACGATACGAAATAATGAATGTTTATTTGTTATTTTGTTTTGATAAAATTTATGTCGTCATGGGAATTTCTTTATAACTTATTTATATAGGTTTTGATTTGGGTAAGTTGGTGAGTAGACGTAGTAGTATCTCTACACTCCTTTTATTAAACTTAAACTTAAACTTCTTAAACTTCAAGGTCAAGTTATCCAGCAGATAAATAATTTGGGTAGGCAATTCAGGTATTCAATTAAGGTTATGTCAGGTGATTTGAAGTTTAACTTTAATTTGAAATAGCGAAATTGTCGATTAATGTTTGCAGCATTAAAGGTTTGTCTATTAATCTCAATTCGGTTTTTTTTTATATTGAAAACTTTATGCCTGATATTCTGTTTTAAATGGAAAACGATTATCATCGAACTGGAATCCTCATTTTACGTCAAGCACGGTGTTTATTCGTATATAGGTAAATCATTCCATAAGTGAGAATACAAAATTTTGAATTGAACTCAACATTTTACCATAAGATATCCCCGTTCGTCTGAAAACATACATGTGTTTGATGATTTATCTGTTACGATAGATAGGTTGGGTGAATATTTTAGAGCCAAATTTACAGTTCATGGAGACTTTAATGTCCACAATAAGGAGGACAAGCTGAGATTTTCGCTCTTTATTATAATTTTACCCAAATAATAGACCACCTAATAGAGAATGCTAATTTGGGATATTATTTCTCAAAAAATACTACGCGCAATATCCAGCCTAAAACAATTCCTTGAGCTTCTTAAAAATTGAGTCACACCATTTTTCGTAAAAACATCACTCGAAAAAAACTTTTACAAATAATTACTAACCAGGCTTCTGGGCCTGATCGTATTCCGTTAGCTATGCTTAAAATATTCGCTAAGGAGCTATAGCCTCAATCACATTCTTTTAGACTATTAAAAGTTGAGATTGAAAATAATATTAAGTGGAATTCTCTTATTTTTTGCTTAGCTAAGATACAGTAAGTTTTTCAATGGCAAACAACTTCTTTTGCTCTACAAGTCTTTTATTCCCTTTTGCATGGAGTACCACTCTCGCATATGGGGTGGAGCGCACATAACTAGTTTGAAATGCCTTGATGCTGTGCAACATAGAAGCAATGTTGCTGTTTTGACAATTTTTACAAGTCCATTATGAATGAACGTTCTTCTCACGAGATCAAATCGATTTTCTCTAAACCTGTAAACTTCTCGCGTTATACCAGAGCGGTGGTAGGGCCCCATCATTATGGAATTCAAATAACATAGTGTAGAGCTGTAACCTTTCACCTTATTTTTTTAACAGAGTCTCGCTTCTTTGCCATTCCTTACCTACGTGATTTTTTCCTGGTAATTTTAATCCAAAAAATTTTTAAATCAATGTTCATTAATTTCCCAGATGAATAATTTTTTATTGAAATTTTAATCTTAGTTGGTATTGTATCTTCTAACACTAAAAATGCCTAACTTTAAATAAATTAAAAGACTTCTGAAAAATTAAAGTAATGTTAACAAAGAGATGTTAAGAACTGAAATCAAATTAATCAAGCATGCACAGTTTTTGATGTAGTGGAGGAGTGTTTCTTTCTCGTTCTCGGGCTCTGAAGATCACATCTTAAGATCAAGCTACCTAACGATGAAAATGCGAGCACCTGAATAGGGCAGATAAAAAAGACTTAGAAATGCACATGCCAGAATATGGTATATAATTATCACGTATTATTAAACAAATTTATTTCGAATAACTTATATTGCTTTCACACCACATCTTACAGTGATGTAGTAGTATTGATAGCTTTTTTAAACGGTCTAATGATGTACAAGAAGGAGTTATAAAACATTTTCTTGCTGAAGCTAACAACTAACACATTTTGTTGCAAACAATTGTTGATGTAATGGCTATCCTTCGAAAAAAATTTAGAAATTACTAAGATTTTGAAATTTTAAAGTTCAATATTTACGTTTTGGTTCACCTTGAGAGTTTCACATGAAAACAAAAGATTCATTGGAAGGAGATTCAATCTATAGAAAAGTCGCTTTACATCCTGTTCAAAACAAAAAGACTCAGGTGGAGGGTAACGATTTTTACAGAATATTTTATTTTATCCACGGGTGATAAAATCTTTTACTTGATGTCGATACCTTGTCACCCCGATTGATATTCAGCATAGAATATTTCGTTCAAGAAATTGACTTAAGTGTATCAGGATCGTCTGACCGTCTTTTAATGAATTGGTCAATTATTTAATGGCTTAGGACATGAATTGAATTCGATCTGGTCATGACGTCATCGACATAGAAACTGTGGCAAATGGGTATATATGGCGTCTATAGCCGCGTTCAATTTGACTGAAAGAACTGATACAATTGAAAAATTGTATGCAATTGTTGTTTTTTTTTCATCTATTTCAGTCAAATCGAATGCACCGCACCTTATTTACTAAAAACTCCGTATTGGGAGATATTGTGCTGAAGATCGGCCATATATGATGCTATTTAATCGATTAGTCGTATATCATTTTTGCTAGGATAATTCCAGAAAGTACGTTAAAAGATGCTATAATTTGGAAAAACGCTAAAGAAAAGGTTAGAACATGTTTTTCTGGATAACAAAACTGTTACGAGATTTCAGATAATTGTTCGCCATTATCTCTATTGCCCTAGTTCTATCTGAAATAGCATCCATAAGGCTAGATTTCAAGTGAAATCTTTCATATTAGTCAACTTTACAACCCTAATAGTAAATAAGTTTTTATCCGTTTATTCCACTTCTTAGGAGTATATTCTAACTTCAGTGAACCGATCTTTTTTTGCGAATTCCATAGCTAAAATTAATCCACATATGTAGTCGTTCAAATCAAAATATTGAATGCATAATTTAATCTTATTTATTCAATCAATTTTCCTTATCTATTTAACCTATTCCTATAAAAACATAAACCATAAAAATCAATAATATTCAACTCGATTTTCTGTTTATAATAAAAATATTTTAAGATGTTTATCTTCTTGTCATTTTAATAATCTTCCTTAAAAATCGCTAATTTAAAAACGAACGAAAAACTAAATCGCATGTCAATAAAAAAACCAATATGATTATAAACAGAGGAAAAGCTGTCATAAAACTCGACGAAACAGGAAAAAATAATATTTTTATTTTTCCGAAAAGAAAAACAATAAAAATATATAATAGAAAGTTATATGTTATCAAAGCTTTTTTGAAGGGATAGCAAGTTTATCATATATTTTAATTTTGTAATTTTTATTATTTATATAAAAGTTTGGAAATAATGTAAAGAATGTTTTGCGTATGATGTCTAAAAAGATTATGGAGAAAAATTATGATCACGAACGAACGGCCTGTGAAGCATAACATTAAATTGTTTTTATTACGAGATATCATTCACGCGGGCTTTAGTTATATAATTTCTAAGAAATAATTGTATTCAAGCACAGTAAATAAGAAGAAAATTTGCTAATTTTGTTTTGCCTTAAAACCATAACATTGAATTCTTTCAAATTTTTTAAAAAGCTCAACCAGTTATATTATATTTAATTATTTCTAAAACAATATTATTTTCTTTCATAACATATTTTATGGAGTGGTTTTAAATGCCTGAAAGCATCAAACTGAAAGTATAAATAGAATGGCTTCTGAACAGTTTTTTTAAGAAAATTTATTTAAAAAAAATATAAACGGAATGACGTTGTGGTTAAATTTTCTGATTTAAATAGAACGCAGGAAAAAATACACTTTATTCTGTTCTTAAGCGATTTATTTGTATGCAGATTTCAGATTTGATGCAGATTTGATGTTGACAAAAAGAGGAGATAAATATATCTGTATGTGGGAGGTAAACTACACCAAGTCACTTTTTTCAAAATACGTTTTTTTATACTCTTAGAATCAGGATTTTGTTCTCTACCGAGAGGTTAATAGCACTGAGTCCTAACTAGTGTAGTTTTCGAGATAGAACAATTGTAAATGACACCAAGTCCAAAGCCCTTAGAGATAACGAACGTCAAGTGAACAAATTTTGACACCAAGTCCAAAATGTTTAAGAGGTAAAGAACATCAGGTGTACATAGTTCTGTTTATGACTAAATAGTGTTGTAGACGACAACAATGTATTTAGAGGTAAATAACCCCAAGTGCACTTAGTTAATGTGTCTTTAGGTTTTAACGTCTTTCTTTTAATTTCTTAAAAATATTTAAACAATTTTAAACGTTTTTTAACGTTAAACTTACATTGTTTAATAACATATTTTGATGCAAAGTTTAAAAAAAAGCCTTTAACATTATTTTTGGGAACACCTTTTATGTACAATTGCCTAGGACTTGGTGCTGTATGTTTCAAGGGACTTGGGAATACTAAAATCCATCATCGTGAGGTAAAGCACACCAAGTCCTTTTTAACAAATAACCGTCACATAATATGACGTAATTTAATTAAGGATATCATGGAAATTAAAAAGAAATTACAAAGTAATAAAAATAGTCGGGGCAAGGGAAGCAGTTAATGGAGAGATAGAAGAGTTTTTGATTTTCAAACAGTTTTTTGGGTTTCCTGTAAAATTTTAAAAATGTAACTTGGTGTAGTTTACCTTCCACATACAGATATGAATCGTGCTGTTGCTGTTTGAGCTTAATTTAAAAACGGGTATAGAAATGCCAGTATATTTTGTAGATATTTTCATTTTGTATGAAAAAGTGGCGGTAGTTTTTTTGGCATTTTCAGAGAGCCGGCATTTATTCTATATGATCGAAGCACAGGCTGGCTGGTCAAGGAGCTATGGCAGTTCAGTTTCATACAGTGCCGGTTTAGACATTAAAAAGTATCATGCATCTGAAATAATTTGTAAACTCACTAAATTATCAAACAAATTAATATACATACTTGGAAATTTGCAATTCGGGTTCATTTACTCAGTCGCTTATAAAGTTGTTCCTTTTCGACCGATTTTCTTCTAGTTAATTTTATTTTATGAGTTACAGTACGTTTGAATTGGTTGAATCGATTTGTATTTTTTCCGGCCCTCAGATTAAGTTATAAAATTAGATTCATCCAAATTTAACTATCGAGGTCTGACAATTGCGCCTGCGGTTCATATTGAAGCCTGACGCGAATCGACGGCTTTTATTGAAATAAGAGCGTATAATCTTCCGTTTAGTCTGAGTGTATATACAAAGTTTTACTCACATCTGCAACTTAATTGTAGAACAAATCATTTTTGAGTGTTTTAATCTCGCTTGAAATTTTGAAAATTCGATAAAAAATATTGCGACGCTGATGCATAGGCTGACTTCACCACAGCTGTGGAAACATAGTAATCTGGATATATAATGAGCTGATATCAATCAAACACTTTAATTAAAGGCTAATCAATGTTATAGATTTCACGTAGTTCTAATTATAATAATATTAAAGAAAGCAGTTGTATCACAACAAACATAAGTTCTATTGTAGCACGAGAAAAATTAAAAAAAATTTTTTACCGGAATTGACAAACCGGAAGTTGGGATGCAGAACTGTTGTGAACCATACTAAATGCTTATGTAACAAGTTTCATCCAATTCGATTATCAGGTACAGATGTTATTGAGCTTTCAAAAAAACAGGTACTCGTGGGACCCCCCACCACTTTGTTCAATATCACCAAAAACTAATCAGTTGCTTGCCATAAATATTTGCATCTTTTTCCATCAAAATTTATTCACGAACGAATGTTGTATGCTCCCAACAAACATTGAAAAAAGTGTGACGCAGTAAACATGTATTCGGGAGGCCACCCACCACTTATCGCCGCAATATTGTCCAAAAACTGATCAGTTCTTTGTCATTTAAGTCTCTATTTTTTTTCAAAGTTTTGTTAAAATTAAATATTGAATGAAGTCTGTATGCGCCCAACAAACTTAAAAAACAAAATGTGAAAAGTCAGAAGTTGTTTGGTAGACCCTTCGCCACTTTGTTCCAAAAGATGATAATTATCTTCTCAAGGTAATTAAAACCTTTTTCATAAGTTCCATCATAATCACTTCATTAGTGTAGGCTGTAGTGTGCATAAACACACTGAAAAAAAATCTGTAAAATATTGAGGCAATCGTAAATTTATTAAAACCAAATGTTTTAAGACTAAATTTAGTAAAACTCTTACTATTAGAAAACCCATAATTTAAAATAAGATATATTCACATCTGTTAAATCCTCAATAAACATTTTTTCCTTTTGTTTTGTTTTGCAACCATTTTTATTGAAGATTCTTAATATTCATAAAACAATAAATAGTCAAGCACCAAAAATATTAATATTATATACATACTTTTATTATATGAACTAACAATTTCTTTTTGTCATATTTTTTCATTTCCTTTCGAAATATTCGTATAGTTAAGAATAAATCCATAGTTCTTAAAGTTTTAAATAATTAAAAATAAAAAATAATTAAATTTGTTTTCAAGACTTTATTTTTAACACTCTGTGTTAAACTGTGAAGTAGCAAAATTCTTCACAACCCGGTACGAAGAACTTTCGTCACCGAATTTAACAAATTGCAAAAAAAATTTTTTTACCGGAAGTGAAAAACCGGAAGTTGGGATGCAGAACGGATGTGAACCGTACTAAATTCTTATATACCAAGTTTCATCCAATTCAACTATCAGGTACAGATGTTTACAAAAAACGGGTGCTCAGGGGACCCCCACCACTTTGTTCACTATCGCTCAAAAACTAATCAGTTCCTTGCCATACATATTTGACCTGTTGTTTGGTGGACCCCCAACCCTTTATCCAATGTACTCCAAAATCTTATAAAATCTTTCTCATGTTACGCGAAAGCTTTTTCCAACGTTTCATGAAAATCGAAAGGTAATTGTAGGCTACAGTAGTGATAATCACTTGAAAAAAAAAACTTTTTACCTGGAAGTGACAATCTAGAAGTTGGTTTGCAGAAATATTGGAAACAGTACTAAAACCTTATATACCAAGTTTCTATAAGATCATAATCCGAGATTAGAAGTTATTTTAGATTTAAACTTAGAGGTGTTCGGGACACCCCCTGCCATTTTGCCCAAATTTGAAATGAGTCTAGATCTTCCATTTTCAAGTGAACATGGATCATCATAGACCAAAGTTTCATCGAGATCCTATGCAGGAATGTTACGCACCCACCCACCCACCCCACCCACACACAGACGTACACCAAAAAGTTTTTTGGCTATTCAGATAGAGAATGCTCCAAAACAAAAGAAAAAACAAAATTTAGGGTATATAAGATTTTTTTTTTCTCGGTAGATTGCATTACTTCACACAATTACTTCGGTCTGAAAGACCTAAGTATTACATTCATGAGCTAAAAGTGAAATTCTTACCACCACTTTTTTTGGCATTTCTCGACGTGTTAGTGACCTGATCACCTGACCACCTGATTCTAAAAAAGCAACAAAAAAAATGTGTGTCTGTCTGCCGGCCGGCCGGCCGTCATAATCGACGAAATCTAGAAAACGGCTGAAGGGATTTGAAAAATTTTGAATTCTAAAAATAGGTACACTCAATGGTAAGAGCCGAAAGAATGGTGTGTTCGATAACTGTACCGGAAGTGCGTCAAATAAATCGTCAAGTGTGTCAAAACAAGGAAATATGCTTATTTTTTGCATAAAAAACGTTCATTTTAAGTGATAATGTGTAGGAACAAGGAATGTGGAGAAATCTAGATGGTCGGGATTGGTATGTGAGATCAAAAACTAGATTATTGCATTATAAGTTTGTCAAAAAAATGTTGTCAAGTGTGTCAAAAGAAAGATTTTTATTTATTTTTTTACCCAATTTTTTGGAAAAAAATAAAATTAATTATTTGTTTGACATGAAATTTTATCATTATTATAGAGCATTATGGCAAAAAAATAATGTCAGGTGTGTCAAAAAATGATTTAATTTATTTTTTTAGCTAATTTTTTGGAAAAAAAATTTTAGCTGTTTTTATGACGTAAATGTAATTGAAAAGAAATTGGACATTTTTTGAATTTGTTATTTGTTAGCTTTTGAATTATTTTTGGAATTTTGAAAAAAAGTTTGTATTTTTGATTTTGTAATAATTTTTGCAATATTTTTAGAATTTTGGAAAAACTTTTAATTTTTGTTTTTGTTATAATTTTTGCAATATTTTTAGAATTTTGAAAAAAATATTATTTTTTTTATATATAATTTTGAAATTTTAGAAAAAGATTCAATTTTTGATTTTGTAAGAATTTTTGGAATATTTTTAGAATTTTGAAATACTTTAAATTTTTGATTTTATTATAATTTTTGGAATTTTGAAAAAAGTTTCAATTTTTGCAATATTTTTAGAATTTCGGAAAAAATTTCAATTTTTGATTTTGTTATAATTTTTTCAATATTTTTAAAATTTTGAAAAAAAAAAAAATAGAATTTATATGTATTTTTAGAATTTTGAAAAAAGTTTCAATTTTTATTTTGTAAGAATTTTTGAAATATTTTTAGAATTAAAAAAATTAAAAAATATTGATTTTATTATAATTTTTGGAATTTTGAAAAAGTTTCAATTTCCTGTTATAATTTTTGCAATATTTTTAGAATTTTGGAAAAAGTTTAAATATTTGATTTTGTTATAAGTTTTGCAATATTTTTAGAATTTTGGAAAAAATAGAATTTTTGAATTTTTTATTTATGATTTTATTTATATATTTTTAGAATTTTGAAAAAATTTTTGATTTTGTGAGAATTTTTGGAATATTTTTGGAATTTTGAAAAAAGTTTCAATTTTTGATATTGTTATAATTTTTTCAATATTTTTAGAATTTTGAAAAACAAAAAAAAAATAGAATTTATATGTATTTTTAGAATTTTGAAAAAAGTTTCAATTTTTATTTTGTAAGAATTTTTGAAATATTTTTAGAATTAAAAAAATTAAAAATTATTGATTTTATTATAATTTTTGGAATTTTAAAAAAGTTTCAATTTCCTGTTATAATTTTTGCAATATTTTTAGAATTTTGGAAAAAGTTTAAATATTTGATTTTGTTATAAGTTTTGCAATATTTTTAGAGTTTTGGAAGAAAAAAGAATTTTTGAGTTTTTTATTTATGATTTTATTTATATATTTTTAGAATTTTGAAAAAATTTTTGATTTTGTAAGAATTTTTGGAATATTTTTGGAATTTTGAAAAAAGTTTCAATTTTTGATATTGTTATAATTTTTGCAATATTTTTAGAATTTTGGAAAGAGTTTAAATTTTTGATTTTATTTAATTTTTACAATATTTTCGGAATTTTGAAAGAAATATGAATTTGTGGTTTTGTAATATTTTCTGGAAACGCTAAATATACATTAAAAACAATGTCCTCATAAAAGTTTTTTACCGAAAACTATATCAAAATCCTTAATCCAGACCGAAGTCTTGATATCTCAGAGCCTCCATATTTTCAGCCCCTCCATATTTTTTCTTTTAAAATTTGTTCGATATCTGTTTGTAATTAGTTTGTTTTGTTTAAACTAATCAGATTCTACTTGTACACAAAACTGTCTGATCTCGAAATCTACCTATTTCTAGCGGACATCTTGCCGCTCGGACTTTTTAAAAATTGAAATCATTAAAGCAAATCTTCTCTTAACTTTCGATTAATCATTTTCAAAAAAATACACATCTTAATTGTACAAACAAACACAATAATCATTTGAACATATAAGAGATCAAAAAGGTTTCCAATTTACAATCATAAAAACTAAACCCGAAACCTCTAATTCACAAAAGAAAATCGAATCGAAATGTATTTATTAATAAATCATAACAGTTTTGACATTTTACTATCCAATTTTGATAAAGAAATTACATTCATTTTTCTTTATATATTGTATATAGTAGAACTTCTAACATTATAAATTATGAATCATGACATGATATTAAATTTTCTAAGTCAAAATATAAAAATATATATATAAAATATATAATATTGATAATATGGTTTGATGATGATGATTGCATTCAAAAGTGAAATGACAAGTAAGATGTTGAGTTATTTCTATTTATTAAAATAATAATTCGTAGTTTTTTTTATGAAAAGTAATTTTTTAAGCGTAGACTGTCAAGTCAACGAATGTCAATTAAATCACTTGAAAACTTAATTGCATAGATTATTGTTATAACAGTCCATGGAGTCTATTACCAATTTATCAATCATATTGGTTGACTTTTGACTAATAATCAGATAACTTTTGTTCGAATTATATGAATGTGGACGTGAACAGAAAGTGTACTTAAACACCACAGATCCACTTAGAGTGAGAAATAATTACTAGCTTTGTTAGGTAACTCTGAATGGTCGGTACGCATCGTTTCGTATTCCTAGCACTGCACTAGAATAACACAAAAGTCAATTTGCGGTTGATATTCTTTACACCCACTTACGAATAAAAGTTTCATAGCAAGAAAACAAGAGCTTCAATATTTAGCACACCCAGCTGAAATCAGCAGCAAGTTAAAGTTACCTTGTGCTGTTATGTTTGAATTTGTTTTATCAATAAAGCTGTCTGAATAAAAGTGTATCAACTAAAATATGAAGGTTAAAGACATAAGCCTCATTTTTTGGGCGCCACTGTAACAAATATGATTGCAACTTAGTTTTTTAGATGTGAGCAGGGATTGAAATAGCCAACCGAATTCTTCACTTGGTTGTGAATCTGGACCTGATTTTTTTAACTTTAACTATGAATAAAAATGATATTTACACATACCAAAATTATTTAATAACAAAAAAGTCAGCAGACGAGTGAGACAGAGTCTGATAACTTTTTTATTTCCATTTTCCGTGATTCGGCCATTTTTTCACTCGGCAAACTCGAAACCATGGCGATTTCTCGGGGTCTTGTAAATATACCACCACAATTTTGTTTTTTATCAATGAGGGTGGGAATTTGTTTTGTTTGTTGTTTATAAATAAATTAAATCCTAGTTATCAGCACGTCTATTGTCTTTGTCTGTCATTAACATTTAGCATTTTCGATTCCAATATCCTTCACTCTGTGAAGTACTTTGTAGTTCGGCTTTGATCAACTCTTATTTTTCGTTATTTTACAAAGTTCTAATTTCAGTTCATTTGATCACAAAGATGTTAACATATTTGTTTTTTTTGATTAAGAACGAAACAACACTCTACGGGAAAAACTGAAATAACAAAATTACCTTTTCTAACAATACATTTTCATCAATTCACTAAGAACAAAAGCAAAAAAAAAATCACCATTGTAAGAAATATTAACTGTATTTTTTTTATATTATTTTGAAAGAAACAAACGTAAATATGTTCACAATTCTCTGTGTGCATGTTGTGCGCATTTGAAGTTAAAAAAAAAATTAAGATATAAATGAAAAGCTCTTTGAAAATATTGCCTTTTTTCTCCGAGTGTATTTTATTGGTGTATTTACATTATTTTTTTTTCATTTTTTCATTAAGAAAGAGATCAAGTTATAATCTAATAATATTGTTTGTTTTGTTTTATAATTTTGTAATTTATTTCCATTTTTGTTTGTTTTATTTTTTTACGGAAATTTCATGATTTTTTGATTGAGAAATAAATAAAATAGAAAAATTAATTTTAATAAATAAAGAAGCTCGATTGTTTCTGTTTTGTTTGTTAAAATAAAACAAAAGAAAAGGTTTAGTTAACTTGACGGAATATAATTCGTTTTTGACATCAATGTATTGTTAGAAATACGAATTGGTTGAAACAGGGTACAGAATGCCACACTTTGGTTGGTTTAGATTTTAGCTTAACTTTAACTTAAGAAAAGCTCACCATTTACGCTAGGTCAGTGGTCGGCAAACTTATTAGCCAAAGAGCCAAATATGAACATTACAACAATTTTTTAAAAAAATGAGAGCCAAATCTGCTTGTTTAGTAAACTTTTATTACACTAAAATCGAAATAAAACTAAATTTCATACTTAACAAATATTTATTAATGCGAACAATGTGCTTGCATCTCCTTGGAATGTTTGAGTAAGTCAGGTTTGTATGTTGTTGTTTTTAATTTTAGGCATGATTCCAAGTTTTCATCAATAAGACGACTTCTCAATTTACTCTTGATAATGTTCATGCTTGAAAAAGATTGTTCGCATATATATGTAGAACCGAAAAGGGAAAGAACAGCAAACGCGAACTTTTTCAGCTGATCGTAAGAGTCAGGAATACTATTCCAAGCGTTGAAAATGATCATGTCTTCCTTCTCCAGGTCATTCAAAGCAGACCACTTGTGCTGTGAACTAAGATCACATTTTTTCTCCAATATTTCCAATTCAACACAAAGACGTTCGAATTTAGAGCGCCATATCTCCTTGTTTTTTAAATCCAGCAATTGTATTTCAAAGCTACCAATGTCAATTTCAAAAGGAGAAAATTTCAACTCGGTTATCGTAGCATTAAGAGGATTTTTGACAAATGCTAATGTTGCTCTGCTGTTTTTAAATTCCTGTAACCTGCTGAGAAATGCTTCCCTCATATTTAAAATTATTGTTTTAAAATGGTGTTTATCAATAGAGGAATTATTTTCTTGACGATGCTTCAGCAGGCTCGGAAAGTGAAACAATGTTTCCCTTTCAAAATCCTGAGCAAAAATGGATAATTTGTTTTCGAATGTTATTACTTCTTCTAACATCGAAAAAATTAAGTTTCCTTTCCCTTGTAGTTTACGATTAAGCTGATTTAGATGAGACGTAACGTCTACCATGAAATAAAAGTTTTTGATCCACTGATCGTCTGTTAGTTCTGGATAGTGAACGCCCTTCTCAAGGAGAAATGATTTAATTTCCGGGAAAAGGGCCGCGAAACGTTTTAAAGCGTTCCCTCTTGATAACCAACGTACCTTGTTATGAAGCAGAAGATCAGCGTACTCACTCTCCATTTCAAACATAAATTCTTTGAATTGGCGATGATTAAGAGCTTTAGCTAAAATGGAGTTGATAATGGTAATCACTAATTCCATAACTTTACGAATTTCATCCGGAAATGTTTGCGCACAAAGCGCTTCTTGGTGAATGATACAATGGTAGAGTATCTCGTGAAGAGTATCTCGTGATTAATTTTTTCTTTCAAAATAGCAACAAACCCTTTTCTTACGCCGGTCATACTTTTGGCCCCATCTGTTGAAATCGACACAATTTTATCGAGGGGAATATGATGTTTATCCATACACTCAATTACAGCATTTGCGATATCTTCTCCACGCGTCTGACCTTTGAGTGGCAATAATCCTAAAAGTTCTTCTTTAGGGCCTGAATGAGACATAAATCTTACAAAAAGTGAAACTTGCGCTGTATCATTTATGTCACAAGACTCGTCAACTGCTATTGAAAAAGCAGAAACCAATTTCAAATCTTCGATATGCTGGGTGGTTATATTCGAACAAATTTTAATTGTTCTATCCTTAATGGTTTTGGCAGACAAGGGTAACTCTTTAATTCTTTTCAGAATATCTGCTTTGTTCTTAAAATCCCGAAATAGCTCTTCAGATGCATTAATAAAACAGCTTTTTATGTATTCGCCGTCTGTGTACGGTTTCCTTCTCTTAGCAATCTCTTGGCTAACAACAAAACTTGCCATATTAATATTGCTGGAAGATTGCATCCAGTTATTAAACACAGAAGTTGACGACTCTTGACTCTTCAGAAGTTCCTCAACTGCTTTCTTCCTTGCATCACCGGTAGGGTATTTAGTGCTAAATGAATCGTGCTTTCTTGTAAAGTGTCTCTCTAAATTAGACTTCTTGTTATGCGCGAATTTCTCCTTACAAATAAGACATGTCGGAAGTCCATTCAAGTTTTGAATAAACGCAAAATTCTCGGTCCACTCAATTTTAAATTCGCGGTTTTCATCTTCCGTTTTTCTTAGCTTTTTTTTGGTAGCCATGTTAATTGGGGTGCCTATAAAAATATTTCAAATAATTTTTTTCTCTAAAGCCATCAGTACAAAATTATTATCATTATTAAATTGATGAAAATAAAAATCAAAAAAAAATCTTTTTAAAAATACAATTTTATTAATATGTTAACATTAACCGTTTTTTTTTGAAAGTGGTATAAGTCCATTTTTTCATATATTGAGATATTTAAGGATTTGCGTTTGCATCAATATAAAAACATAGGCAAATGTTACTAAAATTTTGTGACATTTTTCACACTTTAAACCTATTTAATTTTATTATGCAATAATGGTTATTTAAAATTAAAAAGAAAATAATTGATTTTTTGACTCCAAATGGACTTATACCACTTTCAATAATAACATATTCTAAAAAATAAGAACAAGAGATAGTATAAGTCCCATATAAATGGGTCATTCTTTTACCGACACATTTTTGATTTGGCTAAAATTTTTTTTATGCGTTTTATATCGAAAAACAAGAGGGGTGTTCGAGGATTTTTTTTTTTTGGAAAATAAAGCGGTTCTAAATTTCTTGATGAGTTATTTTCAAAAATTCATAACTTCGGTTCTATTAAAGACAGAAACTTCTGTTTTGTTTTATTTTAAAGTTAAAAGATGCTAGTTTAAAAAAAAATAAAATTAACAAAAGTTTTTCTATTGATATTTACAAATAAAATGTTGAAATCGATCTTTAGCCATTTATCCACCCACGCTCCACCCTAAATCGGGCTCTATTGAAGGTATGATTATATATATAAAAAGAGGCCATCATTATCTTTTTAAAACTACCACTAACTCAATTTTTTCCAAAAGTGGACTTATACCACTTTCAAAAAAACGGTTCATATGTAACTGCACTAAAAAGAAAAAAATAATTTTTTCCATCATCAGAATAACAAAACTTTTAGAATGACCAAAAATGGAAGAAAACTTCCAACATTTGGACAAATAGAAGCTATCGAAAAATCGATTACAAATTTCGAACCTGAACAACAAACATAAATAGCAGGTGTAATAAAATCGTATAAAAATACCTGTAAGATGTGCAGCTAGATTGAAAAATACAACAACTTTTTAATAAGACAGGACAACGACAGACACGGTAGATAAGACAAAACTGTTCACACTGCAACTTAAAATTATTAAACACACAAAAATTTATTATTATCACAAATTAAATTACAGCACAAATCAAATTACAAGAAAATACCAAATTCCGTTATGATTATTCTTTGATTTATGAAAAAAAAAATGAAATCGACTGTCAAAATAATTTAAGATTCTTTATAGCTGTCTATTCTTTATAGCTACAGCTTTCAGCTGATTTGATTTTTGATCATGTGATATTATTTTTTATAGCAAACTAAAGCCGCAATTAGACTATTGCAGAACTCTGCAATATTTTTGCAATGGTAGTGTGTAAAATATTCATTGCAGAAAAGTTTGGCAATGAACTCATTTTAAAACATTGCAATGACTCATTGCAATGTTTTGCAATGAGTTTATTGCCCAACGTTTCTGCAATGAATATTTTACACACTACCATTGCACGATTATTGCAGAAATATTGCAGAGTTCTGCAATAGTCTAATTGCGGCTTTACAAGAGAATTTGTTTTTATTTAATTTTTGATAATTTTTGTCACAGAAATATTCTTAAAAAATTAAAATTTATTTTTTGAAAATATTTCTGGAAATTGTTCGTCAGTTAATTAAATATTTGAAAAAAAAATTGATTTTAAAAATGTTTGATAGTATATGTAAGTTTTATTGTAGTTATTTTTTATTTTTATGGTTACCGAAAATAAAAGTTGTCGTCTCAGAACTTAGCTTGGTAGTTTGTACATGGTTTGTGTCTACGTTTACAAAAACTTATAAAATTAAACTCGATGTTCGTTACGTAGTTTAACAACAATATAAAATTTTTAATTACCTATCTATCTTTTAGCTTAAATAAAAAATTATATATACATGTTCTCGATTTATAGAAGAATTTTAATTTATCAAAATAAGATTTAATTTTTTTCTCACCAAGTTTTTTTTTAAATGAAAATATTATTGCGCCTTCCGATGATATTTGTGCCAGAGCCGCACTTAAGGTGTCAAAGAGCCACATGCGGCTCTGGAGCCGCACTTTGCCGACCACTGCGCTAGGTAATACGTTTTTCGGGAAAATTTAGACCAAATCTAACAACTTTCGATTCAGATCCAGATTTTGTGTACAACGGTTGCATATTTCTAGCCGTAAAACCATTTCAGCCGTTGACCAAGTGGCATCTAAGTTTTAACATTATCAAATCGTAATTTAACTTTTTTTTATGTCTCACTTTGTTGCATTCGAAATCTAAAAACCGATTCATTTTAAACAAAAATTGTATAGAAACAAGAATTAATTTCATAGTTATCCTACCATAAAATCTTTAAAATATTTTAGAACATTTTAACGAGCAACAATAAATTTTTTTATAGTAAGAAAAGTTGCCCAACAAAACTTTTGTTTTTGCTTAGAAGTAGATACATTGTTTATAATGTGCAAATACGTAACAGGCAAATTTGTTTGTTTTGGACCAAAGAAAAGTTTGTAGAATAGTTGGTAGTTAGTTATAGATGGTATTTGTTTTATTATAAAATTGGCGCCAATCTAAACAAAAGTTTTACTTCGAATTATACATACTTTGTTTATTTTGTTCGCATTTGTTCTTTGTAGTCTTAGTAAAAGTAAATAATTTGTTGACACAACAAAGGTTGGTATGTAAAGCCAAACAGTTCATAAATATTTGTTTTTTTTTAAACTGACGAAGGAGTCTTGTTTATGGCGTGAACTAGACCATCAACGAAACCCCGTTTCGTGATACAAAACTCCATCCTTAAAAAATGTAGTTAAATTTTTAAATTTTAAGGAATTTTGTGACCAATTAAACTCAAGAAAGTAAGAAAATAACTTGATTTTTTTCAATTCTGGTTGGAAATTTCTCACATAAAAACTCCATTTCTCATTTACGTGTTTCGGATGAATTCGAACCCTTCTCATCAGTGCCATGTTCGAATCTGTTGGCAGACATGCTATCAACGACGTCACTAGAACGATCACTGTTTCAAAATTGAAGTAGTCAAATGATTATGTAGATGATTTGCTGCTTTTTGTATCTACAGCATGCTCACACGTCAGAATTTAATGATGATTCATCGTAAAGACAGTCGTTGTGATACCACAAATTGTTTATTTTACATACTTTCTCTAAACCTTCGCCAAACACATTAATTTTTAATTTAGGTGTCCGTACAATTAGACTGTTTGACTCGATAAAAAATAATTTTTAATATAGTTATTTAAAATGAGTGATACAGAAAACTATAATAGTCTCAAAACAAACGATCCTAGCCCTTCTGACAATCCAAGAGTAGAATCGACAAATGTAAAACTTCCTCCATTTTGGTAAAAAAAACCCCAAAACTATGATTCGTTCAAGTGGAAGTACAGTTCACGATTTACAATATTCGTAATCACTCTACAAAATACTTTTTTGCGCTAGCGGCATTGCCTCCACAGATATGCAAATCAGCATATGACATATTAATATATTAATGAATGCACCTAAGACCATTAAATACAAGACGTTCAGAACTGCTCTAGTGAGTCGTCATACTCTCTCAGAAGAGAAACACCTCAAAAAATTGGTTAAATGGGCCGACTGGAGTGATCAAAAACCTTCAGAGGTATTAAGAGATATGAAGAGGCTAGTGGGTGAGTCCGTAAGCGATCATAGCTATAAATTCACAAAGCAACATCAAACACATAAAATTCAAATACCAATTCCACGCACTGTATGATGAATTGAAACAACAAATCTCAAAACTCGAATTCATGATAGAAACTGTAGCGATCAACAAAAGTCTATTAAATAGATAGTTTCTTTTAAACTCTAAACCACACAGACCTCACAATAGTCATACTATAAATCCTACATTCATTCAGTACTACCAAATAATTTAAGATTCGTTTCATTAATAACATCTGATTGGTTATGACGTTCCACCTTAACGCAGAGTTCTATTATTTTGTCTTTTGTCAGTGTGAAATGAATGAAGTGTTTTTTGTTTTAAACAAAAACCAAAATAAAGCAAATTGATCATGCGCAGAAGCGTTGATGCTGAATTATTTGTAGGGTACTTTATATGAATTTTGGCTGATATATGTTTGCAATATCAATAATTAATTATATGTTGAAGGACCTTATGTGTATTTTGTTTAATAGTTTTTAAATGATTTTTCTCAGTCGTGTCATTTGTTTTTTACACATATGGTAGATTTTCTAATGTATGGGTTAAATTTGGTGTTTGATGAAATGTTTAAGCCACAGTGACAGAGATAAATAGAAAGTCTTTTGCTAACTAAAGTCGATGAGTAAATTCACATGGAATTATACATTAGTTAAGTTTTTAAAGTTTTTAACCTCCCTAAGATATTGATTAGCTCTCGAGCGTGAAAGAATATGTTTGGTCTCAAACAAACGATTAATAGATCCAGATACAAAACTTTGCGTTAATAGAGCAAGATCTCGCAAGGATATACCCACCCTACTACAACACATAGTTGCTAATGGCTACAATACCATTATGAAGTTATTTAACACACCAGTCATGGACAAAATGGTGCACCACATACTCACTCGCGGCCAACGCCCGTATTCGAGACCACATAGACTGGATGCATTAAAAGATAAAGCAGCTAGGTTTGAATTCAAGCATATGGCTAAAATTGGAATATGTCGTCAGTCATCTTCTTCAACCGCATCAGCTCTTCACATAGTAAAGAAGAAGAACAGTAACGATTGTCGTTCATGTGGCAATTAAAGACAGCTAAATGCACTCACTCTTCCAGATCGTTATCCAAGTGTTCGCATTCATAATTTTACAATGAATTTGCAAGGAAGCAGCGTTATTTCGAAAATAGATCTAGTCAGTGCATATCATCTGATACCCGTAGCTTCCGAAGCCATTCACAAAACAGCTTTAACAACTCCTTTTGGTTTATACGAATTTAATCGTATGCCATTTGGTCTTCGAAAATCGGAATGGTGCACAGACTTTTCAGCGCTTGATAAATACTTCTCCATACAATCCTTCACCCGTTATACTCCATATACTCCATTACATATCTGCCAACCATTTTACATTTTTTCATTGCAGCTTTACAAACAACATTAGCACTATCCACATGATTGAATATTATCGGCTAATTAATAACTTGGATTACTTATCAGCATTTTTTGTTGTTCGAACCACAACTTATAAATTTAATCATTTATAGAAAAAAAAAATCGCGATAAGTGAAAAATGCTTTCGCATTTAAAAAAGTTAATTATTTTTCCGTAAACCAATAATGCTAAGGTCAAATTGCTTCGTTAATCATTTTTTATTTTAAAAGAACAGCACAAATGATAACTATTTCAATGAAATTTGATAATAACATTTATTTACACTTATAAAAATTCATTTATTTTTACACTAATATTTAATAAAAGCTTGTTTGATAAAAATTTATATAATCTCTTCGATCAAACAAATGATCAAGTATAAATAGTAAAACTCTCCTCCTCTTGTTTCTTCTTCTATTATCCCTTTCATCGTACACAAATTAAAAATTCCCCATATCATCTCAATAAAAAAATGCAAATCAAAAATGCAATTACACTAATATTTAATGTGCACTGTTTGATAAAAATTTATATAATCTCTTCGATCAAACAAATGATCAAGTATAAATAGTAAAATTCTCCACCTTTTGTTTCTTCTTTTATTATCCCTTTCATCGTACACAAATTAAAAATTCCCCATATCATCTTGATAAAAAAATGCAAATCAGGCCATTTCCATATATCTTCTCAATAAATTTCTCTACAACTACAGAACATAATTCTACCTTCCACAAATTTGAACAACCGTATTATTCAACCTACATGTAATACTATTACTACACCCAAAAAAATAATCGTGGTAGATCCGACAAAATTGCAGGTAAATTCGAATAAAATGACATTGTTTTGGCTCCGACGTTTTATTTAGTTAAATCGATTGTATCGCTACTTTTAATACAAATGCACAAAACTTTAACTGTCAAATGAATAAACTTAATGTTATTTCGACAGTCAATGCTGTTGTTATAAACATCTAGAATATCAAGCATACTACTCTTTTGTAGAATTAACTACAGTACTTCTGATATGAGTATTAAAGTCAACAAAAATGTATTCAATTCAAGTATTTTATATATTGATTTAAAATTCAAAATCAAAAGTAGCTTTCAAATGCAGCGTATTCTTATTTTTGTTAATTTAAGGGCAATTTCCTCAATTTTATATGCAATTTTTTACTTTGTTAAATCGATGTACCTCTGTCGATTTAAAATAGTGATTTTTTTTTGGGTGTAAGGTTTACAAACAATAATGTTCATCGTTTATGTAAACAGAAACATGTATTATTAATTGATATTGTGTGACGCAGCAAAGCAATTAACTTAGAAAACGTTATCCTATTATTGACTGACTTGTAGCACACATAAATGCTTTTATGTTTGTTTTAACTTAAAGGTCGGAACCAAAATAAATACCAAATTATTAGTGATTTTCCCTTTGTCCCTTTGTAGCCGCACCACCACCAATCCATGATATTTCTTTAATAAGCATCCATTTTCAATACATAGGCTGTCCCATTGTGCCTAATATGCATTCATTATTCGACTTTTATCCTCAAATTTATCCCATATTGAGTTTTGTCCTTTTTTCCTTGAACTTGATAATTGGTGCCAAGTTAGGATCTGCCAATTGCTCATTCTTTACTACTTAAGTTGTCCAGTCGTCACTAGGAAGCACTTGCACCGGATGTCAATAATATTTACCTTACTGTCTTTCCAGTTACAGTGCTTGCATTCCACTTGGTATGGTCATCTTGCCACTGCATCAGCATTTTCATGCGTGCACTTCCTAGTCGATGTTCAATATCGAAATTATAAGTCTGTAAGCGTTCAATCCATTGTACTACTTCTCCCTCCGGATTTTTCAATTGTAACAACCACCGCAATGCTCCATGCTCAGTGCCCAAATGGAATTTTTGACTTTGTAAATATTTGCGGAAATGTTTTACACGTCCCGCAATTCTTTCCGGGTTACATAATAATTCCTTTCTCACACGAATATACGTGTAATAAGCTAATTTTTTCTTTTGCCCATCATTTTTTTTAGATAAGACTCCTCCTATATCATCCTTGCTGCCATCAGTGTCTGATATAAATTAAAAATTTTTCTTCGGTTCATTCAGGTCCAAAAAATTGCAAAGTGCATGTAAATTCTTAGGTCTTGACCATACTTTTACTGCTGTAATCTTCTCACATCTGTGTGTATACAATTTGTTATCACTTTGTGCTCCAAGTATTTTAGACCCTCTCTGAACAATGTACATTTATTTGCACTCAATCTTAGTCCTGCTGTTTGGAGGGTCGAAGACTTCCTCGAAATTGTTCAAATGGTCGTCGAAGTCCTTGTCCATTACAATTATTTCGTTCAAGTATACAAGGTAAGTTCAGCAATGTAATATTTTTAGCACACGTTCAATTAAATCTTCAAATGTTACTGGAGCAATAGCAGCTGGAACATTAGCAATAACTGTCTTTCTCTGTTATTGTATTCAGATTTCTGTAGTCGACTTAAACCACGGATGAAGTCCATGGACAATCCGATTGCTCGATAACACCAGCCATTTTCATATCCTTTATCATACCAGCTAGTGCCCGTTTTGCAGAAAATTGACGTATAACGTACGAGCAATTGCTGTGTTTCTTTCTTTTGTTCTTCAGTAAGCTCTGTTGTCCACTTCCACAGTAGATTTTGTATTTCCTTCTTCTGTGTTTGGTTTTACTTTTTGTGTGCTGTTGTTTCCATTCCATAACGGTAGCTGCTTATTTATGTTTCCCGACGGTTGTGACGTTATTGAAAGTTTCTGTTTTTTCTGATGGATTTAGTGTTCTTATAGGTATTCTTAAGTTTTTATTTGGCACAACTAATGTTTCCCCTATAATATCTCTCGATGCTGTAGACGATTTTCATCGGCTTCCAAACCCACAACCTTGGTGAAGGAGAATCTGCCTTCCAATCTTTCACAGACGATTGTTTTGGTATTAGGTGGCTATTTTGATGTTCAAATTTTATTCGTTTCACAATTGATTTTGCACTATTAATCTGAAGAGCCAACTCGTACGTTACTTTACCTAATATTTTAATTTTTGTTTTCGGTCCCATAATATAACCCTTACAGAAAACGCACTTAACTTTATTAAAATTTATTAACTCATCAAAACATTTGTATGATTTTCGTTGGCTCCAAAAATCACATTCTTCATGATTAATGATTAATTTTGTTTGATCATTAAAAACAATATTTTGCTGATGTCATTGTATTTTTGAAATTTGATAGGAGGTTACTAACCCTAAATACACACAAAAAATGAGTTATAAGGAAAACAGTTTGACTTGTACATATTTGCACTTCATCATCAGTTTCTACAAAAGTGATAAGACACATTTTTTATTAGTTTCAGATTTAGAAATATTTCAACTATATAATATTGAAATTAAAGCATATTTTCTGTCACGAGAAGATACAGTTTGTTTCATATATCATTTCAATTTATATTTGAAATATCATAAATAGATATACATACGTTTACCCAACATGTTTATGAGATATCCTTCAAAAATTGAAATTGAAAAAATATTAAATTAAATGGAAAATCCAACCCGTGTCTGTGACATAAATAAATAAACAATTTTTCAATATAGTTTTATTCATATCAATAAAAAATTTCTACTCTAACATTTCTCTAGACAATATAGGCTGCAAGCAAGTAAATTAAATTTTTTGTTTTATTTGATCGATTTTTGTTTTTTTATCGTTTTTGTGGGCAATTTTGTAATGCCAAAACTGCAAAATACAAACCATAAATTGACAAATTTTTGTTGATTTCATATTTTTTATTATGAATTTTGTCAAAGGAATAATAATAAAAACAAACAAAAGAAATCTCAATTTATATAATTTAGGTTAAGGATCTTAGCTAAATTATACAGATTTTAAAACTTTTTGATGATATTTGAGAGGAGATGAGTGAAAAATCAATTTTTTTTTAGACAAAATCATAAACAAAAAGAATACAAAGCTTTTTGAGGTCAAAAGTTGTAGCTATTGTATTGTTCGAAATAAAAGTTAGACTTCAAAAGTTCTTTATTACTCTTCCTCATGGTTATCATCAACATTTTTATGTACCAATATCACGTAGTTAAAGTTTTGCCACGGATAATATAACTTACTGTAATTTTTTATTGTAGAAAAGAGAATAAAATATTTTCAGTTGCTCAGTAACATATTTGGGTCTTGACTTGTTCCGAGATCAGTTGTGCAAATAAACTCCGAGTGCAATGAATCTTACCTGATGTTTTTATAAACAGTCAACAGATGAAATATAATTCCGTCGCTATCATCGTTATATATTTTTATGAATTATATGTGTTTCTTTCATTAATATTTTCTGTTCGGTTTACTTTGGTTTGCTTTACTCACACACTTAGTTCAAATTGATGATTACCAACCATTTTGAAGAAACGAAAAAGAGATAAGAACTTATGACGATGTTACTAAAACATTGTACCTACAAGAACACAGCTGGCATGCTGGTTTTTAATTTTACTCTAATTTTATAAAAACAATTTTAAATATTTGTGCACATTTTAACATGACATAACATAACATAACATAACATAACATAACATAACATAACATAACATAACATAACATAACATAACATAACATAACATAACATAACATAATATAACATAACATAACATAACATAACATAACATAACATAACATAACATAACATAACATAACATAACATAACAAAACAAAACATAACATAACATAACATAACATAACATAACATAACATAACATAACATAACATAACATAACATAACATAACATAACATAACATAACATAACATAACATAACATAACATAACATAACATAACATAACATAACATAACATAACATAACATAACATAACATAACATAACATAACATAGCATAACATAACATTACATAACATAACATAACATAACATAACATAACATAACATAACATAACATAACATAACATAACATAACATAACATAACATAACATAACATAACATAACATAACATAACATAACATAACATAACATAACATAACATAACATAACATAACATAACATAACATAACATAACATAACATAACATAACATAACATAACATAACATAACATAACATAACATAACATAACATAACATAACATAACATAACATAACATAACATAACATAACATAACATAACATAACATAACATAACATAACATAACAGAACATAACATAACATAACATAACATAACATAACATAACATAACATAACATAACATAACATAACATAACATAACATAACATAACATAAAATAACATAACATAACATAACATAACATAACATAACATAACATAACATAACATAACATAACATAACATAACATAACATAACATAACATAACATAACATAACATAACATAACATAACATAACATAACATAACATAACATAACATAACATAACATAACATAACATAACATAACATAACATAACATAACATAACATAACATAACATTGTTCCTTGCAATAACCATGTTGATCATCCTTCTTGTAACCACAAAATTTTTTTTCTTATTCCCAACAATATTAGAGTTCTATTATAAAAAGAACTGTATTTTATTTTTCACCGAACAGTTCAGCCGCTAAATTCTATAACTGTAAAGCGGTGAAGTGATAAGTTTTTCAATGAAAAGAAACGAACAGAACAGTTCACCGCTTCACAGTTACAGAATTTGGCTGCAGGATTCCAAGGAATTATTTACCAAATTCCTTTTTTCTATGGTAGCATATGAAAATTCTATTTTCATCACGCTTAATCCCCTGTGAAAATGGGTTCTTTTTCACTAGTGTAAAAAGAATAACAAATTGTAGTTGCTATGGTATCTCCATATAATTTTACAAAGTTTTTAAGACAAAGAAGCCATGAAAAACTAGAATATATGAATTTTAAATGTTATTGTGTCGATTTCTAATTTAATAATTTCTAATAAATGTCGTTTTCAACTATCATAGAAAAAATTGCATTTTCTACGCGAGATAAAAACATTTTACGTTCGTGAAATTGTTCCACTCGACGCTAACGCATCTCGTGAACAAATTTTCACTCGCGAAAAAGCAGCGTTTTCATCTCTTGTAGGAAAATATACTATTCTTTTCTTACTTTATATAAAATAAAACAAATCACATTCGTTTGCCGTGACATTTTGGACATTAATCTTCAATAAGATATTTATTCAATTTATGCTCGAAAGATAAACAATATTTTTTTCGAAAGTTAAAATTTAACTAAATTATGATTAAAATCGTTCCACACAACGACTTAATTTTCTAAAAAAAAGAAATCCATGTATATCATCGTTGTGTTTACTTGTTTCATTTTTCAAATAAACATTACCCATTGATTGAAAATCTGCCGTATAGAAAAATAAATGAAACAGAGAAAACATATTCAAACAAACCGTCCTACACAATTAAATCGTAACAATAAGGCCCTTAAAAATTTAATCAATTATTAATATTTCGAACATATTTCAGTTCAAACATCACAAAATGAAGTATCTTAATAATGATGGCAAAATCAACACACCTGCGCAGAATCAATATACTCTATTTCGTTATCTGTTTAACAAAAAAAAATATATATTTTTTTCTCATTAAAAAACGAAAATAATTAATTAATCATCGAAATATAAGATTCGTTAAATGCTTTAAAACAATAAAAAAAATTATGCATTACAGTGGAACGTCATAAATAGACAGATGTTATTTATGAAACGAATCTTAAATTATTTGATAGTATGGAAAGTTTGTGTGAGTAATTGAAAACTGTTTGTTTAAGGTTTTAAAAGAAAATGTCAACTGATTAGATTTTTGTTGGTCGTTACCAGAAGGTGAGAAAAACATACTAAATGATAGGGTGAGCCAGCTTATTTCGCAGGGCAGTGAAAATCATTACAACCTCATAATAGCATGCCCATCACTCCGTGTGGGGTAGTAGCAACGTCAACGTAAAAGGTGAGTCTGTGTTTTAATAGCTATACAAAATCAACACACCTGCGCAGAATCAATATACTCTATTTCGTTATCTGTTTAACAAAAAAAAAATATATATATTTTTTTATCATTATCATTTTTATCATTTATCATTAAAAAAAAAGTTAAATGCTTTAAAACAATAAAAAAAATTATGCATAACAGTGGAACATCATAAATAGACAGATGTTATTTATGAAACGAATCTTAAACTATTTGATAGTATGGAAAGTTTGTTGATTAATTGAAAACTGTTTGTTTTAGATTTTAAAAGAAAATGTCAACTGATTAGATTTCTGTTCGTCGTTAAAGTACTTTCCAGGAGATGAGAAAGACATACTAAATGATAGGGTGAGCAAGCTTATTTCGCAGGGCAAGGAAAACCATTACAACCTCATAATAGCATGCCCATCACTCCGCAACATCAAAATAAAAGGTGAGTCTGTGCTTTAATAGCTATAACAGCTATAGTTGTTAGTCTATAAAGGGAGCAAATCCACCTTCAGAAAGGTAGTCAGAAACGAGGTCCTGGGTCTTATTCAGAGCAAACATCATCAAAAATTTTATCAGCACTAGCATGTCTCAGATGAAGCTACTATGTCAGACCATGAGTACTTGGTCACAGATTTGCACAAGGCAATGTAGTAGCAAACTCGTTAACAAAGAAAGGCACAACTACAAAATTTATTGGTCCAAAGTCATGCTTTGGACTGACCAGAAGTTCGGTCAAATGCGCTATCCAAAGCTGGGAACGGGAACAAAATAGACACCTATTGAGAAGACGCTCAGTAACTATGTTAAGGGGCTCGTCTTCGATCACAGTGCATATTCTATAGTGCCATCGACGTAATCTGTTGTATAAAAACATCAGGGTTAAGCCCAAGAGACCTTTAAATCGCAGTACTACTTGAACTAGCTAACCGAGAAGCTCAGTTTCGTAAACCTCCTATTAAAAACAATCTAATATTTTCTTTCACTTTATAATTAAGTGTACCATAACACCCGTATATTTTATTTATAAGTTATCATAGATCGTTTAGCTTTTAATAAATGAACGAGTATGTTATTGTTATAAGAATAGTCATCAGTACTGACAATTTTATCAAAAACCCACTGGCTTTATTTATTGGCACGTGCTCTTACGACACAGTCAAGTTCACCAAATGATGTTAACGTCATCGTCATAATTAATTGAAAAATAGTAAGTTTCAAAAAACATCCAAAACATCGACAGACAAGACGGCATAAGAAAAAAGAAAATAATTTATCGAAATAAATTTATTAAATCTAATTAAAACGTTGTACCTATGTTTTAGTTCTACGGATTATTTTTAGAAAAAAGAAATAAAATTAGTTTTGATATGTAAATGATTTTGATTAAAAAATAAAATAAAAATAATGATACGAGAGGAAGTTCATATAATAAATTCACGTAAAAATGAATGGATTCCAAACTATGGGATTGACTAATTTTTTTGTAATTAAATGTTTTGTTGTTGATCACTCGTCACTCTACGAGAAGTTAAATTACGGAGAACAAGCTGGATTTATATTCCTTCGTTCCTAATGTACGATTACTTACTTATCATCTGATCATTTCGTTTTTTTTTTATTTTAATTTTAGAATATTTGCAAAAACCTTGCGTGTTCAAACGACATCTGTCCAAATATTTTTCATATTTAAACTTGTTATGATATTGTATTTTATAGAATCAAGAACGATCCCTGGTGTATTCCAATATTATTTCTATTTGTAAAACGATTTTTTTTAACTTTTAAAATGATTTTTCTATTTGTTCGTTGTTAAACATTTTCTATTCAATTTATTGATTTGCATATAAGAGGGAAGGGCGGACGGAAGGAACGGAAAGCTAAAGTTGAAATTTAAAATTCCATTTAAGTTTTATAGGAATTTTTGGGGGATTATTATTATAAAATAAATTCATTAAAACAATGGGAAATGGAATTATAGCTAAAACGTAGAAAGTTTAAATTTGATAGTTGAAAATGACATCACTCTTTGAAGGAGAATAAGTAGTACTATTAGCATCTTTAGCTTTGTGTACATTAAGCTGAGATTACCTCTTCCTTGAAATTAGTGCAATTAAAGAAGCAAAATCAAGCCAGTCATTTGAATCGGCCATGTAACGATTAGGGGTTTATATAGTCCAAAAAAATGTTGGTAAAATAATAAATCGGACACCCAAAATCCATTTTCGCCAGAAGACATCTTTTAAATCGATCAAAGCAATATATTGTGTCAGATCCAACCGACTTATTAACTCATTTATAAGAAGCAATGGAAAAGCGTCCTCACTTTTACTTCGTTTACATTTTGGGCATCGAACAACTAGGTAATTGGTGAAAATAGTGAACTCTTGCGCTCCTCTATGGCACTAAACTCCAACATTATACTCAATTCTTTATAAATGTCAACCTAAGTCGCAGGTGAAACTAGATAATCCTGATTATTGCCCGTAAGTACGAGCCCGACATGAAAGAAATTGGTCAGTAAAGGTGTTCTACTACCAAGCTCAATTTTTCCATAAACAGAGAAGTTGTTTTTGGTTCTAATCAATTTCAATAGTGAAGTTAGTCTAAAATTCTTCAAAAGTGTCCAAGCTACTCCGAAAAAATTCGAAAAATTATAAAAGAAACTAAAGAAACTTAGAAAAAAGTTGTCAATTATGACAAAAACATTTGTCTTTCCGAGACAAAATGAAAACAGGTCAAATTATTATAAAATGTTTAGGACAGAATTTGTTGACATCACAGTTTTATGCGTGGGAATCGAAAGTAAGAGTTTGAAGTTGTGATAGTAAACTTATAATGGAGAGAACCTGAAGAATATTAAAAAACAAATGAAATTTTCTTTAAGTGAGAATTAAGAGACGTTGATAAAGTTACAATCGTGGGAACGACCTACATGACCCGATAAGAGATCTCAAGCCGGGTTTTGAATAGAACAGCATATATGTGAGGCCTTCTAAGGAAGGATAAAACTATCGAATATCTTTGGTATGATGCTAGCTTCAATGAATTTGTTTGCCAGCTTGGCATTGAAATGTTTGGATGCGTCACTTGGGATAAAATTTCGAACAAAAACCTCCTGACCTGGTTTAAAAGCGCGAGGTTGATTTCGAAGATTTTATTGGGTTTCATTCCTAAGGTATGCAGATTTCAGATGCTTACGCACCAATTCTTTTGCAAGGCTAAGATGACTGTGGGATGGTGTAACGTTTATGCCACTTTCATTCAACATATGGAGGTCACGCAGCGACTTGTAATTAGCTCCATGCGAGACTATACGTTGACAGAATACCAGGCAATGAGAAGAGGCACAAGTTAACGATAGTGTTAAATTCCTTAATGTAGAGACAATTTCATGAATGCGTTTGTCCCACTCATTCTGATCATAGGTCATATAAGCTCGGATAGCTGCAATCAAAGATTTGTTGACTGGTTCATTACGAAGTAAGTTTGATGCAAACTGACAACCTTTGTCAAAAAACAATGTTTCAAGAACACCAAACATAGACAAAATTCGATTTTCCTAGTACCGAGTTGATTTCACAGCAGTAGCACATTTAGGTGGTTTAAGCATGATAAATCGACTACACTTATCCAAGATTATTAGGATGTACTTGTTACCATGTTTGGATCGAGGATTTGCTCCGAGAAAATCGACATAAATATGTTGCCTTGGTCTTTCGACTTCCACAAATGATCCCATTTTAGGTCTTGTATGTTCAAGGTCCTTGCAACTCCAAGATGGACTGATTTTGTGAATTTTGGGCTTGCAGAAGAATTTTTGTGATTAAGGAGAAAGGTAAAACTAATTTCCAGAAGAACTATCAGTGTTTAATTCCGTGGTATTTGAGCAGAAGAAGACTTTACCATTTCGTACGCGCATTTTGATGTCTTCATTTGCATTTTGAACTTTTTTATCTAATTGTTGAGATAGAGACAGATAACGTCTTCAATGGTTTTGGGCTCTTGCATTGTTTGTAACTGACATTTTTATTTTCAAGAAAACAAATAGTTCAAGAAAACATTACATAAACCTACGACAAACAAAAGCGTTTTGATACTTGAAATGTAAATCTAGTTGACTGTATATAAGTTTATAAATATTGATATTTTAAGGCCGAACTACGGTCAAAACACATATAAATGCTAATCATTTTTAATTGTACAATTTAAACATCAATTTAAAATTTAACTATATTTAAATAATTTCGAAATTAAATTTGAAAAAAAAATCGGCAGTTTTCTATTTTATCCCCGTTAATAAAAAAGTTGAATTGTTTTAGATAAATAGAAAGGTTAGGTCCTCTGCATCCCAATTATGAAAAATTTGCGGAAATGAGGGGTCAAAAGTTATAAAGGATCAAACTTTCAATTTTACCTTGGACCCCCCTTTGATTATTTTTTAGTTTTTATAAACAAATTTATAATATTTATTATAAAAAACTAAAAAATAATCAAAGGGGGGACCAAGGTAAAATTGAAAGTTTTTCATAATTAGGATGCAGAGGACCTAATCTTTTTATTTATCTAAAAAAATCAACTTTATATTAACGGGGATGAAATAGGATTGTACCAAAAATTCTTGAGGTTATTTAGAAATCCGAAATAAACAAATCACATTGATGAAATTGTGTTTTTTGACATAACGGCGTTAGCAACAAAAAAATCAAATTTATTTTATCACTAACAAAAATTCGGTGTTAACTTTTAAGTTTTAACATTTCACTAATTTAGATGAGAAATCGTTTTTTTACGATGAAGTGAAAAAAAATTATCACTTCACCGCATCACAGTTACAGAATTTGGCTGCAGGAATGGAATTCACGACCTACAGAACATCAGTCGAACGCGATATCCACATCGCAATTTGAAGTGCTAAGGCGTGTCAAGGTGCTGAGGAGTGGGATCTTCTATCATCATGGGGGGAGTCAAAATTCATTTATTTTGCTATTTTTTTTATCGAAATCACTCATGTGTAGTATTGGTGTGGATGTGACGGTCTTTGCTTCTTTGGTGCTAGGGTCGTCAGAGTCTCGTTTGTTCATTTTTTCCTTGGTCTGACTATATATGCCGAATGAGTGCATATCAGTTAATTTGTGGTGGAAAGATGAATAATTTCTTTTAGACTCACGTGACTTAAGCTAGTTGGAACGCAAAATCTCTAGGCATGCAGTCCATCGCTTGCTTCCTATTGTTATCCTTAACAATGGGTCCAGTCTCCATTACAGATGGTGATCTCTTTTAAATGGCACAGAATCTAAATCTACATGTAATAACTAATGGCAGAACGGTTGCATCGTTAACAACTTTCAACTTTAAACAAGAATGCAACCTCAGCAATCACGTAACTAAGATATTTGGCTTCCTTGAGAAAGACTTTGCTCTTTTCTACATTAATAGTTAAACAAACGTTGCGTAACAGTCGGACTACCTCCATAAGCAGGAACATATGCCTTTCAATGGTTGAAGAAACAACTAAAAGATCATCTAAGTAAACAAGAACACTCGATCGTGTAAATGATGCGGGATGAATTTGTGCTTGAGCTTACACATAGTTTGAGAAGAATTACAAAATCCAAAAGGCATTACAGTAAATTGATACAACGGTCAAAAAGGAACTACTAAAGCCGTCTTATCCCTAGATGCGTTTTCAAGAGGAATCTGCTAAAATGCATCTTTTTAATTAACACTTTATGTGTATTAAGTTTGAGCTAATCGACTTAACAGGACCTCGATTAAAGATAATGGGTAAGCATCTATTACGGTAACCTCGTTTACTTTTCATGCATAATTGCATAAGCATACTTTGTCATTTTTCTTTTTAACTAGTATAACAGGAGAACTCCACGCACTATCACTATCTTCAATGATCTTAAGACAGTATTCTATCAAGTTCCTGGTACATTAAAGATTGCATAGCAGTGGAATAAAATCTTTGTTTGATTGGCTCAGCATCCATACCATTGATATCGTGTTGAAGCAAGATAGCAAAAGACGCAAATATTTCAAGCACTTCGTTAACTGAATATTTTGGTGAAGGGACATTTCGTGTTGATCACAATCTAATTGATTTTCATCAGAAAATAGGGTATTGTTAGGTACTATTTCGTCAATTTTCAGAAGTAGATCGAAAGGGTTCCAGAAATCAATACCTAAAATATGGGGGGCTGAAATCTCACAGCTCTGAGATATCAAGACACTCAGCAAACTACTTAAAAACCTCTCCATTTAGCGTTTCGAGAAAATATTACAAAATCACAAATTCATATTTCTTTCAAAATTCCAAAAATATTGTAAAAATTAAATAAAATCAAACTTTTTTCAAAATTCCAAAAATATTCCAAAAATTAGAATAAAATCAAATATTTAAACTTTTTCTAAATTCCAATAATATTCCAAAAATTCTTATAAATTCAAACTTTTCCAAAATTCCAAAAATATTGCAATAACTATATTACAAAATCAAATATATAAACTTTTTTCAAAATTCCGAAAATATTTCAAAAACTATAACAAATTCAAAAATTTCCATGTCCAATTTCATTTTCAATTACATTTACGTCATAAAACAGCTACATTTTTTTCCCCAAAAAATTGGCTAAAAAAATAAATGAAATCATTTTTTGACACACTTGACATTATTTTTTGACAAACTTATAATGCCATAATTCTCTGTAATAATAATAAAATTTCATGTCATACAAACAAACAATTTTATTTTTTTCCAAAAAATTGGGTAAAAAAGTAAATAGAAATCTTTCTTTTGACACACTTGACAACATATTTTTGACAAACTGATGATGCCATAATTCTCAATAATAATAATAAAAATTCAATTCAAACAAATAATTAATTTTTTTTTTTTTTTTTTTTTTCAAAAAATTGGGTAAAAAAATAAATAAAAATCTTTCTTTTGACACACTTGACAACATTTTTTTGACCAACTTATAATGCAATAATCTAGTTTTTGATCTCACATACCAATCCCTACCATCAAGATTTCTCCAAGTTCAATGTTCCTATACTCGTAATCACTTAAAATAAACGATTTTTAAGCCAAAAATATGAAAATTTGCTATTTTTGACACACTTAATGATTTTTTTGACACACTTTCGGTACAGTTATCGAACACAGCATCCTTTCGGACCTGTCCCTTGAGTTTACCTATTTTTAAAAAATTTTTGAAATCCCTCCAGCGGTTTTCCCTGCAATGTATGTCGAGAAATTTCAAAAAAGTGGGGGTAAGAATTTCACTTTTGGCTCATGAACGTAATTCTTAGGTCTTTCAGACCGAAGTAATATAAATTTTGAGATAATTTTGTGACAATATGGAACTGTAAAAGTTTTGTACATCCTCTAAACACAATGCTAGCATAAACGTAGCCAACAACACGCTGTTTTTGACCATCTGGAAACAAAAGAAGGATTTTATTACACAAAAAGCAACAGAAATCTTGTAACTGGCAGGAATGTGAGTATTTATACCAAGCGGTATTAGTAAATCATGCTGTATTTGAGTTTGCTGAGTAGCATACACAACTATTTTAAAATATTCGGCAACTGAGAAAAGATAAATAATAAGTTGTGAAATGTACCCAGATTTGAGAACACATTATTCAAACACTTTATGGTTGAATAGGTTTTCAATGCCATCAAACCAATTTTATCCAAAAATGATACTTATGGGACCAAAAAAGGATGGAACAACAATTCCATCTGACTAAATGTATCAAGCAATTTTTCTAAAATCTCTTATGAAAACTGTAATTCCCGTTGATACCCATTTTTTACATTTATAATATTTCACTTGTCTTTCCATGTTATTCTGCATTTTAACATTCAAACGATTTTCTCTGATCATATTACAAAAAATGAAACATTTACATAGAAAATCTAATATCTGAAAAACAACCTACACTCGCTGGAAAAAAAATTCACCACATTTTTCTTCAATGCACTAACAAAGAATCAATTTTAATGTACATCAAATTAAAGTGAGACAAATATTGCTTCTTGAAAAAAGACAAATACAAGATTTGATTGAAATGTCATTTATAGTTAAAAACTTACATGATGACGATACAGCAAATATATCCAGGAGTAATCATTCTTTTGTTTCTATTTGGATATATACGTAAACTTGATTAAAGTATTTTTTCCAATAAGTTAAATAATTCGTAAACCTATTACCCAACCCTTGTAGAAACTCACACAGAAAAATATCACCCACACATACAATCACCGAGAAGAAAAAACTTGTGATGAAAAAAGAAAAACTAAATTTTCTTTTTGTTTCACGACGAAAAGTAGATATTTTTAGTTTGGCTCAAAACGCGCAACTGAAAGGATTTTAAATTAATTCACAAAAGTTTTCTTTTAGTTCTCCATACGAACAGTTTTTTTGTTGTTATTATTATTATTTAAATTTCTTTAAATATTTTCTACAAATTAATTGTAGAAAACAATCGGAAAATACAAAACTATATTAAGAAAAGAACAACAACAAAAAAATCGTGAAAATTAAGTCACGAAAAAAAAAATGCAAACTTTTTTTCCCACTTTCTAGTTATCGTACAATAAATATTTTCTTCTTGATTTTCTTTTTATTTGTGTCATGAAAATTTATTAAGTTAAAACAAAAAGTAACAAAATTTCTAAAGAGAAAAAAATTTAATTATATAAAAAAATAAATAAAGAAAAGAAAAGAAAAATAGAAAATGTAAAATACGAAAAAGAAATTTTTTTTTTGTGAAGTGCAAAGCTTGCAAATTGAATAAAAAAAAGAAAAGAAAATTACATACCGGTTCCGGTGGAAAATGTTATTGGTGAAAGTGTAAATAGTAATAATTGTTTAAATTTTTTATTGGTTTTTGTTTATTTTCGATTTTTTAATAATACCAACTTGCCAAAAAAAAATGTTTGTTTTTGTTTTAAGAATAAATATTTTAATTTGATTCGAATTGTGAGCAAATATATTCGAAAAAAATGGAAAAATGATACTGTAATATAGGTGGGTGGATTAAACCATATTGAAATCTATATTTTTGATGTTAGTTTTTTTTTTGTTTTTTGAATGACACCTGACCTCTAGATTTTTAGAAACCTGAATATCGTAAATCCAACCCTGATGAATATCTTAACTAGAAAAAAAACCGATTTTCTTTGTAACCAAATCAGCAAACCCGTATAACATAAATTAAGATTTCAATTATTTTTTTTTGTGCTTTTTATGTATTTGTTTCGAAAAATTTTTTTGTTATCATCATCATCATAAAAGTTTTCAGAGGAAAATCAAAATAAAAGTGAACGAAAAAAAAGGTTATGATAAAAATATATAACTAAAAACCTCTAAAAAGAATACAAGTTCAATATGCCGCACCCAATTTGGAAAGTCGTGGATTTACATTTACATTTTGATTTGGTATTTTATGTATTTTTTTTTGAGGAATAAAACCTAATTCTCAACATAAAATGGCAACATAAAAATTTGACAATAGTATTGTTTTTTTGTTTTTTATGTGTTAAAGTGGAATTGTTTTTTTCCTGATAATGTTTCTTTTTGAAAATTAAAAAAAAAAGGAAATTTTATGTTGTTTGATGAAAATTAAGTAAAAATTAAAATATGATAAACAGATGTTTTTTGCTCATGCAATTGTTTTATGATGACTGTAAAACTTTTTTCTAATGATTGTTGTTGTTTTAATAAGTTTTTGTTTGTAATGGGGTTAGTCAACTTGATTCATGAATAAAGCTTATTTGAATTTTTTACAAGGTTATATGGTTTTATTTATTGCTCAGGCAAAGGAAAGAATGACACATAAAAAATACGTTATGATTTATTTGTTGATTTTCCCGTTTAAAATATCATCTACACCACTTATTTAATTAATGGAATGCGATGTTGTGTATCTGCCTGAATTTTGAAAGAGGATTCCCATCATACAAAGTTGTCTCGTTTTGTAAACGTGTTCTAGATATTTGCAATAATAATTAGTCATTTGATTTCCTTAAAAATATTTTGACGATACGCCAACTGGCGCAATATTTGACTTGCGTCCAACTTTAGTTGATTCTTCTGATTACATTTTTGATGGGTGTTGAAATTTAATCGTCCTTGAAACTAATTAAATTTGTTGTTAATTTTATTTTATTGAAAAATTGTTCCGAATCAATAATGTTATTTGTATTAAAATATTTGTTAGATAAAAACTACTGAACGTTTATATCTATGTGCCATGACAGCTCGATTTAATCAACAAATCTGACAAATGCTGAGAAAGAAATCTGATTTTTGTTATATTTTTAATGATTTAAGTTGTATGGATCGATTAATTTGCATAAATTATTTGTAGTAACTATTAACTCGTTTTCTCTAACCACAAGTAAAACTCTACGATGAAAATGTCGACAAAGCTGTCTTCTAATAAAAAACTTCTAATTTCTTGAACCTAGCTTATTTTATTAATTAATTAATTTAGAATCTTTAGAATTATTTGTAGTCAATTGTAATTTAGAAAGTATCAATTGTGTAATTCAGATTAAACAGTTGTAATTAGAAAAGTATCGAGATCCGAAATTCGACGTTACGCCGTGCTGCCTGGGTAATACTGACTGAATTAGGTTGGTATATCGGAGACAAGCAGAGTAAACACTGCTTAGTCGATGGGGCTACATCTCAGCAAACTGGCGCCTTAAAACCAATGCGACTCAAGTGTCTGTTCTCCATGTTTGGAGCGACTTGGAGCGGTCGTCTGTCTTGGATCAAGCGGTTCGCTATATAAACGTGTAACAAGGTTATTCTGATGACCTTAACATCAGAACGGACCGGATTCATAAAAATTTGGGTTGGGCTTGAGGTTAACACCCTAACCCCGGAAAAAAACTTTGTTATATTTGGAAATCAGAAAAAGAATAACAGACCCGGTGGACTACAAAACAGAATTTTACCTGGACGTGAAAAAGGACCAGACTACCGATTCAGAACGTGGAACGTCCGCAGCCTGAGCGTTTGAAATATTGTAAACTTATTTTAATTTACAATATATGATAATTAATTATGGGATGGGATATAAACGCCAGAGAGAGAGAGAGAGAGAAAGTAAAGAAGTAATTGGAATTTTTTCAATTCAAAGATACGGTTGGAAGTTTCTCAGAAAAAAACTCCACTTCTTATTTTTCTGTTGCTTGCTCGAAGAAACTATAACTCTATATCTGGGCTTTAATCACTGAGGAAGATAGTGCGTCACATAATCAAGGATTATACCACTAGCTGGATTATAGGTAACCCCATTTTAGTTTTGTTCCTGCAAATTTTTAAAACAATTTTGTATTTTATCTCTTATTTGATTTTTATTTTCTCTTTTCTATCATGAAATATCGGCCTTTGTCATATTTTATATGTGATAGGATTTATCGTTTTGTTATCCATTATTTAACAAAAAATATTGAAAAAAAAAAAAACAAAAAAAAAGATTTACGTTCATTGACATCCTTAGAACGCACGTTTTTGTGGGCCCTCGGTCTTAAAAGGTGTTTATGTGTTGTTGTGACACATATTGTAATACCTACTACACAACACATTTTATTAAAAAAAATATTGTAGTCCTATATGTATTCAATATTCATTCAAATTCTTTGGGGATTTTTGAAATCAATTAAACTCAAGTCAGTCTAATTTTTTTATTCAGCCGTATTTAATACCGCCTTAACAAAAAAAAGTTTAATGGAATCGGTAAACTAAAAGCAGTGAATGACAAAAAGTACAAAAAACTAATAATAGCCGTGTTCGATTTGCACTGAAACAACTGAAAAATTGTATGCAGTTGTAGTTGTTTTTCCAGTTATTTCAGTCAAATCGAACGCAGCTTTCAAACAAAAATTTATTCGATGCGATTGTCACTAAATTTCTTAAGAAATTTTGAGCCACCCTGTGTCACAACAAGTGAAAAATAGTAATGATTACCAAGTGTGGCGTTTTTTGCCTTATCTATGATATTCTTCAGATAGTTCAAACGTTGCTCCATTACACCAGGTACTGTATCTTCTGGAACACGAATGTTGGTTTTGGCATATGATTTTATTTTTATCAAATATTCTCAATAGGATTTAAAATGGGAGAATAGGGTGTAGAGCATTCAGTTATTCGACATTTTGAGTTATCCGAATATCGAATATCTTTTTCTTTAAATATCCGAATATTCGGTTAGTATTCGAATAGTAAAAGAAGTACTAAGAACTATGAATAAAATCAAACAGGCTTAACATATGCATTTTATTTTATTTATTTTCTTGAAATATGCATTTAAAAAGGAGAAGTGCGTTTAGACGTCTAAATTTTAGGCTACTTCTTATTTCAGATATCCCACCGTAGAGAAACCTCTTTCAGTTTTTGTTGAAGTGGGGCTGATAGTCAATAGAGCATTAATCAAATTGTCGAATTTATCTGTTCTTGTTTTGAACGAGTTTAAATAACAAAAATGTTTTTTTAAACTATTAACCGCGATTTTCATTACCACTGTTACTGTTTCTCATGTCGTGGAATCAGTAATTGAGCTAATCGCGGGTTGCAGCTTTTGTTGCAATATATTTTTACTTTGATTGTTGACTGCAAGTGCGTCATTTATATTACGAGATACCTGCAACCATGATTATTACTATTTTCATCGCTAGGGTCTGGTACATCTTTGAAGGCTGAGGAGGCGAGAAAGGAAAGTTTTCACAGCAGTTTTTTTTGCGCAATCAAACTATTTGTTCGATTGTGGTATAACTCCGGTGTCAAGATATAGAAATAAGGTTGTTCAGGTTGTTTTCTTTCTTTTCTGATCAATTCGTTTTCTGATTTCGTGGAGTAAGATTTTACTTAAATCACTGTTCAGTTCCGTTAGAGAAGTAAATAAGAATTTACATATGCCTTCGGCTGTCATAAGTGTTGAATTTTTTTCGCTAAGTTCTTTGACTGCAATATTAAGCGGAGTTTATACGACAAGCACTTTTTGTAATAAAATTATTTCCTTCAAAATATTGAAATTTCTTAGTTTCGAAGTTTAAAAAAGAAATAAAGGGATGGAAAACCATTATATTTTGGGAGATAAAAAATATTCGAATATTCGCGTATAAATATTCGAATAACGAATACTTAAAATATGCCCAAATTATTCGGATATTCGAATACTCGAATATTCGGATTTGAATGCTCTAATAGGGTGCTAGCCGCAAAAGAAAGGCTCTCGTACCATTGATGACTTTATTTTTTCTACTGCATGTACTGGTTAAAACGATGGACATATTCAAATCGTTTCAGTTTATTCGCTTCTAAATTCATAAGTTGTAGGTTTAACGCGTACTTGGTTTAATGTGAAAAATCTGCCTTCCAAGTAGTTATCTATAGTTGAAACATACATGCAAATTGTTAAATTTCCTCATACATGTTTCTCTCAATTGTTTCAATATAACTTTTTATTTAATTCTATGTTAGGCATGTTTAGTGTTAACCAATAAAGATCAACGTCTCTGAATATCCGAAGATACTATGCTAACTAAGGAACTAGGGCTTGAAAGTATTATTCAATTTTCTTTGAGGAATTTATTAACGTTGAACTTAAAGTTTTGAGGATTAAAATTATCAGGAAAGACCCACGCCGGTAAGACATTCCAGAGATGAGAAACTCTGTTAAAAAAATTGCGTTGAAAAGCGATAACTCTACACCTAGTCACTCGAACCGTAAAAGGATGGGCTGCTATTGATGATCTAGTGCAACGCGCGAAGTTTGCTGGTTCAGGCAAAATCGATTTGATCTCCGAAGACGCTCGTTCGTCCATAATATACTTTTAAAATACCGTCAAATCTGCGACGTTTCTTCTATGTTGCAAGGAATCAAGCTCGTTAGTAAGAGTCGAGTTGCCGATCAATTTAACTGCTCTCTGTATAGAATCAAGACATTTCAAACTACTTATGTAGGCTCCTCCCCATAAGTGAGAACAATACTCCATGCAGGGACGAATAAATGATTTATATATTAAAAGAAGCTGCTCGTTATTAAAAACCTTACGACAACGACCCAAAAATTATAATTTTTGAACAGCGTTCTTTGCTAGGCTAAACATATGAGAATTCCATTTCATACTATTTTCAATCTCAACTCTTAGAAGTCTAAAAGATTCTTTCTCTTCAAGATTATTTGAATTAAACTGTAATAAAAATGGATTAGGTGTTGATAATCTAGAAAAATGGCAAACTTGAGTTTTGTTTGTGTTGAATTCAACACTGTTAGCAACTCCCCAATCTAAGATGGTTTTTAAATCAATATTTAATGACTCTATCAAGTTTGATCTATCGACATTAAGATTAGATGGTGCACACAAATTTGGCATTTCATGTGACGCATGAAGTGTGCTATCATCAGCAAAACTATGGATGGGATTAACTGTTGAATCTAGCAAGTCATTAATATAGAGAAAAAAAGAGTAGGTTATAAAGCGGAACCTTGAGGAACACCAGCGTTAGTTGAAAAGATATTCTATGAAACACCATCAACATTGACCCAAAATTGGCGTTCGGAAATAAAGCTTTGCAACAAAGAAATAAGTTGCTCATCTAAGCCGTAACATCTCTATTTGCAAATAAGATTGTTGTGCCATACTTTGTTTTTGATAAATGACCCTGCGTTGGTTCACTTTAAAGTATCGCTTTGGTAATATCAAGCGCAACGCCAAAAGTCTCACCATGGTTTTCAAGCGACTTGTTCCAGATATGCGTGACAAAAGAAAGTAAATCTCTAATTTACGGAATCCGTATTGTCTTTCATTAAGTAATTTTGATGACTCTAAGAAGCTCATAATATTAAAATTAACATATTTCTCAAATGCTTTTGAAACAACCGACAAAATTGATATAGGTCTGTAGTTTCTTGGATTCGTTTTAGCACCTTTCTTTGGAACTGGTTGTACACTAGTTATTTTCCATATATAAGAAAAAATCCCTTTCTTATATGACAAACAGAAAATTTTAGTTAGGTTTGGTTCTAACTCCTTAGCAAAAGTTTTAAGGATAATTGGAGGAATACTATCAGGTCCAGATGCCTTATTAGTATTGATTTGTTAGAGCATTTTCCGAATGACATTTTTACGAAAAATAATCCGCCCCATTTTGCTAGAAACTCTAGGAATTGGTATAGGTAGGAAATTGGGTTCTACTAATGTAGAATTTAACGAGAAACAGTTACCCAATCAATTAACCTTTTCTTTGGGGTCAATAACAGGTATATCTCCATCAATAAGAGGAGGTATTGAAGACTTACTTGACTTGCAGACTTCCTTGAACAGCCTTGGCGGCTTTATAAAAATTTCGTGAACCAGTAGGGTGCTCAGCAAATTTATTACCTTTTTTCCTAATAAATAGATGTTTCTCTGGATTCATTAATTTTCTACATAAATTTCTTTCTATTCGGTATAATCTAAGTTTTTCATCAAATTTGTTTTGAATAAACTTTTGAAAAGCCTGTTTTAAAATTTTTATTGCTTTTTTGCATTTACATGAAAACCATCAATCAACCGTCGGAACAATCAAACTATTTGGAACAAACCTACGCATACCCATTAGTAATATTTTTGAAAAATTAGAAGCAACAATGTGGTTCTTGGCTGGAAAGACAGTTGCGTTTCCTGTAGGGAAGCGCTGCTTCGTTGAAAACCAACGAAGTGGCATAGCAGGCCGCGCACCTAGATGAGATTTTTAAAGCCCCAAACTAGCTTCAGTAAGTGAGGTCAAAAGAAAAATATCTGCTGCTCCAGCACAAATACCGGTTTAGTACGCGTAGCATAAGATAAGTACGGATATAAGAAAGAAAGCAAGTAAACTAAATAGACTCTGGCGACCCCCGTATATGGAAAGAACCGCGATCACCACGTCCCAACCCCATAATTTTAACCCATTCACACGCTCTCGCACTTCATCTGCTCACCCACACACACACTCACACACACTCACTAGCACATGCACACGGACCCCCATGCCTACATCCAAGGAAACATATATAAATATATAAGATAAGACTCACCCGATGATATAGATAACTCCCACTTCTCTTTCCCAAGATAATTAGCGGATCATTTTGTTTTCTTCAGTCAATCCTGGATCAAACAGCGGTATGACTCTACTCGGGTTGAATCAGCCCGGATGGATGAAAAGTTAATCAGATGTAATCATATAACGTTATGGCTGAGGAATCGTGTATCGCTGCTCGTGGTGTTGTATGATGGTATTAACAATTATTCGTGATGAATCAGTAGCTAGATTCAAATTGTTGCGTAACTTGTAGGGATATCAGCCTCGGTTCAATCCAATATCGGTTGAAAAGCAGAATCAATAATTGTAATATCGTATATTATGAAGTATGCATGACTCGCTGATTAAAAAGATGATAAAAGTTGTAGACATAACAACATTGATTGAAACTCATAACGTCTGATGAAAAAAAATAGTGTTAACAATCTGAATAAGGTTAACCGCATATATTGTTGATGAATCAGTAACGGTATTCATAGAAAATAAAAACGTTGTATAGGTTGTAAAATTATTTGCATCGGTCAAACCCAATATCGGCGGACGAATAAAGATTTCATAATGTTAGCAGCATAAATTGTTGATGAACTATTAACGGTATTCCAACACAAATAGTTGTGTAGGTTGTAGAAGTATTTGTCTTGGTGGAATCCGATATCGGATTATAAACAAATTGAATGATTACCACAGCACGTATTATTGAGGAATCATGGCTCTATGGTTAGAAGGTAGTGTAAATTGTATACAGATTACTATCGTTTGAACTCAATAACGTCAATAACGGCTGAAGACACGGTCGGATAACTGTACTATCATCTACCATTTACGAATTAATATCGGCGCTCGAACAAACATTCACCGTAATTTAATCTAATAACTGTTGATTAAATATGGTGGGTATTATATTGGCATGTATCATTGATGAACCGATGCTCGCTGATCCAAAGGTGGTATATCCAAAACTAATTTATTCCACATTCTTTTCTATTCTATGCGATTCACTAATCGATTAATTAACAATAAATACTACGTACTAGTCCATATAACAAGAAAAAAAATGACTATGTCGCGCTTCACGATCAATTTCAATTCTCTCAGATTGTCCGCTGATCGAATCCAACGTTTAAGGTTATAAATTAACACGAATAAATTATATTATTACAACACGTTCAAATTAACACGAATAAATTATATTGTTACAACACGATAACTAAAGTTAATGACTTTGTAAATTTATCCTATAACATGCATCAAACACTAAAGTAAAAAAAATTATGCTACTTATCTCAGTTTTTCTTATTCCCGGCAGTCATTTTGTTTTTCCCTGATTTTATTCGGAACCACACTAATTTAGAACTATTATCTTGTTTCTTAGAAATTTTACTAATATCGACAGCACAAACGAATGAATATTTTTTTTTGGTTTCTTACAATTTATCTTTAATTTCACTAAGTTGAACAAAACAGACATTCAATTTAATTCTTTTTTTTTCTATAATAATAAGACAACCAACAAACACATGATTTTTATACGAAAAAGAAATCCTTCCATCTTTCTTTCTTTTTTCAATAAACTTTTCTTCAGCAAAATGAAAATTGACAACTCACAGGTCAAAACAAAAAATACCATTCCAATCAGAGAATGTAACAATAAGGGAGGGAAGCCATCTCGCGGCATTTATTTATAGTATTCTTAACGGCCGTTTGTAAACAATAACATAACGATAGAAACGATAAGTTTGTTTCTTGGGTATTTTTTTTCGTTAAATTTTTGTTCCCACTAAGAAATTTATACAACTAACTTGTATCAAAATTGGAAAAGAATTATAAAAAAATTGATTACGAAATGATTGTAAGAAATTATATTTAACAAAGGAAGCAAAAACAACTTCAGAAGCTCATGACAATACAGCAAACGAGAAGTAACCTATTGCTTGATTTTTTCTTGTCTTTTTGGGAAATAGAGTGATTCCAATTTAAGGATATTGCACAACTGTTTTATTGATTTCTGATTCCTTGCAACATAGAAGAGACGTCGCTGATTTGACGGTATTTTACAAGTATATTATGGACGAACGGGCGTCTACGGAGATCAAATCGATTTTGCCTGAACCAGCAAACTTCGCGCGTTCTACCAGGGCATCAATAGCAGCCCATCCTTTTACGGTTCAAGTGACAAGGTGTAGAACTGTCGCTTTTCAACGCGATTTTTTTAACAGAGTTTCTCATCTCTGGAATGCCTTACCGGCGTGGGTCTTTCCTGATAATTTTAATCCTCAAAACTTTAAGATCAACGTTAATAAATTCCTCAAAGAAAATTGAATAATACTTTCGAACCCTAGTTCCCTAGTTAGCATGGTATCTTCGGATATTCAGAGACGTTGATCTACATTGGTTAACACTAAACATGCCTAACATTGAATAAAAAAAAAAAAAAATTGCGATAGACGATTACGAATAAGAAATTAAGTTAAAAAAAAACGACAATAGCTACAGAAGTTGTTGTTAATGTAAATTTAATGCGTGTGGGAAAGCAGGGCGAGTCCAAATTACGAAGATTGAACAATAGCTTCGTTACATTCCAGGGAAAGCATTTAAAGAAATCTCTAAGTCCCTGCAAATTTGCAGCTTTATAATCCCAAACAAGACGAGGATTAGCTTTAAACTGTTTAGGTACTTGTATATTTAAATGTGTGGAGATCAAATTATGATCTGATCCAGCCAAAGGCTCTGATACTTTAAATTGAACAAACGCAGGGTCATTTATCAAAAACAAATCGAGCAAGTTACTACTTTGGCCAGTAATGTCAGGAACTCTGGTAGGCTGATCTATTTTCTGAGTAAAATTATGATTAAAAGCAAAAAGTTCAGCTTCTTTACCTAATTCATCAGTTTTAGAGCTGTGTCTAAGCCATTCTTTATTATGAACACTGAAATCACCAAGAACTATAATTTTAGCGTTCGGATATACAGTTAACCTATGTATCTATCTTTTCATGAAATAAGTCATGAAATAAATTTATGTTCTCCGGTGAGTTGGGCGAGCGATACAATCTAAAGACAAACAGAGTTTGATTAGAGCAGGTAATCTTGAGGGAAACCATATTGTGAAATTTTGAATTTAATTCAAAATTATTTATTCTAACATATGGAACAGAATTTCTAATAAACCCCATGCTTAAAGTAGAATGAAGATTCAAGCTCATAGTTGGGACAAACATATTTAGTTTTGTCCAACAATACAGCTCTCGCGCTGATAATCGTTTCTGTTAAAAAAGAATAACAGGTTTAAGATTCCCAAGATAAAGGTGCATTGCATTAAGATTGACGTTCAATCCTCTTATATTAGCAAAATTGATAGACAATTTTGCCATTTCAAATTACAGTTAATTTAAAATATAAATCTGAAAACAATCCTCAAAATAAATTCCAACAAAAACCAAACAAAGGATCAAAATTGATATCTAAATTGCCAATTCTAACAGCTGGATAACTTGAAACTATGTCTAAGTTTAACTGTCAAAATTGCCAATTCAAACAATAGATAATTAATTAATGGTTCAACGACATAAAATTTTGAAGCAAACAGATTAAACCAAAAACAACGAAATACGATTAAAAGGAGACCGTGAAAACTCTTACTCTTTAAAGGTACTGCAGTAAGTATGTAATTCAACAATAAACAATTGTTGCACCTTACCGCCTACGAATATTTTGATTTGATTATTAAATTGATTAGTGTAAACGTACTAAACAATTACAATTTAATAACACACTATGTAAAATAACTATGTATACTAGATTGACAATAATCTACTAGACGACAATAATGTATCTAAATATATTAAAAAACTTATCTTTATATTATCCTCCTGAATATTTGGATCTATAAATTTCGTTTAATTTTGATCTTGAATTAAATCCAAATTGTGTATTATCCTTACCTAAAATTAAAAAAAGATAAACCGTGTTAATTAGTTTAATAAAAACAAAGTATTTTTTATTAAAAAAATATAACGAATTTAATTATTATTAGTTTTTTGAAAAAATTCCTGATCGAAAAAATAAACAACCGTTCAGTTTGACAGCTGGCCTACTCAATGAGTAATGTAACAGTTTTCTTCTATCTATGAAACCATGAAATCAGTTTGAGCTTCATTCAGAATTTTAGGCTTTACCCCTCCTTTTCCAATGATATACGGTCTTGTAGGTAATTTCTAACGTTTCAGCAAAGCTAACAAAGCTATCCAATTATCCCCTCTGTTAGCACGATTTACAAGCCCTTCACGATCTTTCTCATTATTTTTCTTGTATTTATTCTTTTCGATGATATTTTATTACAACCGTAGCAGTTCTACAGATAGGACCGTTACTATCTACAACATTAATTAAAGGTTGAGCGCACTTTATGTGAAATAAATGAAAACATGGCAACAGTCGTATGATTGCGTTTCTTTTCATTGCAACTTGACATATATAACTTTTTTTATTTTACTTAAATTTTTAAATTAATAGTGCTTAAATGTTAAACCCCAATTGAAATGTTTTAGATTTCAAAATAAATTTCATAATAAATTTCAAGGGTTACTATATAATATCGTCATGTCGACAAATTTATTCAAATAATAATCGCATTGGATTATATTTTACAAAATTTCAATACAATTATTTCAATTTCAGTACAATTATTGAATTTAAAAGATTTTCAATTTATAATACATAAAAACATAGATTACAGAAATGGACGAACCTAGGATATCAAAGTCATAGACCTATCCTTAAGAATGAATTTTACGAAGAGAGTTTTCGACATCAACAAGAGTGTTATCAAATTAAGAAAAGCCTTTGACTTTAAACATAAGCTGACTTCCTAGATTTAAAAAAAAGAAATATGATATAATAGAATCCTGTCCTCTTGCAGTCTCAATAATCCTATGTGGTATTTAAGTTTGAATAAGATTAAAATCTAGGATTATAAATAATTCAAGATTCAAATAATTATTTAGGTGGTCAGGAAACACCACGCTATTTTGTTCAATTTTGAAATTAATCCAGATCTTCTATTTTCAAGCTAACCCGGATGATATACCCAAGTTTCATCAAGTTCTTAAGCGTTTTTGTCAAATTAAAGTAAACTAAAAAATAATTTAAAATTACCGAATTTTCTATACTACAACTTTATGTAGTGCTTTCTGAATTACACTTCATAATTTCTGAATTCCATTTTATACCTTCTGAATAACAATAGCTGCTTTTTTTATTACAATTGGTGTTTTCTAAATTGTAATTGACTAATCTGAATTACAATTAATTGTTTCTGAATTGCAAATAACTAATCTGAATTACAATTGATGAAATACTGAATTCAATTAGAAAAGGTGTAGTCGGTGAGTTTAAAAACGGCCAAGTAAAGCAGCTAATGTATCAATTTTCTCGCTAAACCTGCTAGGTAGTTAGTTAGTAAGAATGATTACACTAGGCAAGTTTATAAGCAATTAGTAGGGCTGGCTTTACAATCTTGGTCGCCTAGGGCCAAACAAAATCTGCCACTCCTTCCTTTATACAAATTTGTAATCTATGATTCTCATAAATTCACAATAACTTATAAATAATAATTGTTTATTTCTATGTGATTAACATATTCACTGTATTAGGATTTCAAATTTTTTGATTACATTTGGTTAGAAAACTCAAGGTAAAAAAGTAAACCTGTAATCGTCATTCCAAAAACATATCAATCAGGTTCAATCGTATTTTTTCGTACGATAATGCTGCGAAACTGTCTATATTATCCAATCAAGAATTTTACAACTTTATCCTTATGCTGTTTTCGTACCTTGTTCACCGTATTCTTTAAACTTAGTTGTAGAGAGATCTGCGCAAGCATGTAACGATTCTTGTATTTTTTGACGGATCCAAAGCCTTTGTGTATTTTCTCTTCATCTACTGCTCGTGAGTCGTGGGTGAGTGGGTGGGTGAGTTTTCTGCATAGGATCTTGATGAAACTTTGGCAAATGATACAGGTTCACTTGAAAATGAAAGATCTGGATTCATTTTAAATTTGGACAAAATGGCGGGGGGTCTCCCGAACACCTCTAAGTTTAAATCTTGAATAACTTCTGATCCCGGACTATGATCTTATTGAAACTTAGTATATAAGGTTTTAGTACTGTTTCCAATATTTCTGCATACCAACTTCCGGTTTGTCACTTCCGGTTAAAACGTTTTTTTCTTCAGGTGTTTATCCCTACTGTAGCCTACAATTTCCGATCGATTTTCATGAAACATGGGTAAAAGCTTTTAAATAACATGAGAAAGATTTTATCAGCTTTTGGAGCACATTGGATAAAGGGTTTGGGGGTCCACCATACAACAAGTGATTTTTTCCACAAAGTTTTTACGTTTGTTGGAAGCATAAAACATTCATTCGTGAATAAATTTTGATGACACTTTGGAAAAAGATGCAAACATGTATGACAGACAAGGAACTGATTAGTTTTTGAGCGATAGTGAACAAAATGGTGTGAGGTCCCTGGAGCACCTGTTTTTTTGAAAGCTCTATAGCATCTGTACCTGATAAGCGAATTGGATGAAACTTGGTACATGAGTATGTAGTACGGTTCACAATAGTTCTGCATCCCAACTTCCGGTTTTTCACTTCCGGTAAACATTTTTTTTTGTACTTTTTTGAAGTTTTTTCAGTGTCTTTATGCACACTACAGCCTACAATAATGAAGTGATTATGATAAAACTTATGGAAAAGGTTCCAATTAGTGTAAGAAGATAATTATCATCTTTTGGAACACATTAATCAAAGTGGCGGGGGGTCTACAATACAACTGCTGACTTTTCACACTTTGTTTTTAAAGTTTGTTGGGAACATACAGATTTCATTCATTAATCAATTTTAATGGCACTTTGAAAAAAGATGAAGACTTTAATGACAAAGAATTGATTAGTTCTTGGACAATATTGGGATAAGTGGTGGGGTCCTCCCGAACACCTGTTTATTGTTTCAATGTTTGTTGGATGCATACAACATTCGTTCGTTAAGTAATTTATATTACACTTTGGAAAAAGATGCAAATATGTATGGCAAGGAACTGATTAGTTTTTTTAGCGATAGTGAACAAAGTGGTAGGGGGTCCTCCAAGCACCTGTTATTGTGGAATCTTAATAACTTCTGTACCTGGGACAGTTTGGGACATACACATTTAGTACGGTTCACAACAGTTCTGCATCCTATCTTCCGGTTTGTCACTTCCGATAAATTTTTTTTTTACTTTTTCTCGTACAACAGAATTTATGTTTGTTGGGATACTACTGCTTGCTTTAATATTTTTTTTATTAGAACTACGAAATCCATAATGTTGGTTAGCTTTTAATTAAAGTATTTGATGGATATTAACTCATTATATATCCAGAACACTATGTTTCCAGAGCTGTGGTGAAGTCAGCCTATGCATCAGCGTCGCGATATTTTTTTTCAAGATAAAATGTAAACACTCAAGATAAATATACGTCAAAACTTTACCCAACTATTTTATCTTGAGATAAATTAACACAAACTATTATTAGTACTTTTTTGTGAATTATTGTGAATTGTTTTGTTTAACAAAATTAATATCGATATAAATAAATAGAATTTTTGCTTACTTATAAAGAATAAATAAAAATTAAGTGAAAATGAAGTATAAAACATAGAAAGTTTTGGTGATTTTGGTTATATATCATTGCACGTGAACGGAAACAACTAAAAAAATTTTTTCTTCAAATTTCGGGGATTTATAGTACTCCATCAGAAAACAGTTTTGAAATGTTTTTGGATTTTCTGGTCAACTTCTTTGCCGTCAGTGACAATCCCAAATTGAAATTTTTTTTAGAACGAATCTTTATTTGTAGGCAATTTAACTATAGAATAAAATTTTAAAAAAATATTACATCGTTAGCATTTTTCCGGAAAATACAATAAAAATATTTAAAAAATGTTTAAGGTTAGTTTCCTCGCTTATTTAAAGGTTTTAAGGGCAAGATTACTTGAACTTAGGCGCAAGTGGATTTTTTGTTTATTATTTTTAACGTAAATTAAGAAAATTTAGTAAAAGGGACAGTTTTGATCTGTTTATCTTATAAGCACATAGGAAATAAAGCAAAAATTAAAAAAACAGAAAATATTCTTGTCAAAACAGTGTAATTTTGTATGGATTTTTCTTTTTTCAAAGGCCTGTATCTTGGACCCCGGGGCTGATATTCAACTCGTTTTGCTTTTATTTGCTTCAGTGATATCAAATAAAACAAAATCTTGGCGTCTAAGTAGAAGTAATATCCCCGTTTTTAAGTTTGAAATCAATTTTTCGAAACGTATGACACGATTTTTTAAAATTGTTTTTTAATTTAATTTAAAATATGCACTTTCAAATAGTTTTTACCACGTGATGGAAGTTGTATCGATGTGAACGCTAGAGGGCGCTGAAGGTAAAAAAACACAGTTTTCACTTGTTCTAAAAGTTTATGATTTTTTTCTCGGAAATAGCAATCACTATGTAGGAAAATTTTGCATATAGTCGTTTTTACTTAGAATTTTACGTAGATCACGAATATATTTTTTGATTTAAAAAACTGTCAATTTAAAAAATATTAGCAGCCATTTTGAATATTAATAATTTGACATCGGATTTTAAATCAGTGACCATGGTCATCTTATAATACATTCTTTGAGCTTTATTTTCCGTTTTACATAACATGAAAACTGATTCCGAGATGGTTTTTAACCTTCAGCGCCCTCTAGCGCTCACATGAACACTACTTCCATCACGCGATACGAATTATTTGAAAGTGCATATTTGGAAATAAATTAAAAAAAAACGTGTCATACATTTCGAAAAATTGATTTTAATCTTTAAAACCCCAAAAAAAGGGAAAAAGCTGCCCTTAAAAATTTTTGATCGTATTTTACTGGAAAAATGCTAACGATCTAATATTTTTTTAGGTAGATTTCATATAAAAATCTACCTATTGCAATGGGCTTCATCTCGGAATTTCGGAAAAATTTTTGTGCCAAACGACTATATATGATAAGCGGAGACAAAAAAACAAAACAAAAAAATGTATATATATATATATATATATATATATATATATATATATATATATATATATATATATATATATATATATATATATATATATATATATATATATATATATATATATATATATATATATATATATATATATATATATATATATATATATATATATATATATATATATATATATATATATATATATATATATATATATATATATAAACGATATGAGATATAACGAAAACGACCGGCACTCTCACGGTCGCATTTGTTGAGGTAGATCAAAAAAATTTTCTGTACTTGTGTGTTTTATTAATATCTTGGACAAGTTCGTGAATCAGCAAAATCCGACACGTGGTTAAGAAACTAGAGGCTTTTTTCTGAAAAAAATTGATTTTTTAAAATCGTTATAACGGCCGTTTGGATACTAATATATCAAAAAATTTAACAAATTTAGAATTTTTAGAATCTTTTTTATCAATTTGTTTTAAAAATAGACCTCTGCAGTTAGAGGTTCCTGAGTGAGCGGCTCCAACAAAAAACATTGCAAAAAAAATTTTTTTTTTGAAACAACCGGCACTCTCACGGTCGCATTTATAAGGCCAGATCAAAAACCCTTTTCTAAAAATGTACTTTTTATTAATATCTTGGACAAGTTCGTAAATCAGCCCCATCCAACATATGGTTAAGAAACTAGAAGCTTTATACTAAAAAAAACTCTGTTTTTTAGATCCGTTATAACGGCCGTTTGGATTCTAATATTTTTAAAAACTTCATAAATTTAGAATCTTTGAAACCCTTTTAATCAGTTTCTTTCAAAAAAAGACCTCTGCAGTTGGAGGTTTCTGAGTGAGCGGCTCCAACAAAAAAGCTTGTAAAACACAAAATGCGTTTAAATCAACCGGCGCTCTCACGGTTGCATTTGTGGAGCCAGATCAAAAAACCTTTCTTAAAAATGTGTGTTTTATTAATATCTTGGACAAGTTCGTAAATTAGAAAAATCTGACACATGGTTAAGAAACTATAGGCTTTATACTAGAAAAAAAAAGTGGTTTTTTTAATCCGTTATAACGGCCGTTTGGATACTAATATTTTTAAAATCTTCATAAATTTAGAATTTGTAGAAACATTTTAATCCGTTTCTTATAAATATAAACCTCTGCAGTTAGAGGTTTTCGACTTGTTGGCTTCAACAAAAAAGTTTGCAACAATTCCCAACTGCAATTTCCAAAAACCTTATAACAGTCAATGTCAACCTTATAACAGTCAAAAAATAAAAGATTTGAATAGAAGAAATTAATTTTTTTTCTTAGAAATAAACTATTTTGATATTTTGCAGTAATTGCACGACATATGATATAGAGTAGGTTTGTGTCATAAATTGTCACACACATGTTCTGTGGTAGATTTGATATTTGTTTGTTGCAAAATTGGATAGATATAATTTTTCTTGTAGGTAGCTAATTTTCTTTTTAAAATTTGTTCGATATCTGTTTGAAATTAGTTTGTTTTGTTTAAACTAATCTGATACATCAGATTCTACTGGCACACAAAACTGTCTGATCTCGAAATCTACCTATTTCTAGCGGATATACGTGCCGCTTGGACTTTTTTTTAATTTAATACTACCTAGTTAAATTGTCTACAAAATGAAGACGTTTGCCGTTCTAGAAAAAATTTCAAATTGGTGAACGTTACTGACGACAAGGGGGTTGGTCAAAAACTCTAAACAAATTCCAACATTGTTTTCTGATGGAGTACTATCAATCCTCAAAATTTGGAGAAAAAAAATTGTTAGTTTGTGGCGAACATCTAAATTAAAAGTTAAAAAAATTCAATTTAGCATGCGATGTTTGTTGCGTTAAAATTTATAAAAAACAATTAGTTTTTACTAAAAAATTGGATATGGCTGTTTTGCAAGTAAAAATTTTAAAAGTTTTATGTTTCCTTCAAATTACAATTCTTTGTAATTGAACTTTAAATAATGTTAAATATTTTTTTAAACATTGAAGTTTGTTCATTATGGAATTTTAATTAAAATTGTATTTTTCTTATTTATTAAACATTCAAATAAAAATCATTATTAATGAAGTTATCTTTGTACATTAACAGTTAAATAGTTACTGAAAATAAGTAGATTGTTAAGTGATAATTCAGTGATTGGATTGGAACAATTGTCATTAGAAAAATTGAATGATAATTGGTGTGAAACTATATAGAATATAGTTAAATTAAATTGCTTCCAAGTTTTTTTAAACAATTATGATGATGATTGAATTTTCAAGCTGTGCAATCTTTATTAGTTTAAAGAAACATTGAAATCTTGCTCATTTATGGAAAAATTCCTGGATGTAATATTTTGAATAAATTATTGGTGCAACTTGGGATCTTACAAGGAAAATTAATATTCACACATTCCTAATTATAAATCAATTATTAAGACAGGATTTAGCAGCTATTTGTCAACAACTAATTAAGCTACTATTCAACTTCAAGACAAGAACTACTCTAGCAGCCATAAGTTGTTCCAGTTCACGTGGAATGCCGCATATGTTTAAATTTAGTGTTTATAACAAACTAATCTATTTGTATTTGTTTGCCATTGTAACAAAGACATACATTTTATAAATTCGTTTGTTAAAACTAACACATAGATTAAATTAAACATCAAAAATTAACAAATTTGTGAGTTATTTTAACAGTTTGGTTGTTGTTTTTTCGTAATAATTAACATACATGTCTGTCAAATTTACAAACGACTCGTAGTAAATTGTTGGTAAAATAAATTTACCTTTCATCAATCTATTGAATTCAAAGAACAATTTGTAGGATAAAAACTAAAAGAAATGTATGTCGAACAAACGGTAATTTCTTTATATTTTGCAAAAAATTTCAGAAATAACGAACCAGTAGCTGCTACATTTAAAAACGAAAGCACCTGTAAATAATGAGGAATGCCGTTATTTCGTGCGACTATTGCAAAAACGGCCGAAATTCATATATTAAACTATGAACCAATAATTTTGGTAAACAAAAATAGCTTTTGAAGCATTGGGCAGATACATTAAATAACAGGGTTTGTTTTGTTCTTAATCGCGAATTTCGCCATCTTTTCACTCGAATCAAAACTTCGATTTAGTTTTTTAAATTTTTCGCAATATTTTAACAAAGTAATTTGCTGTTTATTATTCACTAAATTATTTTTATTCCAACGGGCAAAATTTCTATCCCACATAGAATTTTTCTATCACTTTCACAAATAATTTTGACATTAAAATATCTTGCTGACAATAATTTTATCTCGGACACAATTTTTTTTTACAGAATACGATTTAAGCGTGCCAAGATAAATTTAAGCGTAAACTTTTGATTGTGTAATAGTTATTTACATATCGAGGGCTGAAAGAAGAAGATTACACCAGCGGTTCATATTGAAGCCTGACGCGAATCGACGGCTTTTATTGAAACAAGAGCGTATAATCTTCCGTTTAGTCTGAGTGTATGTACAAAGTTTTACTCACATCTGCATAACTTAATTGTAGAATGAATCATTTTTTGAATGTTTTAATCTCGCTTGAAATTTTGAAAATTATACTAAACATGCCATGATTTTCTCTATAAACTTCATACAATAATTTATTTGTTTGTTCTAATTTTATGATTATTTTCCGGACGATTATTTTACGGGCGGTAAAGTAGAAAAATATACTAATATTTCATATAGCAACGGGATTTTATTTTACGGATGTAAAGTTCGACTTTCAGCCACGATAACTAGTATGTAAAATGTGTTTTACGATTCGTTTGTGCGTAAAATATATCACGTTTACACATTACAATTTATCTTGTTTTTTAGAGAATCAGGCTACTGGAAGGATCATTTAATATTCGCAACAGTAAATTTACTTTAAATAAATGAATAAATGTAATCCTCTCCTTAAAAGTCTTACCTTTTCCAATATTATGAAAATGAAAGATAAGGAAGGTCTTATAAGCCATGGTTATCTGAGCCATGTTAAAACTTATAGAAAAACGAAAATTGTGATTCTCGTACCGTGTTAATTCCATGTACGGCGGTTGGCTGGATTGGTTTAATTTAAGCGCCCGAGTAACGGTTGGGAAACCTGAAAGGTTTCTTCCATAGATTTTCTGAACATCAAAAACACGTAGAAACTAGCTGTTTCTAAACACGAAATAGTATTAACTATAAAAAGTGGGTAAGTCGAGTAAATGGTTTCACTTTAGACTGAATATTGGGCAATATTTAGTCATAATATCAAAACTTGGAATAGGTTTACTAACGGACGCTAGGACAAATATGGGTGACTCCAATGTGAGTTCAGTAGTTCTGTGTGTGGATTGAAACAACTGAATCTTGCGTGTGGACTGAGACTGTGTTGCCATACTCATTTATTTATTGAGTGACTCGCTGTCAATAGGAATTTCCGTTTGGTGTTTTTTTTACACCGAACGAAAAGACGAATGCCTGGAAGTCTGTATTTAAGTTAGATTTTAAATTTTTTCGAAATTTTTTTGTTTTTGTAGGATTGGACTATTTGTAGGAACATTTTCGTAGACATTGTTTAGCTAATGATCCAAATTTTCGATGATACCCAACAAAGGCACCAAATTGGGGTACACTGTCTCTAATTCATTTGAACGAAGAGTATACAGAGTGATATTGCAGTTTTTTTAGATGATGTTTGATTAATAACATTCATTTGGGGAAGATAAATTTTACCAAAAGAACACATTTTTTCTTATACAACTTTAAAAAATGCACCGATTTTACCTTCGCTTTGTTCGGATTTGTGTTGACTGTGTTATTTGCATGCAATATACGTTGTTAAACGTGCCAAAAATAGTTTCCAGAACTTATTATTTACTGTACAAATTATTGTATCAGGAGAGAGGGGTGGGTATCGGATTTTGTTGATTTGTAATTTTTTTTTAATTTTTGATCTACAGACGAGATAAGCTCGCGTACTTCAGGCACTGCTATTGATATATAAGCTAATGTGACATATCACATACCACTGACAATATAGGGGTACTATCCGATGAAATGTATTCAGTCAACGGAAGAAACCTCAATATTAGTTATGGAATATTACCTGATGATGACACGATATATTGCTTGCTTGAAAAAAAATGAGCCTATAACTGTATTGGTCGACTTTAATTATTGGGAAAGATAGTGCGTCGCATATGATCGTGGAATATGCCAGTAGTTGAATTATAGCCAACCCAACTTTTGTTTTGTGTGCAAACACTTTAAAAAAATTGCTTTACATCAATAGACACGATAGTGATTATCACAGACATGGTACGTCAGTTCGATCCGTCTGATTTGGTCCGATTCGCAATTCTCAACTACAACTAACTCGTCGGATCAGATCCTTGTGTTAATTGTGGACCAGATCCAGAACCTTGTATGCACCAGGTTTTGCATGAATTAAATTGAACGAATTTTTTGGTTGGCGGACCATGGATCTGTCAAAAAAGTTTGAGGTATAATGGTACCTTACACACACAACTTAAATTCAGTTGCTAGCATCAACTTTTTATCTAAAAATAATTAAATAATTTTTACTCAAAAAAACTTCCACAAAAAGTTAGTTGATAGCAACTGACTTTTTTAAAAATTATTTGGTTTCCGTTTAAAACCGATTATCACATATACTGATTTTACATATTCATATTCATTTTAAAATAATTATAAAAATTATATTATATAAGTCATAAAAATTTTAATGTGAAAATGTTACATTTTTTTATATGGTTTAAGAAGTTGCAGATCAACAACTGCTACACTACTGCCAAATATATATTTTTTTTGTGTTTTTACTTGTTAAAATTTTGACGCTTAATTTGCTTTTACTTTACATAATTTATTTACAGTTTATATACAATTAATTTAGATATATCTAATCGATAATATAATTTATAATTAATACTAAATAATTAATGTTTTTTTAAGAATCAAAATTATTATTACTTCGTAAAATTATTATTATTATCTAGCAGTTTTTGATCTTTTCGCCATCTACATTCAAAAATAATAATTATATTCATCATTTTTTCAGATGAAATGTTGTTGCTAGCAACTGAATTTAAGTTGTGTGTAATAGCGACCTTATAATTAATGCTATTTTTTATTAATTTCATTTTATGGAAATAAACTAGATAATGCTAATATCTGTAATCTAACATTTTATTATGAAAAAAGGAAACAGTTAGTGTTTAGGGGTGCGGATGAATACTAAAAAAAGTTAAATATTTAGAACAGTATAAATTATTTTTATGAAATTAATATTTTTAAGGGTGATATTTTGGATGTTTATGAATTATTTGAAAAGGTAAATATGAAATTTACATAGATTACTTTTTGAGTTATTTGGATTATATGAAAATATAGTTTAATATCGTCATATTTTCGTATACGAAATTAATTAGTTTCGACGAATATATTATTCGACGGATATATTAGTTTCGACGAATATATAAATATCACAGGTCTGCTGGTTTGAATTGACTGCCGGTCCGATCGTTAGTGGAGAAATCTCTCGGAACTGATCCACGACGGATGACGGACGACGGAGTAAGTCCGCGGACAAACCCGGCAAAGCTAATATATTGACAAACTAAAATTCTTTTATTTTTGATTTCGTTCTTACTCCTAAGAGTAAAATTTTTATATTTTTACTTCACCACAATTTTAAATTGTGTGAAGTAATGCAATCTATCGAGAAAAAAAAATCTTACATAACCCAAATTTTGTTTTTTCTTTTGTTTCGGACCGTCCTCTATCTAAATAACCAAAAAAAATTTGGGGTACGTCTGTGTGTGGGTAGGTGGGTGGGTGGTTGGTTGGTTTTAAGTCGTGGGTGACATTCCTGCATAGGATCTTGATGAAACTTTGGCTAATGATCCAGTTTTTCTTGAAAGTAGAAGATCTAGATTCATTTCAAATTTGGACAAAATGGCAGGGATATCCCGAACACCTCTAAGTTTAAATCTTCAATAACTTCTAATTCCGGCTTATTATCTTATGGAAACTTGGTGTATAAGGTTTTAGTACTGTTTCCAATATTTCAGCATACCAATTTCCGGTTTATCACTTCCGGTTAAAAAGTTTTTTTCTTTAAGTATTTATCCCTACTGTAGCCTACAATTACCGATCGATTTTATTGAAACGTTGGTAAAAGCTTTTAAGTAACATGAGCAAGATTTTATCAGCTTTTGGAGTTAATTGGATAAAGGGTTGGGTGGTCCACCATACAACAGGTAGTTTTTCCACTATGTTTTTTATACTTGTTGGGAGCATACAGCATTCGTTCGTGAATGAATTTTGATGACACTTTGGAAAAAGATGCAAATATATATGACAAGGAACTGATTAGTTTTTGAGCGAAGTGGTGGGGGGTGTCCCATACACCTGTTTTTTTGAAAGCTCATTAGCATCTGTACCTGATAATCGAATTGGATGAAACTTGGTACGTCAGCATTTAGTCATCATTCATCAACCGGAGTCAGAAGAAGAAGGTTGTGCATTTTAAAGAGAAAAAAAAATAATCGAAGATAAAAAAAATAAGGTGTATTTTGTTTTATTTTATTTTTATTTGCATGTATTCTTTATAAATACATATTAGGGGCAAAATAAGGCAAAGTACATTGGGTGTGTATTAGTGTTTATTAAAATAAAAGTGAAGTGAAAATAGAAGACGTACAATTATATAATTGGTGAGATTGTTCTTTATTAAAAAATTATTTGGCATTTTATATTTACTGTTACCAGGCGGTAGCTAGGTAAAAATTTTACCTTATATTGCTTTGATGTTATTCCTTTGTTTTATTGCTTTGTTATTATTTTAAAGCATATATTTGTTTTGTATTGGTAACAAGAAATGTAAAACTGCGTTTTAGTTATTAGTAAGAATTTTTAATTTAACACTTTATGTGTACTCTTCAATTTTGTTAGTGTCTTTTGTGTTCCCATTTTTTTTGCTTTTACCTTATCGTGCAACTGTTGCATGGAACCTGCTACCGTGTTTTTGAGACAGAGATACCCAGTTTTGTTTGTACTGTTTAATGCTGAAATTTAGGCCTGGCCGAATTTCAGTACCTATACCACAATGGCAAAGGGTAAGTCTAGGTCTCAACAAAATGGCAGCAGAGTGAACCAACAGCTTAGCATTCACTTCACCAACATAAGAGGCCTCAATTCGAATCTAAACGAGGCTCATCACTACATCGAAAAAAATAAACCTGACATATTGTTTCTTACCGAAACCATTGTCAGTGGCAAAGCATCGAAATTGGATCTCGATCAATACCGGATGCCTAGTTACGAATTGGAAGATTCCTTTTATAACAAGCATGGTGTCTGTGTATTTGTTCGAAATTCACTTTCATGCATGAGAACTAAGGCCTACAAGTTAAACTCTAAGCACCATAATTCTCTAGCACTTAAGATCTCAGGTGTTGATGAAACTATGTTTATAATAGGATTATACAGATCCCCAAATTCCCCCCCAGGATGTCCAATTTTCGATCAAATATCGGTTAGTCTAGACAAGATTACCACGGACTACCACAAAGCAAGACTGGCCATTCGGGGAGACTATAATATTCGTAATAAAGAATGGCTTAAGTATTCTTCACATCGCGCATCCCGAACTCTACCATGGAACTGTTGACTTTTCACACTTTGTTTTTAAAATTCGTTGAGTTCTTCACAGACTTCATTCATTAATCAATTTTAATGACTTTTTGAAAAAAGATGGAGATTTAAATGACAAAGAACTGATTAGTTTTTGGACAATATTGGGATAAGTGGTGGGGGCCTCCCGAAAACTTATTTATTGTTTCAATGTTTGTTGGGAGCATACAACATTCGTTCGTGAATGAATCTGGATGACACTTTGGAAAAAGATGCAAATATGTATGGCAAGGAACTGATTAGTTTTTGAGCGATAGTAAACAAAGTGGTAGGGGGTCCGCCGAGCACCTGTTTTTTGGAAGTTTAATAACATCTGTATCTGATTATTGAATTGGATGAAACTTGGTACATCAACATTTAGTACGGTTCACAACAGTTCTGCATCCCAACTTCCGGTTTGTCACTTCCGGTAAATTTTTTTTTACTTTTTCTCGTACAACAGAATTTATGTTTGTTGGGATACTACTGCTTTCTTTAAAATGTTTATGATTAGAACTACGCGAAATCTACAACATTAGTTAGCTTTTAAATTAAGTTTTTGATGGATATTAACTCATTATATATCCAGAACACTATGTTTCCAGAGCTGTGGTTAAGTCAGCCTATGCATCAGCGTCGCAATCTTTTTTTCGCCGAGCTGTCTGGGTAATGCTGACAGAATTAGGTTGGTGTATTAGAGACAAGCAGAGTAAAAACTGCTTAGTCAATGACGCTACATCACGGCGAATTGGCGCTCTACAACCAATGCGACTCAAGCGTCTGTTCTTCATGTCAAGGGCGGCTTAAAGCGGGCGTCTGTCTTGAATCAAGCGGCTCGCTATATAAACGTGTAAAAAAGGTTGTTTCTGGTGACCTTAATATGCAGAACAGACCCATTCAAGACAATTTGGGTTGGGCCTAAGGTTAACACCCTAACCCCGGAAAAAACTAATATGTTAAATTTGGTTATCAGAAAAAAAAACAGACCCGGAAACAACAACAGAATTTTACATGGACGTGAAAAAGGAGCAGACTACCGAATCGGAACGTGGAACGTGTGCAGCCTGAGCGCTCCTGATACTCTTATAAGTCTAGAAACAGAGGCTGAGAGATATAGAATGGATATTATTATGCTCTACAAGAAATTAGACAGCCGATAATCGGAAAACAAGATATTCAGATGATCTTTCTAAGTGTTATCAAAATCGTACTATGGAAAATGATTGTAGTATGAGAACAGATAGACATTTTACATTCGAATAAAATATATATACCAAGCTTGATCAAAACTGCTCTGAATCATAAATTCCTGACTTTTAATCAAAGCTTTATCAAAATCAGCTCGTGAAGGCTGTAGTGTGCAACTAGGAATACACGACACAAACATTAACTGGTAAGTCCTTTGCCACTTTGGTCAATACACCTTAAAAGGTTATCAGTTCCTTCTTACGTCAACTGAAACGATTTACCGGTTAGGGTCTAGTGTGGATGAAGATCTTAAAAAAATACTAAACAAAGTTTAATTTTATGAAAATCATATAGCAACTCATACTAAAGCCTTATGTACCACCGAATTTTGTTAAAAATCAATGATATATCTTTAATCAGATGTATTCATCAGATATCAGTTTTTATTTAATTTTAAATTTCAACTAGTCCGTCTTCATTGGAATATTATTAAGTTTATGATGAGGTATTTTACTCACTAGAGCAGATAAAGCAAATTACTCTCAACTTGATTTTCATGACTATCATAAAATTGCATACCTAAAAGTTTCTATTAATATTTTAAAACCAAATTGATCGTCTAGCCCTTATCGAAATTTTGTTCAACCCTTTGTGATATAATAATTAAAAGTATTTTACCCGAACACTCTCAAGTCATTTTTTGTTGTTTATATTTGATTTTTTTTTATATTCATTATAAAATGAAGCAATTCACCCGTATATAAAAAATTATAAACTATAAAAAATATCTGTAATATGATTTTAGTTACCCTTCACCACAAGCAATTTGAAATTAAAAAAAATCTTCAGCAAAAAAAATTCGTTTTGGTTGAAATATTTACATATATTATTTTCAAAAAGAATTAATTTAATGTGAATAAAAGTTTTTGTTGGGTTTGTTCATGGAAAATGTGTAATTGAAGTTGAAACAGAGCCAGATTTGTTTGAAACTTAATCGTTTAAATAATATTTTTGATCTTTTATCTTCATAGTAGGGAAATTGAAAATATCTATGGAATCGTATTTAGTGTGCGGAATTACAACATAACTGAAACCTTACTATACAATGTTAGCAATACAAAAAATCTTAATTAATTCTAAAATTATATAGCATAACATTCTGCATTAAAAATTCAGTTGTCGTTAATGGATTGACATATCTTTCAGCATAATAACTTTTAAATTAAATAATCATGTAAGCGTGTTTGTCATTCTCTGCTTATTTAGGTTATCGGTTTTACTATAAATAATTTAAGCTTTGAAGTTTAAAAAATACAAAATTAAAAATTTGAAATAAACCACCGTACATAGATATTTATAATTAAAACTTAAATTTCAATAACAGACAGACAATCACAATTTTGTTATAATGTAAAAGTTTCGAAAAATATAACTCATACAAACTAGTTGTAAGACCGATAAAGTTTTGAAAAAAAAATCACTTGTGTGGTATCATTTGTTAAATCTAAATTAAATAAAAATTACTTTGTTTTGATTTAAGTTCTATTAAAATTGAGATAATAAATGCATTCAAAGGATATGAAATTGGACTAATGCTTGTGATTTTAATTTGAGTTGAACAGAAAAATAAATATTAAGTCTCGCCATAGATAAAGTGCAGAGATTAAATAAAAATAACCTAGGGTTATTAGTAGTTGGATATAAATTCTAAAATTGAACTCAAATAGAGGCATAAATAGATTTTTAGAATATCATAGAAATAAACAACAATTTTTAGTAGTCATTTCCCCAAGGGCGATGAGAATTCGAAATAATTTGTTGCGAAAATTTCGAAAGCAAGTAAATTGGTACCCGGGTAGGAGCTGCCAATATTAAACAACGAACCAATGTCGGGACAGTATTGGCGAGCCAAGTCTTGACTAGTTAGCTTTGGTTTCAGTCTGGGCCAGTTGTAAATGCCTAGACTGAATCAAGGTTCAGTTTATTATATTACGCGTTATTAACCAGTGTAATGAATTGTAAAGTGTAAACATGTGCAGGCCATATTATATTTATCTTTATTTTCCTGTTACCCTTTTCACAACCTCTTTTCACACATTTAAAGAAGGTCTGGAAAAAAATTGGTTTGGTAGACCTGGCCCAAGTCTTATTTGCCAGACTTGGCCCATGCCTGGTTTGCAAAACTTGGCCCCAGGAGATCAGTCCAAGCTTGGCCCAAGCCGTTTGAAAATGTCAAGCCTGGCCCAGACCCCAAAAGCTGTAGCGCGGGCTAGGCTCCTTAGATTTTTCTTATCCGGGTAATAGTTTGAAGCCGTTAGCCGAAGGCTTTTATCAATGCCTCTTGCTCGGAGAGTTTTCCATTAAACTACGAGGATTTATCACCGGTCGTTTAGAAAATTTTTTGTCATTTTTTATTTATTTATATTTTATGCAATATACATGAATTATTTTCATTTATTCTGACTATAAATTATTCGAGGCTTCAAACAAAATTAAATTTAATTTAATTTATTGTTTTATTGAATTTAATTTAATGTTTTATTGAATTTAATTCAATGTTTCATTTAATTTAATTTATTGTTTTATTAATTTAATTTTATGTTTTATTGAATTTAATTCTATGTTTCATTTAATTTAGTCTAATGTTACATTGAATTTAATTTATTGTTTCATTGTATTTAATTCAATGTTTCATTTCATTTAATTATTGTTTTATTCAATTTAATTTAATGTTTCATTGAAGTTAATTCAATGTTTCATTTAATTTTATTTATTGTTTTATTGAATTTAATTTAATGTTTTATTGATTTTAATTCAATGTTTATTGAATATTGTTTTATTAATTTGATTTAATGTTTTATTGAATTTAATTCTATGTTTCATTTAATTTAATCTAATGTTTCATTGAATTTAATTTATTGTTTCATTGTATTTAATTCAATGTTTCATTTAATTTAATTATTGTTTTATTCAATTTAATTTAATGCTTCATTGAATTTAATTCAATGTTTCATTTAATTTTATTTATTGTTTTATTGAATTTAATGTAATGTTTTATTGATTTTAATTCAATGTTTCATTTAATTTAATTTTTTGGTTTATTTATTTTAATTTATATTTTTCAGGAATTTAATTCACGTTTCATTTATTTTAATTTATTTTTCTATTGAATTTTATTTAATGTTTTATTTAATTTAATTTAATTTGATTCAATGTTTCATTTAATTTAATGTAATGTTTTATTGAATTTAATTTAATGTTTCATTGTATATAATTCAATGCTTCATTTAATTTAATTAATTGTTTTATTAATTTGATTTAATGTTTCACTGAATTTTATTCATTGTTCCATTTAATTTAATTTAATGTTTTATTGAATTTAGTTCACGTTTCATTTAATTTAATTTAATGTTTTATTGAATTTAATTTAATGTTTTATTGAATTTAATTCAATGTTTCATTTAATTAAATTTAATGTTCGATTAATTAAATTTAATTATATGGGATTTTTTGGGGAACATTTCTATTCTAATTAACATCCTAAGTCACGATTGTATAGTCATTATTGATTGTTTCCAATCAATGCGAAATCAATGGCTGACACTTGGTCAATTTGTAGTCCTATATGTATTAACATCGTTTGCGTATCGTATTGTTCGAGGAACGCTTTGCTTAAAATTCGACAGTTTTAGAAACTCCTAAAGAAATTCCCCAAATCCCGTCTTTAGGAGTCAATATGAAACAATTACATTTCAAACCCAAAATTGTCGAAAAACTTTTAAGTGGGTTAAACAACAACAAAGCCTCCGGTCTGGACAACATTCCTCCTGTTATTCGAAAAACATTTTCAAAAGAACTTGCACCAACTCTTACCAAAATATTTTATAAATCCTATAAATCTGGTATTTTTCCATCCTGCTGGAAGTTGGCCAATGTCCAGCCTGTCCGAAAAAAAGGAACGAAATGTGATATTTCAAATTATAGACCAATAGCCTTACTTCCAGTCCTGTCTAAAATATACGAGCAATATATTAATTCACACATATTCAATAATAAAAATTTGGTCAATTTTAATTCCACCAAAACACAGCTTTTGATTGTTTCCAGATCAAAGACCGAGTTTCCCAATGATATTTCAATTCATATGTGTAACGACCAAATAGACGAATGTGAAAGCATTCGTTTATTGGGAGTCACAATATCCAATGATTTACTCTGGAACGATCATATAATGGCCATGGCAAAGAGCGCGTCAAGAAAACTCGGCCTCCTCAATAGATGTAAAAAATATTTTACTTCGCATCAATTACTCCACATTTATAAGTCCTATATTCGTCCCTGTATGGAGTATTGTTGTCAAGTTTGGGGCGCTGCATCTGTTACTATCCTAGCTCTTTTGGACTCTGTTCAAAAGCGTGCTATACGAATTGTTGGTGATCGAGACATTAGATCTTGATTCCCTGCAACATCGTCGCACTGTTGCTGATCTCGTTGTTTTTTATAAATATCGTCACCGGCAGTGCTCGGATGAAATCAGGTCCATAATGCCTCAGACATATGTTTTTCCCCGTTTGACTCGTCAATCGGTTTGTGCAGGTGGTCGGACTGTCGAGATTACTCACTGTCATAGTAATAGAATGCAAAGGGATTTCTTTGTACGTACATCGTACAAATGGAATGCTTTGCCCGAATCAATAGTCTCAAGTGCCTTCAATCCACAAAGGTTTAAAGAAAGCGTCCACCTATACCTCAAGACGCATGATGTTGTGGGACCTGGGTCTTAAAAGGTATCTATGTGTTGTTGTGACACATTTTGTAATTCCTACTACACAACACTTTTTATTAAAAAAAAAAACATTAGACTACATTAAGGGAATTTAAATTTATTTTGGATTTTTGAGATCAATTAAACTCAAGTAAGTAAAGAAGTAATTGGAATATTTTCAATTCAAAGATATGGTTTGAAGTTTCTCAGAAAAAACTACAATTCACATTTTACGTGTTTCGGATGGGATTCGAACCTACCCTCGTCAAAAAAAGTAAAATATTCGTGATAGGCAAATCAAATTATTTGTTCCTATGGGGGATAAGTTTTTGTTAATTTGCGAGTTTTTGTTAAATTTTTATCCACGCGTGTGAAACGCCCGCGTACTCCAGTTCCTGATATTGGGATATGAGTTATCGTGGTATATCACGAAGCATTAAGTGCAGTGTATTTGGTGTTGAAAGTTCGCCATTTTGATTTTTCAACTTTGTTTTATAAACTAATTGAATTAAATTAATTATTAATTTAAAAGAAGCCATCTATAGCTAAGAATTTACCTTTAATAATATTAAAAACTTTATTTAACTTTTAATTTTACAGACAAAAACCCTAATTTTTTAAAATCTTAAATATTAAGTTTTATTTAGTTTTTTTTAACTAATATTTTAAAATTTAAATTAATTTCTAATATCAAATGTAATAAATAAATAAAACATAATAAATAAAGCACCATCTTTAAAAAATGTATTTCTTAATATTTACAGTGTATTGTAAGCAACTTTAATTAGCATTCCAATTTTTATTTTATTTTGCCTTCAAAAACTGTTTGTCTTTCAAAATAAAATGCATAAAAATAAAAAGCCGCTCTTTTGAATTTTATTTTCTTATTTTCTTACTTTTCGCTCTCATGTATTTTAATTTTATATTAAAAATAAATTTTTGTGCATGGCAGCTTTTGTTTGATTTCGCTCAAAAGAAAAGACGAATAAAATCTTTTTTTTTTCTAACTTATTTGTTGTTAATGAATTTAATTTTGAAGTTAAAAAAGTTATTTATTGTCATTGTTTACTAGCCGAATTTATTTAAAATATAAATATAACAATACAATTTGATTAATTTTTTTTCGATTATTATTTTTATTAATTAATTCAATTTTTATACATTTTATTTTATCTATATTTTATCTATACATATTATCTATTCATAAACGTTTCAAATCATATACGATACATGTTTTTCTTTTATTATTAAAACCATCAAAAAAGTAGCCTCGTTCGATTTGACTGAAGTAACTGCATTATCTGATGCAACTATTTTATTTTCTTACAAATTTTAAGAAAAACAAACCAAAAGAAAACAAAAAACTTATTATAAAAAAAATTTCTGAGAGGATTATTTTTTCTTTTTTTTTTTCAAATAATTATCTCACAAATCATCTTGTATTTTTTATTATGCTCACAAAATGTTTTTCGTAAATTCTTTTATTTTATCTTCAAAGCAAGGGCGAAAAACAAAAAATAAAGCACGCATGCTTATATTTTTAAAATAAGTGCCGGCACCAGTAAAAAATAAAAATAAAAATGTTTCGAATACATAAAATCGTTGATATCGGGTGAGCCGTTCTCTTGTTACTGATTTCAAAGTTTGAACCCTAAGTTTGAATTTTCAGAAAACTAGCGGAACTGTTCTGAAACTCAGCACTTTAAAAATTCTAAAAAGACTATTATTTTTTAATTCACCTAGAAAACTTATATTCTAACTATGAAGTCGATAAAAAATGATTCGGTTCAAAAATCAACTTTTTGCTTCGTCTGACTCCAGAATACAAATTTCATCTACTAGATAAATTTTTTAATAATCATCGGGTTCAACGTCGGTCGCGTAGGTAGATCACGAATTTCATCAATTTGGTTTCAGTTGGCATATTTCTCAGTTAAGTGAATTGCAGGTTGGTTGCTGTCGAGTGCCGTTGTTTAAAAGGTCACGAAATTTTTCACAAGAATTTGTTAAATTTCACAAATATAAAAGCTTTCAAAGTCTCAATACCTAACTGTGATTTTTGTGATGTTCATATTTTATTCATCGTAGAAAAAATGCGTCCGGTTCTTGTTAATGTCAGCGCGTATTTCAAATTTGTTTTCCCATCGTTCAGCTTGTCATGAATTCTTTACAAAAATCGGGACTTTTTTAAAACGTCGCGGGACGCGGGACAAATTGTTAAAAGCGGGACGTCTAGTTATCTTATAAGCTTATAAGCTCTTCCATCAGAAAATCCTCACACAGAGAAGAATGTTTTTTTTATTTCCAGTAGATAATTTGTTGAACCATATTCTATTTGAGGGGTATAAAGGTGTATAAACACCCTAACGGAGTTAGTTTATTTGCCATTTTAATCACAATTTGTGACTTAATATATATTCTGGTGTGCATTCTTTTCTAGGTTTCGAACGGTACCTTATTTGTCAAATTACGATAAGTAGTTTAGAAGTTCTGAGGGAACGAATAAACACACATACATACCGAAAAATGTATCATAACCCCTCTTTTAGCTTCGCCGTTGTCGGGTAAAAAATTGCTGTTTCTGTTGTTTTGGTTCTATTTTTTTGATGATTTACTGAATATTAGACCAATTGACCACAATGTAATTATAAGAATAGATTGATAGCTACGGTACGGTTGCTCCTCTGCGTTATCGGGGACACAACGACACAAAGGCATGACCATTAAATGGAAGTGTTAGCCAGTACTTTCTAGAGGTACTGTAAATCCCAGCTTATGTTATTGTTATTACACACGCAGATATAAAGGCGCAATTTCATGAGTAACAGCTAACAATATATATATTTTTGAAATGGGCTAGTTAACCCATTTCATTTGATACCCAACACGACATCAATAAATTTAATTTTTTTTAGTTCGTGAATTAATGTCCCCTACCATATTCAATTCAGTCATCACCAACCTTATAATAAGCGGACAGTTAAAACGCTTCGATACCTAATTTATCAAATTGTGAGAAGTAGTTTAGAAGTTATGAAGGAACAGATGAATATATATACATACATACATACATCGCCGTCAACCACATAGCTGTTTTTTGCTTCGCCGTAGTTGGGCGACGTCAGGATGTTAGAGTACTCTACATCGCGAGAGCAATTTTGGTGAGATTAACCTTATTATGAGCCAGGCTGGATCAGGATGTAATAAGAGGGTATTCACATCCGGCTATTTGTACTGCTCGGAGTCCTATTCCGTTTGATCAAACTTCATATATAGTTTCGTTATCGGCTCTCGGCTTAAAGACTGTGATAATACTGAATAAGCAATAATTACATTTAAGGCTACTTTTAGTATATTTTAAAAAAAGTTAATAGACATATTGAATTATTTTTTTTTCACGGTACTCTACTAGTATATTATTCTGGCAAAACATGTTACAACCACAGTATTAAATGAAAATTTTTGATTAAAAGACTTCTTATACACTTTAATAATTTTATTTTTCTAAATATATTTACTGTCTCTAAGAGACCTTCTTGTATTAAGTATTAAATGCTATATTTAACTGATCCTGATCTGATACTGAGGCCTTATCCGGCGTGGATAGTTTGAGACGTTACATTCCTGACCAAGACTTAATCCAGCCTAAGGTTTGCAAAAACCCGGAAATGTTCAAACCCGGGTTCGGAAAATTCTTATACCCGGGTACCCGGGTTAATCCGGGTTTTCTTATAATTTTACTAAAATAACAAAAATAAATAACAAATATAAAATATTTAAAATAAGAAGGCAGATATTTAATTTGATTCATAAAATACCAAAATAAATAACAAAATGTTAAATTAATTTAAACTAAATATGTTATGTTAATGCAAAATTTGTCTCGTATCGCAAAAGTAATGTTTTAAAAATACCAAAGCATTCATTGCATTATCCCCAAAGTGTATTCTACAGTTTATGCACAAATATTGCCTGGAATTGAGAAAATTTTTTCTGTGTCAGTCGAAGTTGGCGATATTGATAGTAAAGCTCTACATAGGTTTTCTAATTTGTTGGTCCTTTCACCTGCACACTAGAAAATATCGCTTTTTTTTAAATAAATTAAAATTGTGAAGGGTTTGTTTTGATTGCTGCAAAGAGGCAGTTAAACCTTCGAAAACTTAAACTTTCTCGAATAAATTAAAATCTTGTAATTTGACGTATAGTAAGTAAATCTAACCCTCAGTCGCCAATTGTGAAATAATTTCGGCTATTGTTTTACGCTTGGTAAATAGTAACATTGATTAATTAGTACATAGTTGTTTTTTCCTCGATAGTCCTGGCTGGTGATTCTTTTGTTTTGAATCATGGGCGAAAGAAAAAGATTTGCATAATTAAATTAAATTTCTAGAGATAAATCATTCGGTTTTAAATAATTATCTAGGCCAAAGTAGTGTGTTTGTATTTTAATTAATACAAATTAATTGTAATGTATTTTTGATAAAGAATTTATCTTAAAATATAAAACCGGGTTTTAATTGAAAAACCTGGGTTTACGGATTCTCACATTACACAAAAACCCGGGTTTTTGAGACCGGGTAAGCCCGGTCTGCAAACCCTGAATTCCGGCCCCTATGAGTGGTAGAGAAACACGAATCCGACTAATCTGAGACCTAAAATAACGCTAGTTAGGATAATGTAGCCAACTTTGGTCTGGCAAGATCATTAATAATTTGCATGACAGTCAGTCTGATGTTGTTTAATCTAGATAGCACTTACCCAAAGTTTTTGATGCCTATTGTAAAAATAAAAAGAGGCTAATTACTTCGGTCTGAAAGACATAAGTGTTACATTCATGAGCCAAAAGTGAAATTGTTACCCCTACTTTTTTGGAATTTCTCTACGTTTTAGGACCTACTGATTCTAAAAAAGCAATAACAAAAAATGTATATCTGTCTGCCGGCTGGAGGGATTTCAAAATTTTTTTTTCTAATAATAGGTATACTCAAGGGACAGGTCCGAAAGAACGATGTGTTCGATAACTGTACCGGAAGTGTGTCAAAAAAATCATTATGTGTGTCAAAAACAGCATATTTTTATATTTTTGGCTTAAAAAACGTTCATTTTAACTGATTACGAGTAGGAACATTGAATTTGGAGAAATCTTGATGGTAGGGATTGGTATGTGAGATCAAAAACTAAATTATTGCATTATAAGTTTGTCAAAAAATGTTGTCAAGTGTGTCAAAAGAAAGATTTTTATTTATTTTTTAACCAATTTTTTGGAAAAAAATAAAATTAATTATGACATGACATGACATATTGTATGACATGAAATTTTATTAGTATTTTTGAGAATTATGGCATTGTAAGTTTGTCAAGAGAATGCTGTCAAGTGTGTCAAAAGAAAGATTCTTATTAATTTTTTTACCCAATTTTTCGGACAAAAATAAAATTAATTATTTATATGACATGAAATTTTATTTTATTATTATTATTGAGAATTATGGCATTATAAGTTTGTCAAAAAAATGTTGTCAAGTGTGTCAAAAGAAAGATTTTTCTTTATTTTTTTTCCTAATTTTTTAGAAAAACAAAACTAATTATTTGTATGACATGAAATTTCTATAGAGAATTATGAAATTATTATAGAGAATTATGGCATTATAAGTTTGTCAAAAAATTAATGTCAAATGTGTGTCAAAAAATGATTTCATTTATATTTTTAGCCAATTTTTGGGAAAAAAAAATTTCTGTTTGTATGACTTAAATGTAATTGAAAATGAAATTGGACATATAAATTTTTGAATTTGTTATGGTTTTTGAAATATTTTTGGAATTTTGAAAAAAGTTTGCATTTTTGATTTTGTAATAATTTTTGCAATATTTTTAGGATTTTGGAAAAAGTTTTAATTTTTGTTTTTGTTATAACTTTTGCAATATTTTTAGAATTTTGAAAAAAAAAAAAGAATTCTTTTATATATATTTGTAGTATAGTAGTATGTATAATTGTAGTATATATAAGCGGAAAAAAACATCAAAAATGTAAATACAGCAGTTTTTTAGAGAGATTAGGTACACAACGTAAAAAAACAAATAAAAAGCAATGATATCTTATCACACGCACATTTCAGCGGTAAGAACGTCAAAGGAACCAAATCAGGAGTTTGTTTTTAGGGTTTAATACACAACATAAAAGTACCAAACCAAAGAAATGATACATTTTGATAAGCAAATTGGATACTGCGACAGTAAAAACATTTCATGTAACTATTCAAGCTAAAATTTTCAATAAACATACCAAGCTACAAAAATGTATGTACATTTTATGAACTAAAACTTAAAAATAAAAAATATATAAATAAATAGTCCCGATGGTCGACACAATTAAGTTTACAAAGTATAAATTTATTTTTCTTCGAATTCTAAATGTACAATGCATTATTTGAAAGTTAATCTGAAACGAGAGAAGTACAAGCCAAACGCGAAAACTCTTTGAAGGCACACAGTATTTTATTTTTGAAAGCCCTAATTTTGGGCGTTTAATGACAAGAGATCCCTTACACTTCAAAGAGTTTTTGCGTTTGGCTTGTACTTCTCTCGTTTCAGATTAACTTTCAAATAATGTGTTGGAGAATGAAATTTGAAAGAAAATTCAATTAGATCTGTAAAGAACATTATACTTATTTTATGTTATATTTATTTTATATTATACTTATGTTAATAACATTTTATTAATGTCTTTGCTAAAACTAAACAGTAGCTACATCTAGTGTTCAATTAATAATTGATAGTAGATCAAATTTGTAGTAGATTGAATTAATTAATTATATCAGTAGTAGCGTTAAGATTTTTTTTGTATAAAACTTTCTCTCTATAACCAACCTTCATATGGTAAACATCAACCAAAATATTTTGTGAATTTAATTGAAAAAATAAAGTTTAAAAGGAAATAAGAAAATTATAAATTATTGATTGTGGAACCGGAGTATATAATATTTCTTATTTCATTATATGGGTACCTTCATTGTATCTTTTCTATTTGATACAATTATATGGTCCTTCGAGCCGGATGTACCAAAGCCGCTATATATCAAGTATTTGGATTCAACAAATTTCATCTGGAAACCGCGTGGGATTTAGATCAACCTAACCAATACCTATCAACCTGGATTTTATCATAAAAAAAACCGCAAGTATCAAAAGCTTTATACCTAACTAATTTTAATAACAAAATAAAATAAAATTTGGGAGAAAATATTTATCGTGTTATTTATTTATTATTATTATATTAACTAATTATAACAAGTGAAAGTTAAGTGATTATAAAGTGCTTAGGTATAAATAATTAGAATGCAGCTTGCAGCATTAAAGAAAAGACGCGCTACCATAAAAGGCAACGTGACCAAATTGCTGAACTACACGAAAACTATAAATGATAAAACATTGATAGATGATATAAAGGTTAGATTATCTCATATTGATAAACTCCGATCTGAGTTTACCAGTATTGAGGATCAGATATTAGAGCTGGATTCTAAGGAAGAATGCGATTTAGAATTTGAAGAAACATATTATGCTGTTGTGACAGGTCTTAGTCACGCTCTGAGATTGAAGGCCGAACCAAATGTTACCATAAATGAGAGCATTCTCAATACTAGCGTCAGTGGCAACCATACTGAGGTAAAGTTGCCAAAAATTGCCATACCAATATTTAGCGGTGACTATACCGAATGGCAATCGTTTTACGATTTGTTTTGTTCAACCATTCATGATAATCCGAAATTAACTGCGTCACAAAAATTGCAATATCTTAAAGGCTCAGTTACAGGTGAAGCAGCGGGATTATTAAAGCACTTCAATATTACCGATGCGAATTATATTGAAGCATTAAAAAAATTGAGGGAACGATATGACAGAAGAAAACATACAATATACACCTTTATCAGAAACTTCATTAGTCAACCAGTAGTTAGTACGCCAAATTGCATGAACGTCAGGAGATTGTTGGACACCTCTGATGAAATACTCCGTGGCCTTAAAGCGATGGGAGAAGATGCAGAAACTAGAGACCATTGGTTGATTCATATCATGATTAGCAAGTTAGATGATGAGACCAATAGCTTATGGGCACAGGATTCTGCGGATAATAATCTGCCAACCATCAAGCAATTTTTTAATTTTTTGATTAAACGAATAGATGCACTGGAATCAATGAAAATTCCTCAAAGACGAGTGCTTACATCACCTTCTCAAAATCGCCCAAATATCAAAAGTCATACTATTACAACAAGCATAATACTGGCATGTACAATTTGTCCGGAACAGAACCACAGACTGTTCGAATGTAGCAAATTTAATGAAATGTCGGTAAGCCAAAGAAAGGCATTTTTAATGCAAGAGAGACGATGTTTTAATTGTTTAAACGACAACCACAACGTCTATCTTTGCAAATCAAGATTTCGATGCAGACAGTGTAATAAAAAACACCACACCTTACTCCACGAAATGTCAACGACACCGAGTGATCTACCAACAATCACAGCTAACCCAGAGAAACCATCAACCGATAGTTATCACATTTGTACCACCGCAACCAATAATATAGGCTTTTCATTACTTCCCACCGCCCTGGTCAATGTGCTTGATGCAAATAACCAGTACCAATTGTGTCGCATATTATTAGATTCTGGATCACAAGGGTCTTTTATTACTGAAAATTGTGTGCAAAAACTACAGCTTCGCAGAACTAGTGCTAAGCTGACTATATCAGGCATTGGAGCCACCACAAGCGGATATACAAGGGGAGCAGTATCACTAACCATAACACCGTGGAATAAACCAAAACCTGTTTTTCAGATCGAAACATTTGTTTTCCATAAACTAACGGCCAAGCGACCAACAATATCTGAATATGTAAACATAAAGGATTTCAAACAGTATGCATTGGCTGACCCTCACTTTCACGAAGAAGCAGATATAGATATCATAATAGGAGCAGATATATTCTTTGATATACTTTTGGATGGCAAGATAGTTACCCAAAATAACTTGATTCTGCAAAACACACAATTAGGATGGGTTGCAGCGGGAAAGATCAATGAAGAGCGGCCACAACAAGTTATAACAATTTCTGTTGACGATGCGTCGAATGAGTTAGAAAACCTTTTAAAAAGATTCTGGGAGGTGGAAGCTGTGGAGAACACACAACTACGTTTATCGCCAGAAGAAGAATTGTGTGAAAAGTGTTTCGAAAGTAGTAAAGCTGTTGATAATGACGGTCGATTCACAGTTAGTTTACCATTCAAGATTCCACCATCTAATTTAGGCAATTCTTATCCTCAAGCAGTACAACGTATGTACTCTATTGAACGAAGATTCGCAAAAGATCCTGAATTTGCAGCCCAGTATAAGGCCTTTATGCAGGAATATTTAGCCCTAGGACATATGCAGAAAATAACCACTAGTATTACTAGTATAAACGAACCGTTGTATTATTTACCACATCATGGTGTTATAAAAAGCACAAGTACAACCACAAAGTTAAGAGTCGTCTTTGACGGCTCAGCCAAATCGTCCTCGGGTAAATCATTAAATGATTGTTTGGCTGTCGGACCAATTATACAATCCAGCCTTTATGATATTATATCCCGTTTCAGAAAACATAAAGTAGTTCTAACTGGTGATATTGAAAAAATGTATCGCCAAGTTCGAATAACCGAAAGCGACACCAGGTTTCAAAGAATAATTTGGCGAGAAGAAGACAGTAAACCATTCAATACCTATGAATTGCTAACTGTTACTTATGGTACAGCAAGTGCCAGTTTTTTAGCCACTCGAGCAGTCTTTGAAACGACGAAACAGTATACTGAAGAGTTCCCAACAGCAGTCAACTGCATCAAAAACGACATGTACATCGATGATTTGATGACTGGAGCGGAAACAGTGGACGAAGTAATCAAGCTTAAAGGTGAAATAGATGCCATACTATCAAGCAGAGGCTTTCAACTTCGTAAATGGCTATCCAATAAGAGTGAGGTAAATCACAAGAATCACATTGGTAATAAAGATAATACGTTAGAAATAGATGATGCAACAAACAATTCTACCAAGTTATTAGGACTACACTGGGACCCCCTGAAAGATTGCTTTCAATTCAAAGTAAGCCTAAATGATCTACCAACAACCACTAAAAGGGGTATACTGTCTGAAGCTAGTCGTCTGTACGATCCATTAGGGTGGTTAGCTCCAGTAACAATCGCAATTAAAATATTTTTTCAAAAACTGTGGTCTGAAAAATTAGGATGGGACGATCCACTACCCTCAGATCTACTCAACGAGTGGCTAAAATTGAGAAACAACTTACCAAAGATTGACAATATTGAGTTGGCAAGATACCTTAATATCAACTCAGGAAGTCAAATAGAATTACATGGATTCTCAGATGCTTCTAAATATGCGTACTCTGCTGTTGTATATGGAAAGATAACCAACATAAATGGAGAAACCAAATCTAAATTGTTGTCCGCAAAAACCAAGGTGGCACCAATTAAACAATTATCCATTCCTCGTTTAGAACTGTGTGGTGCGTTACTTCTAAGCAAACTACTTCCGGCTGTCAAAAAGGCACTGCAAGCCGAAATAACTGGCATGGTGGCTTGGACTGATTCCACAATTGTATTGGATTGGCTTAATGCTCATCCTACCAAATGGAACACTTTTGTTGGTAATAGAACCGGAGATATACTTACAAATATGAGTAGATCACAATGGAGACATGTTGAATCTAGGGATAATCCAGCTGACTGTGCCTCAAGAGGACTTGAACCAGAAACCCTTCAACAATTTCAATTGTGGTGGAACGGTCCAAGCTGGCTACCAAACGCAGATGATTGGCCAAAAAACTTTGAAGGACAATCAAATACCACCCAAGAAATGCGAAACCATGCATTCTCTGCTCAAATTATCCATACAAGCATTATTGATAGCATGAGTACCAAAATATCCAGCTTTAACACATTAACTCGAGTGTTAGCGTACGTGCTTCGTTTTGTAGATATTAAACTAAAACGTGTTAAAAAGGAATCAGTATCATCGTATCTAAACGTAACAGAAATTCAACGAGCCCAACGTAAAATATTCCATCACATTCAATTAAAATACTTCGAAACCGAAATGAAATGGATTAGCTCTAAGAAAGAACTACCAGTATCAAGTAAATTGAAATATTATGAACCATTTCTTGATGAATCGGGCTTACTACGAGTTGGTGGAAGAATAACAAATGCATCAATAACTTACAACGTAAAACACCCAATAATACTCACGGCGCAAGATAACATAGCAGAATCAATCATTCGAGAACACCACCTACGTCATCTGCATGCTGGGCCAACGCTAATGATGGCCACGTTACGACACAAATATTGGATATTGGGTAGTAGAAATCTTATTCGAAAAGTGGTTCATAAATGTGTAAGATGTGCCAAATATAATACCAATAATACCAATCAAATCATGGGTCAACTTCCTACGTCAAGAGTTGAGTTGATCAAGCCGTTTTATAATGTGGGAGTTGACTATGCAGGGCCATTTCAAACGTATGTCAGAAGAGGAAGAGGGCAGAAACCACATAAAAGCTACGTATGTATTTTCGTTTGCCTTGCCACAAAGGCAATACACATCGAACTAGTGTCTGATCTCACTACAGATGCCTATTTAGCAGCTTTAAGAAGATTTACAGCCCGTAGAGGATTGTGCAAAGAAATACTAAGTGATAATGGCACAAATTTCGTTGGAGCACGTCATCACCTCTATCAATTTTATACCTTTCTGAAACAAAATGTTACTAATTTTTCAAACTTTCTTTTGGCAGACGAAATCACATTTAAATTTATTCCTCCCAGTGCACCACATTTTGGAGGTATCTGGGAATCTGCAGTAAGAAGCGTAAAATTTCATTTAAGAAGAGTTACTGATGGTCATATACTCACTACCGAAGAGATGACAACCCTTCTAGTTGAAATTGAGTCCATGCTCAACTCAAGACCAATTTGTCTACTATCAAATGATGATTTGGACTATCTTACACCAGCTCATTTTCTGATCGGTCAACATTCCATTCAATTACCTGGTGAAGATCTAACGGACATCAATATGTCAAAATTATCCAGATGGCAGATTGTACAAAAAATGAAGCAGCATATATGGAAAAGATGGTATTTAGAGTACTTAACCACCCTACAACACCAAAGCAAATGGCATAGAAAACAATCAAACGTTAAAATTGAAGATATTGTCCTGATAAAGGAAAACAACTTGCCACCATCAAAGTGGTTACTGGGCAAAGTGGTACAATTACATCCGGGAACAGATGGCAACGTTAGAGTTGTTACACTTAAAACACAGCACGGTAACATAAAACGACCAATAGTCAAACTTTGTCGATTGCCAATAACTTGAATCATTCGATTCAAAGGGGCCGGGATGTTGGAGAATGAAATTTGAAAGAAAATTCAATTAGATCTGTAAAGAACATTATACTTATTTTATGTTATATTTATTTTATATTATACTTATGTTAATAACATTTTATTAATGTCTTTGCTAAAACTAAACAGTAGCTACATCTAGTGTTCAATTAATAATTGATAGTAGATCAAATTTGTAGTAGATTGAATTAATTAATTATATCAGTAGTAGCGTTAAGATTTTTTTTGTATAAAACTTTCTCTCTATAACCAACCTTCATATGGTAAACATCAACCAAAATATTTTGTGAATTTAATTGAAAAAATAAAGTTTAAAAGGAAATAAGAAAATTATAAATTATTGATTGTGGAACCGGAGTATATAATATTTCTTATTTCATTATATGGGTACCTTCATTGTATCTTTTCTATTTGATACAATTAGTTTCTTTATAATTAAAAATTAACAATCATAAAAATTTAGTAAGCCAAAAAATCATAATAAAATCCCTTTTAAATTATCTT